>VXBA01004707.1:189730-410273 GCA_013399895.1 Serilophus lunatus
GTGCCACTCGCGGGCCAGCTGGAGCGGCTGCCGTGGGGCCACCTGCTCCAGCTGCCTCAGAAGAGGCCACAGGACCTCCCCGGGATCGGCCACCACCACTGGGGGTGGGGCCTTTCCCACCACGGCCATCAGCATGGCCATGGGGCCAACCGCTGCCTCTGGGGACAATCCCCCATGGCTGCCAGGCTCTGGGAACTCCAGGAGGGGGATCCAGGGGCTGCTAGGGGCCAGGGGGAGCTTTGCCATCCCCCACAGAGCTACAGCACCACCACCCCCCCTTCCCACTGCTACTGGGGGCCAGCAGGGTCAGACTCTGCTCCCTGGGGCTGGAGAGCAGACAGCTCCCAACTCCACCCAGCCACAGGACAGACCAGGCAGGAGCAGGTGCTTCCCGATCCCCACCTGGCCCGGGGAGAACCCCAGCCCCAGCACTGTCACCAACTGTCACTGTGACCCCGCAGTCACTCCCCACAACCACCTGGGGAGGGGTTTCACCAGCCAAGTTGGCTGTTTCCCTTCTCAAGGGGAAAAAAAATAAAAAAGTTTAAACAATCTTCCCCCTCCTCCCCCAGCCAAGACAAAACTCCTTCCCTAACCCACTACACAAATTTATCTCCAGAAGCCAGAAATCAAATAAACACAATGAAGATTCAAACAGCATAAAGCCTGCAGAGGAGGCCAGGCTGAATCTGAGCAGAAAGAGTGTTGTCCATGAAGGTGGAAGGCCTCATGCTGAGCTGCTACGATTCAGCGCTCTATATGACCCAGTAATTTCCAAAGGAAACTATAACTACACAAGAACTTGATAGAGAAACGTTCACAGACACAGGGTTTGCTACAAGGATAACTCAGCTGAGAATCAGCAGGTATTTTTTCCCACTCTGCAATTCGTGCACTTGTCAGTCTTTGACGCCATTGCAGCATCGCATGGCTTGTGTGCCTGCAGGAGACAGCAGGGTGGAGGGAAAAGAATGTGCACCATAGCACCAGGTAACACAGACGCTGAGGGAAATGGTGTGTTATTCCATTAGCCACTAAGTGGAGCTACTAAGTAAGAAAGGTAAAGGAAACTTGTTTTGATTCTTAAAGTGCCTGTGATGCTATCAGAAACGCCCTCTCAAAAACAAAAAATTTGAAGTGCCAAAGTAATAGCCTGGATGTCCTGGTCACATAGTTCTATACTAGATTACCCATAGTGTCTTGAGGTACTTAATAGTTGATTTTTCTCTTACAGTGAATCATTTTATTCCAGTTTCCCAGTTCTATGTCCAGTAATCCAGTTATGGAGTGCCCCACTGTGTGTCTCTACAAGTGCATGGCCAAGACTGTCACTGTTAAGATACCTTTACTACAGCTGAAGCTCCTGAGAAGTCTCTGCAAAGCAGTTGGGGTTGCTGCCTGCAATCTCATGACATGAACTGTTAACACAAACTGAGGAGTCACCAGATCATCTATTCAGGTGTTGAAAATGCCCCAATACTTTCTGGCTAGAACTAGCAACTCTTCTACATCTAGGGGATGGACTGAGTTTTTCCCTGGCTATCCCTGTGAAATAATTGAACGGAGCTTCTGAGGAATTAATTTTGTTCATCTGTCTTTCAAGCTAATGAAAGGAGAGCCAGTATCAATGCATTACATATGATTATACCACCCAGCCTTCTCTCTGTCATTACCAATGTCAAAAGCATTGTCATCCAAGCCCAGCATCAAGAAGAAACCTCTACTATGGTTAAACCTCAGTCCTGGTAATGCCAGGATGAAACAACCTGAAAGCTGTACCGAAATCCACCAGCTGTGAGAGTGAACTCCCACAAGTTCTCTTGCTGCAGCATGGAGATTCCTCTGCCTCTTCCCCTGTACAGCCAGTGGATTGCAATCATTTATATAATTTATATGTGTGGTGCTCTTTTGTGTTCATGACTCATTCAACAGAGAGTTTTTGCAATGTCCTTTACATGGGGCTGCATTTTAAAGCTAAGATGAAAACTCCACTTTTGCTGAAAATATTATCTAGCAAGTGCCATTTCTCAGACTCGGAACATCACAGTAATCTACTGTAGTGGTTCCACACTACCATAAGATTCTTGATGCCTTTGCCTGAACATCAAAGAACTGGGAAAGTTGGAGGTGTTGTCTCCATTCCTCATAGCCATCAGCGATGTCCTGATAGTCACAACTCTCTTACCACAACCATAAGGTGCGCAGGTAGAGCATTCTTAAGTAGTCCTCAGCACTGTGACAGACCCTGTCTGTTGTCTAGAATAGGCAAAGACCACTGAGCCCCTGCAGAAAGCTCTGTCTCTTGTATTTACAGAGAAATAAATGGGTCTTAAGAGAAATTGCATTTATCTAGGGGATGCAGTGCTTGGGGAGAGACTGAAATTCATGTATGATGAGGACACTTAGAAACATCTCCTTCAGAAACATTGAAAGCAAGGAGTAATAAGCAGGGTCAAACATGGATCTAGTTCAAAGCACAACAAAATTAGCTAATGCTCCAAACTCACTGCAAAGTTAGGACAGCCTCAGGGGTTGTGGTAATTACCTCTTCTAAGGAATGAGCTGAAAGAATGTTTCCTACTACCACCGCCACTAGGAAGAAGATGAGCCTGACTCAGCACTAAAGATCAAATTAAGGTAGACTGCTTCATCAGAAACTCAATTCTTTTTTTACAATTCAATTCTAAACAGAATATTTAGGGATGTGAATCTAGCTGTTTATTATGGGATCTTTGCCTAGTCATGCAAAAATATTTAGTGATTTCCATACACACCAGCCCACAACAAAGCTCTCAAGTCACTTAGCCAAAGAACATCCGCAGTACATGTCAATGGACTGAAACACAAAATACATGCCCTCTCCTTATTCCCAGTTAAGGTGGGAATATGAAGAGAGTTCATGATATACTTTGCTGAATATACTTCCAAATTTTGGGATTAGTCCTGGCTGTAATGCAATGTCTTCCTGTAATTATGTAGTGCTCCAATGATGATATAATATCTTATAAAAGCCCTGACTGAAATTACTAGGTAGTTCATTGAAACTATTGTGTCTTCAAAGCTATTGTAACAGTTTTCCACTGATTAATTGCATAGAGCAAGACTTTTGACTTTTAAGATCTTTCCTGAACACTCCCCTGCAGTAGTGCCATCAGTTCCACAAGATGCAATTTGGTTCATGAAAGATGGCAAAGTTAAAAGCTTCTTTCATCAAGATAGTTCTGCTAAAATTAAGTCATGTGGTTCCCAAGCATTAAAAAAAAAAATAAAAAAATATTTCTCCATAGAGCTTTGCAATCTTTTCAAATACTAGAAGGTCACTTATGTTTTCAAGGCCGTTTAGCAAGGTCAGGTTGTAATGAGCTGCAACTACTTTATTTGTGATTTGTGGCTCTGAGGGATTAATTGTCCCCACTCTGTCTCATCCACAATCTAAGGCCGAATTGTCAAAATGATCCATGGCTTTCGTCCCCAGGCCCATGGTTTCATTATTAAGGTGCGTTCTAATCGATAGTAGCATTTTTAACATTTTGCCCCTTACGTTTTATCAATCCTTATTATCTAATGACCAATACTGAACTGGCACAAGGTTTTTCAGAAACACACTGACAGATTACAACAGGCAGTCACATGCATTTGTAATTAGACTTCATTACCATTATAAGTGCTGAATGGGAGTAGAATAGAAAGGCAGAAGGAATGCACCCTGTTCACAGAGCTCATCCCATTTCTTAGAGCCTCTGTATGAGTCTGTCTTAACAATAAATAAAAAAATAACCTCAACAACAGATGACAAAAATTTGGGATCCTTTTCAGGTTAATACATTCAATTTATTCCACTCCACTGGCCTAAGTGGTGTCAGAAGCTTTGAGAACTAGCCAGCCATCTAGAAATTATGAAGTTTTGTCTTGACAGAGAAAACACCCACTGCAAAACAAGTCTGTTGCATTTCGCATTCTTAAATTTGAGTATTTGATTTACTTTGATTTTTGGTCACAGCTTAATCTGTTCTTACACTGACAAAGCAAATATGAACACTAATTTTCTTCTTCCCTTCTACTGGAAACTAGAACCATGATAGATAATACTGCACCTCCTTACCTAAAATCACTACTAGTTCAGGAAGAAAGCTGAAGGGACAGATCCTCAGATGGCATAAAAGCTGGCCTAGTTCCACTGAAGTCAATGGAAATACAGTCATTTACATGTGCTGAACATCTGGCCCAATAGCGGTCATTAACAAAATATTGCCCAAGAGTAACATTTTCCAGGCTACAGAAAAGCTGAAATAGTTATTTTTAAATTACATAGCATTCATTCACCCTCCTTTACTGTAAGAGAGTCCTGGGCTACCTAATAAAATGGTGTGCTCTGGCCTCCTGGCTTTCTTATTCAGGGAAAGTGGCCTTCTTTCCAACCTGACCTTGTCAAAGCAAGCAGCTTCCATCTCTGGACAGAATGTAAAACTGCAGGCTACACACCAACACATGCAAGACTTTCATTAGGAGCAAAATGTGACACACAGCATTTCTCTGACAAACTCAAAAGCATGGAGTGACTTGGAATTACAGCTAAATACGGTTGCATTTAATAAAAAATACTGGATCCAAAATGACTTTTCAAACCCTAGTCTAAAAGACGCCTGAAATAGAGGATTTACTGCTCTTCCCAGCCACAATTTGTTTCTCTTCTGCATCACTGGTGTTTGCCCATTTTCGCTTCTCTGAATATAGGCAGTTCTATTACATTTCAGCTATTTGAGTTCTTCATTTAAGATCATGTCAATGTACAGCAAAATTTTGCAGTACCTGCAGTAGCAATCTTATACAGAAATTACACAATGACGTTCCCATAATACGTTGTTGTTGGGGTTTTTTTCAAAGTTCGCTTGAAAAAAAATTGAGAGACATGCTAATGAAAGAAATCCAGTGAAGATGAGGAGAAGGATATCAAAGTAAAACCAAGGTAAGTTGTCTTTGAAGTAAAACAAAACATGTTTGGTAAGTTAGTAATACTAGTAACTCACTTTATACTGCCTTCCCTTTATAAGGCACAAAAGGGAATGCTGTACAGTGAACATCAATCCATTGCAGCTGGCAATGTGTGTTTTGAAGACAATTTTGGGTAAAGATATCCAAGTGTACTGACAAAGGTATCTGTCTTTTAAAGAGGTTATTTGCTATGAACAGAGAGAATAAGATATGGCAGTTTGTATCCATGCAGTAAGGTGACTTGCAATAGTCCTCCTAAGTTCACCTCAGGCTCCCAGGCTTTGTACCCACACAGATGTGTTTGACCTCACACTCCCAGCTCTTCCTTACTAATCCCGAAGCAGGACAAATGAGAACAAGTATGCCTTCCACCTAAAGTAAAACACTCCTAGAGAAAACTATGAAACTTACCATGAAGACTGTCATAATTTAAATACTGCCTTCACTAGAACAACTAACATAAGCAGCTGTATGTCCTGTAATATGTAATATTGCACTTACTGTCTTGTTTCTTCAAGAAATTCTCCATGACATTTGCTCAAGCCTCTGTCTGTTACTAACAATGGAATTTGAACTCAACAAGAACAAGGTAATTAGGGCAGCAGCTGTGTCATATCCAGTTTTTCCAGGTAACCTTGTCAAGTCTGAGCATTCAGTTTCTACAGCCAGAATACATTTGCTTCTAAATGTGAGGCACTTTGCTTTTTTGCAACTGATAGAGATAAATGCACTTACACAAAGAAAGAATGTCAAAAGGAATTTATGGGAAAATAATCATATGCAGTCACTGAGTCGACATAGAAGAATTAGAAAAAAAATTCTGTCACAGGAACACTGGAATAATACCAAAAAAAAAAGGAATTTTCTGATATAATCAACAGTGATGAGTATTTTCTCAAATTATGAATACTCTAACTCCTGGAGGATACCTAGCAAAGAAATACCTGCCTAGTGATGTCACAGCCTTCTTAACAAGCTAATTATGTCATCAATCCTGTGAGGGCAAAAATTACCATGCCCTTGCATTAACTGAGATTTTCTAAGAGTTACTGAAACAACCTTTCAACAACCTAAGAAATTTCACTGGATGTCAGGTCCTGAAATACCTCTTAAATCCAAAGGAAATAGATATTATTTTCAAAGTGTAACAGCACTGTGATTATTTTGGAAATGAACTCAGGAAGATGTTCTGTAAAGCTCAAAATACAGATTATTTTCTGATCATAGTAGTGCTGGAAGAAGGCCATCAAGACTGCCACTGTGTCGAAAATTAGAGTAGTTAGAAAGGCTCCACTATGTGTTTCCATATAAGCATTTTTCAAGTAAATAACTTACATTCCAAGTGAACTGAGCCAAAAATAGGTGTATAAAATTACTTGCCATTCATATCAATCTAGAAAAGACAATCCTTGATTCTTCATTAAGGTAAAAAATCTACCCATGAAAGAATTATCCCATTCTGCCAATTTCACTTGCATTAGAAGCAACGTGCCTATTTCAACAATCTTACCTGTCTCCAGATTGCAAACGGTAATGACTACAGAAGTACAGGGAAGTTTGCCCTTTCACATTAATATACTTAGTTCTATTCAGCTTTGTACATCTTTCTCAAGAAAGATTTTCCCCATTAATTAAGAAGGCCCTGCATGGTAAGAAATAGATTCAATAACTAATCAAACAGCCCAAGTTTATTTCAGCTGGTTTTCTGTGCGGTCAAAAGCTGCCCTATAACAGCAATATTATCACATACCTGTGTTAAAGTCAAGCTTTAATCAGTTCTTCAAGCTTTTACACAGAAGAGCCTGAATTCTACTCAGTTCTCTTTGTGATAACTCATTTTCATTGAAGAGAGATTACAGGAGTGAAGAATAGTCTTCAAAGATTTTTGAGGATTTAACACAAGGCTAATTGAAAAGAAAATGTAGGTGAAGCAGCCCACTGTATGGAGACAATTCTGCTGTGCATTTTTAATAATGCAAGACCTTCTCACTGAAGTCCAAGAACTCCTTTGTCAATATGGTTGTACACTCAAAATTGATTTACAGTATGCATGCAACTGCCAGCACGTGTCCAAAACTGCATCATTTCTGAATTGTTTGAGGAGGGATGCAGAGTATTATACAATGTGATTGGCTAAATTTAAATTTATAAAGGTTCATCAATGTTGTCTGTTTAGAGATTCTACCACTATTACTGATGTCAGCACACAAATCCAGTTCAAAGCATGAAGCCTGCCTTGTACGCACTTTCCTCTAGTTTTCTTGGTAAACTACAAGTGGCCAAATTCATCTGACTATTTCTCATTGAAAGAGCATTTGGCATGGTAGGTTATACCGGGAAATGTTTAAATACGAAGAGACTAAATTTGTGGACATGCAAACAAGAGAAGCTGCAAGAAGTTGTAGAAGTTTAAGCTTCCTTCCCACATGTCTATTTAGAATTTTCTTTAGTCCACTAGTACATTCAAGATTTGCAACAATCTATGTACTATTTTTAGTATTTATCCAAACATAAAAAAACCCCAAAAACAATAAAAACAGATAAAGAGGGGTTACAAGTGTACTGAACTATTGAGCCACTTTGCCCCATCGATGATTGAAGAAAACTCAGAACAGTCTGTAACTGAAAACATCAGCTCAGGTATAAATTCAGTGAACCTGTATGACCTCAAGCACAAAGTTCTAATTATTGTATATTTGAAAGATTCTCTGAACAACAGAAAATAGAAGTCATAGATACTATTGGGACTTTTTCCATCTTCCCACATCTGGGGATTTCTAGAAGAAAAACAATGCCCTCTTGCTCCTGTTATGTTTGTATTTACAGTAGTTCAGCATGAAAAGTATCCTGTGACCTAAAAGGCTGAACATATTCTATTGCAGTATAGCTGAATGCTCAGGATAATTCCTTTTTAAGCAAGGGTCTTCTGATCAATCTTGTTTTTCTCATTTGTAAACTACACAGAACCACAGTTTTTCCTTAAATATTTTCATAGCATTATGTCCTTCCTGGATTAACTCTGGTAATAACAAGGATTATATAAACAGTACCACCATTCATTCTCATATCTTTCTCCATTTTTTACTTTTTTAATTTAAACAGGTGTGTTTTCTGGAATATAGCAAGAATTTTGATTACAAATGTAGCTTCAATCTCACAGATGTTCTCCAAGACCAGCATACTTTGCCAGCCTTTCAAAAACTCCCTCTTTTCCCACTTGGTTCTGCTATGCTTACTGGACAGCAGGGTAGCCACTATCTATCTACACTCTTCAACACTACAAATGGGAAAGGGAAATGTGGACAACACATAATAGAGAGCTATTTGCTTTTGAAAAAATCCCACTTCTGCCACTCAGTGGAATAAAATACACCTTCATTTTTAAGATTACACAGGGGGAAAAGCAAAATAAACATAAACTCCAGGATTATTTTTTTTCCCCCAACTAAAAAAACCCTGCCTACTACCAATGAAATAAAAAAGAAAACAAACCCTAGAAATCAAGATTGAGTTCGTTCTGCTTGGAAACCTCTAGAATTTCTCAGTTAGACCTTCTCAATTCCCTCTAGAAACAGCCCCACTCAAGCATTCCTGAGGGAGATGTTATTCAACTCTAGCATGGCTGGCAGAACCTGTCCTTATTAACACGTGGTGAGATTCATCTAGCCTGGCTTTAGACATCAAAAGGTTAGATATTTAATTCTGAGTTTGTCACTGTAGGCTTTTCTACGGTCAGTAGAGAGAAACAGCCATCTCCAAGGGGCAAGTTGTCTGACCTGCCTATTTCAATCTGAGATGAATCACCCTCTGAAGGTACCCATTTTTCCTCAATTGACTGTAAAGTGACTCTAGGGTGACTTCCTCAGCCTTTGATATTTCTATTTCTGGTATCTTGGTGAAGACATCTGAATTTTGCCCACAGATGTCAGAGCTCAAACCCAGCAACTCTGACAAATTAGCAATGTTATACATCTGTTCGTTGAAACTACAATTTTCACACCACACTCCTAGATTATACTGCAGTTAAATTTCACAATGTCTATGTTTTAATCAGTCAGTTTCAAGATGACACAATAAAAACTATTAAAAGGCAAAAATGAGTTTGATCCAGCTGCAGTAATATAACTCTTGGGTTTCCTCTATGCTATTCAGAGCTGAATTCCACCAGATAACTGTTCTGAATCCATCAGTAAAGCACATTCAGTCCAAATACTTTTGTTGTTATAAACCAAAATCCAATAATCATCTTAAACCAGTAACTACATTTTTCTGCTGAAGTCTGATATGAAATTTCAATTTTTAGTCTTAAGCCTTCATAACTTCATAGCAACAAATAAATAAAGAACAGAACAACACTGAAAGAGAGAGAAACTGTTCCATACATCTCTGCTTCATAATGGAGATCTTCCCAGCTACGCTTTTTTTTCCATGGGATATGGTAATGTTGCAAATTCAGAAAGGTCCTTTCAATTACTATTTTTGGACAGATGATTCTTTAGAGCAATACTCACCATTAGCACTGTACTCACAGATACACTCTATACCTTAAGGCTAAATGAGACCTCAGATAGCATCTAATCCATGATCCATCAGCATTTAACGTAAATGACACTCCTATATATTTTTCCTTTAGTGACCAATGAATTCTTCTTCTCACCAGATCTAAACTACCAGCATTGCTGCTGTAACACAGAAAACAAAACACCATGTTTTTGCATGTTTTTTGTATTTTTTCTTGTCTTTAAAAAAAGATGCAACTAACAAAGTAACTGTTAGAATAGTATTTAAAATTATATACAAGAAAAACAAAAGGTATAGTAAGATGAAATACTCTACTACTAAGGAAAGCTCCTTTGTAATCTTGTCCATTTTTAATAGATCACAACTATTATCACCACATAAAAGAAAATAAGTTTTGGCACACGACCAGCTAAAAACATCGAAAAATTAATCAATTTCATTCAACTCTAACCATTTATTTCAGTCTGTCTAACCTACAATATTGCTCTATACTGTGTTGCTACAGTGCAATCTATTTGGTCAAAAATGCACCTACAGCAGTAAGTCAAGTTATTAGGGTTCTGATTACTGATCTGACACTTGACCTGGAGCAGATTCTCCTCTCCTGCTAATGCAGGGGCAGAATCCACCTGGCTGTGAGTAGTGCTGTCTCTAAATGTCCAACTTGCACCAGAACTGCCATCTAATACCTATTCACTTCCTGAATTTTTAACACTTTTTAAACACCATTGAGCTTAACTACCTGAAACCAGATGCTATACTTAACAGTATTTTTGGGGAAGCACTCTGCGATTCTTTTTCATCATGATTCGTAACAACAGTCCCACAAAGGAATGTAGTTGAAGCATTGGCTCAGCTAAAGCCCACGGCTGATCTTAAATGGGAATGGCTTGGTGGTTTACTCAACAAATACACCAAATACTCTACAGAAAGATCTAAAACATAAATCACTAACAATTGATTTCCCATGCAGATGTTTTATTCAGCTGGCTAGAGAGGGGAATCGCTATCACTAGGAGGCCAGTCAGAACAAAAATAAACTCATTTCCCTAGATAGCAAAACCATCACCCTTTACAAAGAAGGGAACACTGTCAAGCACTGTTCCTCCCTGAGGAACAGGTACAGTGATCATTAATTGTCAAGGTGGTACCTGTACTAATGCTGAGAAGCAGAGTCTGGCCAGTTTCAAAAGCAATTAGGCACTATACTGCCCATTCTGTGGATTCTGTAGGATGATAATCTCTATGCTCCTTAACAGACATATGGGCCATATCCAACGTACAGAAAACTTCAGATGAGCCTGAAAGGGCTCCTGTCCATATCAGGCCAAGGTCTGAAGGACCCATACCTGAAGTCTTAAAATGGTATGACCTCTCATAGCTCTTGGAAAGACACTTAAATACAAAGTTTTATTCCTCGTTGCATCCTAAACAGCCATCCTGATTTGGGGAATGCAAATATGAAAGAGCCAACAGGAACAGAGGCAGAATCTGACACCTTTTGCCCAGTAAGAACCTTACAGACTAAATCACCCAGGGATCAGCATGGGGGCCAGGAACACTCTGGAAGCTGCCTGCAGTTTCCAGGAGTGGAAAATTACTGCCCCCTCCCCAGCAGAGAACAAAAGAGGGATTGACAGCTACAGCAGCCAACCAGGCAGCTGAGCTTATGTACGGTTGGAGCCAATGAGTGCGTAAGCTTTGTTTAAACCAACCAATGATGAGATTGAGCGTGGTGTTCAAATTGTCTACATAAACTAGTCCAAAAAAAAAGACAGGCAGTTAAGCCTGAACCTGGTCAGCCGCAGGATCGTGTCCCTCAGATCCTTTCACACAAGGAGCTCAGATCATCCTGTTGGGGAGGTAACCGACAGATCAGCAAATGCAGCTAAATAACAGTTACAAAGTTGTACCTGTACAGTCCACAACAAACTATAGTAGAAAGGAAGTGTATCATGATTAATGTTGCCTAATTAAAGTTAACAACTGACCTTGACAGAAATGCTCCTTTGTCTGAAGTTCCTACACATTTCAAAGACCCACAGATCCGTTCTGTCTCCTGAAGGCGGTGCTACATTCTCTGAGCACTAATGTCCAAGAAATATTTTTCTTAAAAAAAACCCTTTATTTTTATAAATAAGTTTAAGTATGATTCCACTTCATACTCTCAATGCAATAGCAGCTAATGGCCCACAGCTTTTGACTTAAAAGAAACAAACGATCAACCAAACAGGAATGTATCATGTTAGCATTATATACAAGAAAAAAATTTTGAAAACCAACTATATTTCAAGAGGAAGGGTGCAAGATGTAAGGATTACTTCTCAAATGCAGTGAGAATAGTAATAATTCTGCCATTATGCTGAGATCTTTCACAGCAGGATGAGTTTTTATTACTGAGATATAAAGTCCCAAGAAAATAGATTTATAGGGGGCATGGTAACACTAATCAGAAATCCTTATGAGTGTCCAAACAGCACAATTTACAGGCATTGAATGAGTTCGTAAATTTTAATCATGGGCCTGTGGAAATGTTTACCTACATGCTACAGGTTTGGTTAAAGTCAGTCAAATCTTAGGAGCAGGTTTTTAATATATCCATGTAGAGCTTTTGGTTTGACTTATCAAAAAGACAGAAGGCAGTCTCTGCCTAGGTATGCATGTCCTATAAATCACACCATTTGGAACGCTGTCTCTCATAATAAAACAAAATGCCATGATATGAAATTAATAGTGACTCAAAAAACACATTTTTCTGTGGGTGTTGGGAGGTACTGGCGCAAATGAACCAATGGTCTCTGTTACATTTCTAAAAGATAAAGGTCAAAAGCAATTTTTCCCCAGTCCCCACCTCCTTTTCCAGTTGAATTGCTTTCAAATAAAAGTAAAATTTGGCCCCACTGAGACTAAGAACGAAGTTTCCACTGAATTTGCTGGAGACAGGATTTCACTTGTGGAGAGCGGAATATCATCTTAAATCAAGGTTTGGTATCCCTTGCTCAAGTCTGAGATCAAGCATGTTTGTAAAGTGATGACTACAGGATTCCTGGAACAGACATGTTCCATGCTAAGATTTTCCTGTACATGCTCCAGAAAAAAAGGTGCCTGGTTTACACCGTTTGTAATCTAAAACCAGGATCTGCAAAAATGTATTATCAAAATGCCCTATGAAAGAGAAAGGCACCTCTCATAAGAGTAAATATTGCACTTGGTGGGTGGAAGCTATTCCTAAATGAAGAAAAGAACAGCTATATTACTCTGCTGTGTAGAGTTCATAAGAACCCTCCAGTGTAGAACATTTGTATGTGTTTCACTGAATAATTTTCAGCCCTGAAATATTATTAAAGTAAGAATTTCTCCTAATATGAACATATGAAAATGCAACATTTTTTTCATGCAAAATACATTCACTTATATTGCTTAGGAGAATGACAAGATATTATTCTGGACTATCAATTCTAGAATTCTGCTCCGCAGAGTATTACAAAACACTTAACAACAGAGAAACAAACCTCCATGCACTTCATACATCACTAGTGTTAATTATGCAATGCTGCAAAAGAAGGTTTTAGAAAAAAATTGTCCCTTAAGCTTTCAATTTGCTTTCTTAAGCATTAAGTATTTTGCCCTTTTATTTTTTTTGCATGCACAACTAGAAATAATTTTGCCATGTTTGCATTTGCGTTCAATAAAAATGAAAATATATAAAATCCCTATCTTTGCTTAATTTTTACTAAATAATACTTGGAATAGACTGCAAACAGGAAGCATATGAAACACATCTTTTAAAAAGTATTCCAAGAAAATAATATGTTCTATAGCTTTGAAGGGAAGTAGACGAGAGACTGACAGTTTTTCCTGCAGATATGTAACTCTAACATCTAGGTAGAAGATAGATGAGATAGGTGCTTCTCTTGTTCTTAATAAGCAGACCTGGCAACTTCAGGACCTGACCAAAGAGGCGCCAGTGACTATCAGTAGATGAAAGAACTCACCATAGTCTCTTACAAAGATCTGTTGTTAACCAGCTTCAATGACTTTCCAGGCAGCCTACCTGTTTTGTTTGCAGCTTTAATACACTGGTGGCTACTTATGCAAAAAAGGCAAAAACTAATTAAATTTGTTTATGTATGTTATCGTGTGGAGCACTCATTTCCAGACATCAAGCTATGAATCATTAAATAACTGCTAAATTGGTCTCCTGGGATAGATCATGGCTCAGAGTTAGGCAGGCCCCCATCCCACCAAAGCCAGGTGTGCTCTGCAGTGAGCAGGCATTAAAACCGCTTTAAAGGCCATGATTTGGGTACGAAGCCAGCTCTCACACTGTGAGGTGAGTGGTAGGAAATCATGAAAACAGTGACAGCCCTCCTGTCAGAGTTACTCCTCTGTTTGATTAATGAGGGCATTTGAAAGACAATTAGCCAGAGCAGGTTTGGCTGCAACTAGCTTATCAATCAGGCATCCTCCATTCAAAGCACTACTGCCTTCTTTGTTTTTGGTTGCAGAATAATTGTATCAGTGGTACACACAACAAGGGACCTTTACACGATGTTTAAAAAGAGGAGAGCAAAATGTAGCAAATCACGACTGAAACAGTAAAAATCTTTTTGCAAGCCACAAGCCACTGCTTACTGGGAAATCATCACTGCAACTTCCCCGGATTTTTAGTTTGTGCATGGTGAATTCAAGGCTGCACAACTACATCGAGCACTTCCAAGTTTCACAAGGGCAGTTTTGAGCTGTTTTCAACAACAACAATGAAATCCAAGTACCGGTGTTCAGATATGTCACAGAAAAACCTAAACTTCATTAGGAAACCTACTGTGAACCTACTCTCTGAGCTTCAATGTCTCAAATATGAACTGTTTCAATTTTTTAAAAATGAATTCGTTGCAGTAATTCATCACTTTGATTTATCCATTAGTAATGCAATCTCTTTGCTTTCCAGTAAGTATCATAGGTAGAATTTAATGTAATACTAACATTATGTAATGTTTTGTAATGTAATTAACTAGTGTAATGTAATACTAATGTAATACTAACTCTTAGGCTACAGCTTTCCCAGGAACACATTTCACACTCTGGTTTAATTTAGAGCTTTGCTTCAAATTGGATCGTCCTTGGCTCTATGTAAATGATCAAAAATATGAAATGGACGATTTAAACCATGTCAGAACTTTCCTGTAGAGTTGCATTCCATCAGAACAGTTTTTATAAAACTATGAAAATTATGATTTTTTACTAGGAACGAGTAAAAAACCAAATTATTGACTAATGTACTTATATTACTCTCGAACTGAATAAATTCAAGACTGATAGAGCAGAATTGAAATTGAGGTGTGGTGTGCCACTTTTCCTTTCAGTTTACAGTGAATTTTCCTTAGTAACACCAAATCAGAAGTACTTTTAATGCATGATTAGTGTAGTATTAAGTGGTTGTATATGCAATACTAGGAGGGTATTTTTTTCAGCCTTGCTAGAATCTGTTTCAGAAGTAAGCTCACAAAATAGCTGCATTGTGTGTGTTTGAATATAGAGCTAATAAAGCAAGCAGCAAATAAATCTCTGATTAGATTAGCTAGAGTACAAAGACAGAGGGAGCTTCAGCACAGCCCAAAAAATTCCTCTCTCAAGCTTCCCTGTGTTGGAAATGTACCATAGTCCAGCATACATGGATAGAGAATTATAATTGTTTTTAAAACTTGGGAACAGTTCCCATTGAGAACACACAGCTTGTCATAGGGTTAATCTGCAAAATCACTTTTGTTAGAGTGTTCAGCCACCTCAGCAAGCCCCAGCAGTGGCACCCACAAAGGGAGCACTGTTGTAAACTTGCCACTAACAGTTTATACCCCCTGGCCCTGATCCAGGAGCCACTACAGAAAGCCAAAGGCTCTTTCAATGGATTTTAAATTGGTTCCTGCACTCTTCTAAGTTACAAAGGTTGTAACGAACTACTGGGAGATGTAATAGAAAAATAAAATAAAGAGGATCTAAGTAGGTGGTGGATAACCAGCGATTCCCCATATTTTAACTGAGAAAGGGTGTGAACAGTTTCTCATTTTTCTGTGACTGTAATTGTAAACAAAAAGGGACAAAGCCCGAAGTGGTGGGGCATGGCTCCCATCTCTGGGCCAAATTCTTCCCACCCCCACCCTGTGAGCAGCTCTCATTCATCCCACGTATTAGAGATGGCCTCAGGCCTAGGCAAAACGCTGACCTACACCTGGGCATCACCGAGGAGAGAGAGTGCGAGCCCGGCTGGCACTGGCAAAAGCTGTGCCACAACTGCGGCACCAGCAAAGCCCCGTGAACGGATACAAGCCCATGTCTGGTCTTGCTTGTTTTACTAATGCACACATAGCTGCTCTCTTCTACTTTAGTGGATGCAGGACACACTGATTAGCTCCTTGCAAGAGAGTGGTAAATGTTCTTCAACAAGAAAGTGGAAGTGCTGGGACAAATGCAGGGTATAACCTGCACTATTAGCTTGTGATCATTTCAGGGTAGGAGAGATCAAGTGGACAGAAATAGGTCCACTATTTTTATACAGATTAATACAGGATGCCAGCTGTTTCCAAATAACAAAATGTTAAAAGGACCCTGGGCAAGTGACAGAAACTTTGGGTTTTGTCATCACCTCTAGCAGAACAATTGCCTCTTCCTCCTAGACACTTCGCTTGCTCAGCAGTTTGAGGAAACAATGGCATGAATAAGAACAAATACCCTGCAACATATGCCAGGTATTTCAAATTTAAGGTTGATAGATTGTAAAAAAATGAAATTTAGGGCACTTCACAAAATATAGATTCTTCCATTTCTCATCAATGACCCACAGCCCAGCCACTGCTTGCTTGCTTGCTTGCTTAGCTGGAGAAAACAGCCAAAAATTCTTTTGTAGGAAACAAGCAGAAACGCTTATTAAGCAGAGATGATACAACTACTTGTTGGACTTCTACACTAATTTAGATGTGTTATCTACTTTCCTATGGTGCCCATAGAGGAATTTTGCAACGGATGCCATGTCTCAAAGGCTGAAACCTATGGAAGACTTTAAGGAAAACATTAACAGCTACAGTAAACATATCTTTCCCTTATCTTCCAAAGGTATCAAATTGCTTTTCAGATGAAACTGTGGATATTTTCTTCCCTCTACAAGTTTCCCCTTTTTATTTTTCTTCTGAAGCACACTTAAGGAGACTTATGCTTCAAATCCAGACTTACTGAAGTCTTGGGTAAAGAGCATCACATTTTAAAGTGTGCTCTGCTATCCAGGTCAAAGAACCCGGGTAAATCAGAAGCAGCAAAGAAATTTTGCCCCTCCAAATATCCTGAACAAGATGCAAGTTCCCTATGAATACATAGGCACTTCCTGTGGAGAAAAAAAAAAAGTGAAAGTTTCTCTAATCATGATTAGAAATTTATTCTTTCACTGTCTATTTCTTTGAAACTATGGCTAAGGCCTAGTAGCTTAATTGACTTTCATAAAGTCAATTCTCATTACAAGGTTCATAATAATGACCTTGTATCCTACTTCCTTATGAAAAGTTGGAGAAATGCTATCTATCTAGGACAGATGGCTCTCACCTGGGTGAAAATGACAGAATATGCATCTTTGTTGACATTCCATTAACTACAATTTAGAAATTCTTCCTTAGGCTTACACATTTTTTAATGCAAGTAAAGTTTACCTTGCTAATTGGTTCACTAAGTAACACATCATTGTTATTAAAAGGAGAAATGAAAACTTGCTGACCTAACATCCATAGCTATGATTATTCTTGTCAGTTATTTTATATTTGGAAAGGCAAACAAATGTTGTATATAAAAACTAAATACTGTATTTGGCATAACTTCAAATTAGCTGTCTCACCGTGCTTAAAGTATGCAAATTAAATGTCCTGAATAAGCATTAATCATCATAATAGGCTAATTATTGTCAGTTAGCTATCGAATAACTAAGCTACTACACCTTGCAAATAATTTGGAAAAATGTTAATAAGATTCTCACTATCTAAAAGCAAGAAAAACATTAGAATTTTTAACAATAAGCAATTTTTAAGACAAATAAGTAACTTATTTTGACCAGTATGAGCATTATTCTGGTCGTCCTATATATGTGATCTTACTGTCTTCTACTAAGTTTTACTTAGTCCAAAAACATTTCTGTATGAAGATATCTTTGTGCCTATGTCGCCAAAAATGACTTGCTGAATTTTAAAACATTAATTAGCATGTTAATAAACACCTAATCTTTGTCTTCTCTGGCCATGCACATGGCCACCACCATACTTGCAGACAGGAAGGAAGTCAAATATTTTACACGGAACTAAATGTGATAAAGAATACATGAATTTAGAGCTGCTACTTGGAGACAGTGTGTTAGGACCTTGGAGTATATATTTAATAAAGGAGTGATAAATTGTTTAAGGAAAATGGATATCAAATGCTTAAATGGAACTGAAGCACTTCTACAAATACACAAATGCCAACACATTTAAAATTAAGTCATAAGTGTTTAAAAATATTTTTAAAACAAACTTGCAGTCCTATTCCAGTCAGACTAGCTACATTGTCCTCAGCATTTGTGAGGAAGGCATTCCTCTTAGAAGATTCATTTATAAACTCCTACATAGGGCATTTGTCTCATTTACTCAAAAGCTGTCCCCAAGGACCTCACTGCTGCAGTGTCCTTACACTGTCATTAATGTTGTTCTCACTTTCAGATTCCCAGAACTGGGAAGAGGCATTGGCCTTGCTTTACAGGTGGGAAAACAATTCCCAGAGTTTGGTGTCTAAAATGTCCTAGAGGAAATCCATCTCAAGAGTGGAAATCAGAACATTTTCTCTCTCCCCACCATTGCAGGTGGTGTCAAAACCAGCTCCAAGTCATACAGAAAAGCTGTATGAAACCAGTAGCAGCTCCAGGGCACAAAAGTCTTTCTTTACTGCCTTGATGACACACCATCTCACGTGAATAAATTCTGTACTCTGGGGCTTTTTTTTTTCCCAAGAAATTTCTTGTGTGCCTTAGTTCTGCTGTTTCATAACATTCTACCTGTAACATTGAGCTAAAGAGGCATGAACAATGACAAGGACAAGGATGCATCCCGATAATACCATGGGTCTATAAGAGAGCATCTAGCAAAGTACAGATGGAAAGCACTCAGTTACTCAGTTGTAGGAGGCAAAAATCACTTTCCAGCCCACTACTGCCGCATGCCTTTCTGTGCCACGGGCCTTTCTGTGCACACTTCCATAGGAGCTCGAGCTCAGCACCCTCATCACTGTGATCTCAAAGTCTTTTAAGCCAGTGACTGTTTCACAGGATGGAGTTGCCATTTCTGTTAACACTTGTCTCCTCTGTACAACCTCATACCTGAGTGTGTCAAAAATAAAGTTTATTTCAAGAAGGTAGATTCTGTGTGATATGAAGTGATAAAACTCCAAGGACGCCCTCTCTCATGATTTTCCATGAGTCTTTGTCCAAAAATAGACTAGTCCAGGTTGCTGTGGCATGGTGTCCAGTCAATGAAGATGACACCAAACACTGCCAGAATCAGTCCTAGCAGGATGTCATTTGGGATGCTTCCAACTCTAAACATTCTTTACTGAAAACTACTGGCCAGAGAGGCCATTTTCAGTTTGTTAGATACTGCAGTGACAGCATGAAGTGCTACTGTTCCTCTTAATTCCAACATGGCATCAAGAGGTTTTTGAAGTCTAAATACCCTATGCCTTCACATTACATTCATTAGACTTTTAACCACATGAGAAGACTGAAAGCTTGTTTTACAAGGTCTTTCTATCATAACACTATATGACAGCCATTAACTAGGCATCAATTCTGTAATTCTTTACTGAATCCACAATCAACTTTTCCATTAATTTACCTGCAATCAATAGCAAGCTGACTAATCTATACAAATCAAAATGATTCTGCCTGTAGTTCTAAACACTAGCACAATTTTATTACTAATGTTTTAAAATATGCACAAAACCACACGCTTTTATAAAAGTAAAGAGGTTGACCAGAAATCATCTCAGTGAACTCTTTTAGGACTCTTGCACTGAGGCCATCTAAACCTGCTTGAACTAAAATGTTTATTTTTAAAAGACCATCTTTAAACAGGCTACTAAGGGATTTTAAAGTTGTTCATTGCATTGATACAGTATTTGGACACAATATCATGTTTATTTCCAAATGCAACATAAATGTTTAACCCTCTCTGGTTTTTTTTTCTGTAGTCTGAAGAATTTGAAAGTTTCCATCTAGGGAATGATCTATACAATTCTTCGGGTTTCTGGATAGTTTGGGGATTTTTTGTCCAAAAACATGCTGCAAAACCCAATGTCCTTAATTCTGTCAGCAGGATCACTCATACTTTTGCTTCCCTTTTCAACTTTTAGGTTTCATTACTTTTGGTTTGTAAGAAATTTAGAGATGTGTCAATTGATATACAAGTGTGTGTATACATAGCATATCAGCCATTTGTGACAGGTGTGGCTTCTATTTCCAATATCGTACAGAACTTCAGGCTTTTTAAGTCTCTGATACTCTTAAAATAACTCTCAATTTTTATTTCCACTTTTATGTCTGCATTTTTCAATTTCCGTTGAAGTTCAATGTAGCTTCACTATCCTCCTCAGATTAAGATATTCCATGTTAGACTTCCTTTTCAGAATATCCTAAAATGGATCTATTTGGTCCCTTTACAGGAAGGCAACATTTCAACCACAGATGTTGACATCAGACAAGAATATGCTTTGGTCTAACCATGAGATTTAAGACACCTCTGAAATACTCTTTTTCTTTCATGACCTCAGTTACATTCCCACCTTCAGACAGGGCGAGGTGTGGAGAATAGCAACACTTGAACATCAAGCCCCACTGAACTGTGGCAGCTGAATTATCTAATTAGTCAGATTGATAAAGCTAATGAGGTATTCTTCCATAAAAAAATTAACCCCTTCTGGTCTTGCAGTTTGCTGCTGCTACTTTTACTAAGAGATTGCCTAGTGCTAATGAATTAACAGGGAAAGAGATGATATTGAAAAGAAGAAAAATTGTGTTTATGAAGAAAAGAAAGAGGAAAGCAAATTTGCTCACCTGAAGGCCTTAGAGTACAAAATTCTGTATTTTTGCTTATTTATATACCCATATTTGAGTGTAAATTATTCTCTTTTGAACAAGTTGATGTCAAAAGACACCCAAGAAAGACATGGCTGAGGGCCAACCCTTCTCCTTCACTCGCATACGTGCACACAGTTTTCAATAATAAAGTATTTTTAGTTCATTTTAGATCAAAAGTCAGCCATTACTGAATGTCTGCGCTAAAATACATATTGCAAAAGCCCTGTAGAAAATGAGTAAGTTTACAGTGTCATTGCTGCCAAAATGAATGTGAAATTGAATGCAGTCTGAAGTTTCATAGACTCTCTGTAGTGAAAAGAAATAGGACCAAGAGGATTGTGGAATACTTTTTCATAAGGAACATGTCCCTTTGTGTGGCTTTGTGTACTTATCCACTGGAAACAGGAGAAAGTAGTAATTGGAAAGAACGAGTAATTTTAGTTAAAACCAGGGCTTTCCTATTGTAAATTATATTGAACTACAGAGAACACATTAGATGAATACCAACAGCTGAAATGATTGCAAGTCCATCCTGCTCACACAATTCTGCATGATCGTGTTTAACTTCCCACAAGAAAGAAGAGTTAAGCTCAAGTCACCATATAAAGTAAGCCATCTATTTGGATTTTTCCTTTTTTTCCATAAAATGTCATTAAAAAATCCATTCTAAATTATTCAGGGCTAAGGCATATTTTGCAACAGCTATTAAAAAAATTACAATAAGGTCATAATCTTCTTGCTGTTCCAGCAGACCTCAACATCAGTAGGAGGAATTTTACTCCTCCTTCTATTCAGAAAAGTATAAAAACCAGTACCAACAGAGCATCAATAAAATCAAATCTCCAGAATGATTCTTCATCATCTTGAGTATCAGAAATCTCAAAAGATGCATCTCCGCTTGTTAAACCGGTTAGCAAGAATCGTGTAAGACCTGGCTGCATTTCTGAAATATCTGTACAACCACATTATAGGCAGTACTTAAAATAGAACTGCAACAACTAGCCATTTAGCAAGAACTTTCGTTTTAAAAAAATCTCACAGTCTATTATTCAATGCACACTAGAAGAATTGCTACATACTTGGACAGACAAAGTACTTTGATAAGATGGACATATCCACTGATCGACAATTTGTCGACTATTATATGTGTTCAAGTAGTGAAATAGACTCCAGCTGTGCTTAGTACCTCCTGGGTGATATAAAATAGTAAGTATTCATTATGACCTTTAGTCAGCTGCTTAATGGTAATACTAATGGAACTGCAATAAAATTTAGCTGACATACAGTTTAAGAATATTCTTAGGCTATTTTGTGGCATTAAGTTGGCATATGTAACTACATTTAAACTCTAGATTAAATAACAAATTATGAATAAATCTTAAAGGAATTTTGGTAGGTTCTGATGTGACAAAAACCACTTTGTAGCTTTTAAATGCTAGAAAGCATTTACAGACACTGAAGCTTAGTGTGAATATTACTGTTCATGTAAATGGGAGCCCATGAAGAAGCTTAGTTTACAGTCACAGTCTGGTACAAAAAACAATGTGAACACACAAACCCTTCGCAACGGAAAGATTTCTGCATTGCAATTGCCCATAGTTGAGATGCAATTCAGCAGAGATTTTGTCATTCACACCTTGAAGTCCTGTTCGGATCCCTTAATTTTTGCACTGAGATTCTAGCAGACAATTGACTGGTGGTCCTCCTAAAATGTCTCATATATACTTCACAGATCATGGAAGAACTTTATTAAAACTTTGCTTAAACTGCAGGAAAACATTATAGGCCTAGCCTCCATAAATTTCTACCCTTCCTTGTCAATATGATCTTGAAAATTATAGACTTTTTTCATTATTTGTGCCCACCCCTTGCTCTCTTTCAAATATGTTATTCCTATGCATTGGCAATTTATGTTGCATATTCTTGGGTTTGAATCACTTCCAATTTGGTCTCCCCACTTAACAATATGGTTAAATAAACTCTCACAGAAACAACACTTAGTTCTATGATCCAGCTCCTGGGCAGTGTGTGAAAAAGCTTTCCTTCTGTTATATTGAACTCCAGAGTCTTCCCATTCCAAAATGAGTATTTCTGCAAAATTACAGGTGTGGTCTTTTCTGGTACAAACTCACTACCCTCCTAAAGAACAGAGTTAGATAGATTTTTTTATAGCTTAAGGATAGCTTTCTGCAGAGAAACTGAATAAATTACTGTAGTCTTAAAATAACCATAGATATACAAGCAACAATAGCAACTTGTTTGTAGAAGGTTGAGTGGAAAAATATATTTTCTCCCAAATTCCTGCTTTCCATAGGTTTTTATGTGTATTAATATGGTAAAACCCCCTATTAATTCTTTCTACTTTGTCACACAGGCCCTTCTTTCAATGTTTTATCTTCATAATAGTGTTTTAAGGACATAAGTCTTTCAGAATAACATTGTGTCCGTTATCCTTGTAGCAGCATCCTCCATTCTCCCTTTCAGTATCCTGCACCTACATCCAGCTCTATATTAGATCTAAACAAACTCAAGACCACGCCAAATGTTACTTTACGTCATTATTAAACTATATCATACAAATATCTTTTTCTCCCTCAAAAAAATCAACCAAAAACACTAAACAATTTAAAAAGTGTTTGGAAAGACCCGATTTGTGTACTACTTACAATTTTACACTCCTGCATTATCCCTCCTGAGCATTCAGCAGAACACCTGCCTTCTGTGGTTCTGGTTTCCTTTCTACATCTATTTGTACCAATATAATGTAATTTTTATAGGCTTATATTCACATAACTCCTGATAAAGGCACTGGCACAGGTTTTATCCTTTAAATTTCTAATCATACTGTTTGTTCATGTACAAGACAAATGTAACTGGGGGCATGAATCCATCTTATTTGCACATATTCAAATGCTAAAACAGACCTTATCAGAGATGATTTAAAGAAAAGGGGAGTCACAGAAATGTTGATTTTGGGTCTGCAGAGAATAATGATGAAAGACAATCTTTTTGCTACAGCTTTGTATATGAAGCCAGCAGGACAAGTAAATATGTACAATTAATGAAAAGGATCAAATATTTTATAGGAATGTATTTGAAATGCCAAAACCAGGCCCAACCTGTTTCCACACAAGTCTAACTACTGATTTCAATAGCAGTAATAATAGTATTGTAAAATTCTATCTTGTGTATCTCCTCTTCAACAACAAAAAACAAAACAGAATCCATGGGGTTTTGAGGCAATACTGTAACTACTAGGATATGTAATTGAATATTATTTGCCCTTGAAGGCTGGGGGACATTGTTGAAGTAGGCAACTTGCAAAAGAACTCCAGTGAGCCAGGAGACAGATTAAACACCACTGAAATACTAATCTCCTCCTTACTTCCTTCCCTGTGTGACATTTTTCTTTCTCTGGGATGAAAGAAACAAAAGTAGTCCCATAGCAGTCACCCACAGAGATATAAATAAGTTTCCTCTTTGAGACCACAAGGCACGCTACATATGCTACTAGACGCTCAAGAGTTGAGTAATAATAACTTTATCCCATTCAGTACTGGAACATAATCTATCCTATGCCACATGACAGACACAAAGTTAATACTAACATTGATTCCATAGTTGTCATAGGGAGCGATGACTGTAGTTCTGAAACCTCAGATTACGAAATAAAGATTGTATCTATTCTGCAGAATAGATAAAAATTCTAAAAATTTCTAAAACAGAGAAAAATTTCTAAACACAGAAATATCCAAGCCAGCTACAGAACAAGTAAGCTCATCCCAGCAGCATGAAACTCAACCAGTTTTGGTGGGATATAACTGCACTCCATGCCTATCCAAATAGCAGAAAATCTGCAGAGTGTGTTTCTATTAATGACACACAGATCCATCTTATCCAAGATATCCACAATGGGAACCATGCTATGACGTGACACACACAAAATTCACTGATTCTAGCAAAGCTTCACCTCCAGGTAGTCTCACAGGTTGTATCTCATAGGCACCACGATAACTGAGATTACACCCACATTGCTGTTCAATAACCAGATTCAGATTTTCATTCTCTACTTCTTTCCCAAATAATGTATTTCAGAATGCATGTTTTTAGAACTGCATGGTTTTTACAGAAGACTGTTTATCCAGAACACTGCAAAATGGCCAGACAACAAACCTTACTGTACCCTTAGGAAGCCTTCACTTCCCTAAATGGTATGCAAAGCTGGGAAGAAAACCATAAACATCTATGTCCCTGATAAGCACCTGTAATAATACAGATGCATTCCAGTGAAAACAAGGCTACATGCAGGGTCTCTGTCAAACACAACAGTGCCTACTGTCGCTGCTAAGAGCAAACTACTCAGATCACACACTTCCCACCACAGTCTCCTTTGAGAAACAGCCATGTACAGTATGGCTTTGAATTGTTTTCTCCTTTTCCAGATCAGCAGCTAGAAACTCACCCATTTTTCATGCTTTCAAAGTTTTCTTTTTCTGCAAAGTGAAGGCATTACCACCTATTCTTTAAACTAATTAACTATCCCTTTTAGCTATAATTTCTCTTCGTATAAAACATTTGTAAAAGGTCTGTTTTTCCCCATGCCCTCTTTTCTCTCTTCTAGCTCTTCATTATGGCCATGCCTAATTGTGATGAGCTGTCCACCATTTACTCCACAGGATTGTATAGAGCTTTGTAATGTGCCTGCCACTGATGTATTTACAATTGGAAGCAGTTAACTCTTTAGTCCTGCTTCCTTGTTCAAAACAATGAACTGCATGACGAACTAGTGCTTAGCCCCAATTAAAGATTTTTAAAAGTCTCCATTTTAAGCCTGAGTACTCCAAATTGAGCATTTATCAAAGGCCCAGTCACAGGTTCAAATGGAGAGAGGGAAATCCTACTGTGGAGAAGAATAGGACTGTCCCATCAGTTAGGGTGAAAGTTCTTCTCAATCAGCATCTTAAACATGCAATCAGTATGGGATCTTTTAGGTCTGCCTTGTCCATACAAACCTGCTGACCTCTATCAGTGTTGCTAACAAACAATGAATTTGCTGATATACATACATTTAATTTTTTTCCAGAAAATATTTCATCCAACTCTTAACTACTGAAATGGAGAGGAAGGGCTTCTTTTTCAGGGGAGGAGGTAAGGATATGAATATGAAAGTAGCTCTTCTTCCTGCATTTTTGCATCATAAAAGTTTCTCAGAGTTGCCTTTGTCATAAGCCCATCAAAATACATTAAAATATCAGTAGAAAACTCTTATTTCCCTTTCTAGAAAAGAAACCACACTCAAGAGCCATTTGTAGTTTCTGGAGTTCTAAGATTATTTTCGTTACTATGTAGCAACTCTAAACTACAGCACCTTCACATTCCTGTTCCGAAGTTAAATCCTTCAATGTGACTCTTGTATTTAACTACTTGAACGTTTTTATTATTTTCATTCAAACTACATGCATCTTTGGAGCTGACTACTATGGACAGATAGGAATTAATGGTTATGCCTGTTGATCAGCTTTGCACTGGACAGTGATTGTAACATGATGAATGATTCTTTTTCCAATAGAAAACAAAACATAACAGTTGACAAATGTGCATGGACAGCTACCTTTCTGTGCAAAAATGTTCATATTTTGGAATCTTGATATTGACAATCTGTCTAAAATGGACCTACTTAAAACTTCAGTATAGCACTGCTAAAACTTTGTACATCTTTTTGTCTTACACATTTTCTTTCTGCTGAGGATCTTTGTACATGTTGAAAGACCATAGTTTCAGAATACACTTACAAAATGGGCAAATAATATCTACAATAAAAAAGACATAAAGAAGAAAAAGACAGTTTACACCTGTAAAGAGATTGCAGTGAGATCTGACGTACAGAACTGCCAAAACCAGGAACTTCATTTCTCATCTGAGTCATAGGACACGGCAGGGTCATGCACCTTTGCCATAAATCATATTTCCTAAAAAAAAAGTTAATAATAAGTGAAATGCTTGTCTTATACACTTTTTAAGATTAAAATATTAAAATAACACTTATTACTAATATTTAAAAGTAGATTGCATTTATTGTTATCAAAAAAACCCTCACACTTGCTTTTTTAGCTATATTTTTGGATTCTGGGCATTATGAAATTTTGGATGCGCGTTTTTTATTCTTTTTTTTTTTTTTAGTTTGGAGGTTCTTTTTTGGCTGGTTGGGTTGGGGTTTTGTTTCATTTTGTTTAAATTAATGCAGTTGTTGACATTGAGTATTGTTGGTCTGCTGCATGTCCAAGACTAGACTTGCAAGTGGGTAAGAATAACAGCCAGAAAAACAGAACAGCGCATGAAATGAACATCAAGCTACACTATTCCCACTCCTCCAAAGGATCCAGGAGAGAATAGTAGCACAACGTACCTGAAGCATAAGTGCTTTTCAAAATTACAAAAGGATTGTTTTAAAAGAAGATACATTATATGGGGCTCTTCTCTCCCAATCTTCTGTTCATGTTTTCTCCCTCATCCATTTGTTTATTTTGGTCTTACTGTTGTGAGAAATATTAGGATCTAAGGTGACAGAATCATTTCTGCATGTCAGCTTAACCTGCTCTCCTGGGAAATAAAACCAAAAAGCAACAATGAAAAGAAAAAGCTCTTCAGTCAGTACTACATTTTGTTACTCTAGCTGCTCTCACAAATGGCTGAGACCACAGTGGGCAGAATGACTTCCTAATGGAACAACTCAGCTGCATGTTCATTGCACTAAGATTTCTATTTATTCATGTGGGGAAAGCCCAAACAAACTGAAAGCTTGTCAACAACCACAGATTGCAGTGGTTTCTCTTTAGGAATTCCTTTCCTCTACAGTGTATGCAGTAAGCTCATCATCAAAATATAAGCAGAATATTTAAGTTTCAAAACCAATTGTGAAGCTTTACCTCAGACCAATTCTCTGTGAAGTTATATATCTTTCTTCTCTAATTTATTTCTACAACTCTGAACAGCAGTCCACCACTTGCTCACTGAGCATACTTAGCCCTCAATTATCACAACTTACATTTTCACCTGTCCCTTTACCAATGTTCAGTTGAAATATTCAAGCCCATCTCCCCACCAGCAGTGAGAAGAGTCCCACAACTACATAACTTGTTCTTGGACACTAAAGTTCTCATTAGAGTTTAACATATGAGGAATCACTTCTGTAGATTTTGTGCTAACCACATGCAAAACATCCCCTTGCTTAGAACCTAGTTTTCTTAAAAGGTATATAAACACGTGTTAAAAGTCACCAGGCTTTCTCTTTGTCAGAGGGTGATCCCCAGACAAGTTACTGTCCCTTCCTAAAAAAAAAAAAATGAAGAAAATTTAATACATATATTCACAGAAGATTTCCCAGATACACCAAGTTTATTATACAGTGGTTTCCCTCCCCTGACTGCATAAATGTCCAAGGCCAGCAAACCTTTTGTAGTAGACAGCAAATGTCTCCTTTCCTGTCTACTCAGTTACTCCAAATACTACCCAAAGAACATCAGCTTTTCATCCAGCACACAGGCAGGATATGCCCCTTGTGCTCAATTACAGACAAGCTTGCTCAGGTTTCTCAGCAGCAATAAGAGTAGCACATCAGCTGTTTTTCATTTTCCAAGGGAAAGAGAGCTGTATACATTCTATATCCTTTTCCTGACTGGTAGGGGGGCAAAATTTCCTAATTTGAATCCTTCAAGCTTCTGCATCTTCCTTTTCCTTAGCATTTTCTGTCTCTTCCTTATTCCACCTAGGAGAAGGAGATCCTAGAAATTGTTTTAGCCTGAACTGTGTCCTGAGAGAAACCACACAACCCAGCCATGCCATTTATACACTTACAAAACAAGCAAAAAAACAAACCCATAATTTTCAGCCATTGATATGAATTTTCTTCTAAACTACAAGAAAGCAACGCATTCCCAGTTGTTAAATCTTGGAGACAATCTGTTGCACCAAACAAAAGAGGAGGCTTTGTTTTGAAAATAGCCATTGCTCTTTGACTGTGTGAAAGCATCCACCTCTTGAGCTTCGTGAGCATTTTGAGGTATAGGACACAGTGCAATACTCCCTGGCAAAGCAGTACTCACAGAAAAGAAGAACAGAATGTACGTTGATAGAAAATCTTCTGCATCAAATCAATTTCACAATAAAGTTATTATTAATACCTTTATAACCTCCTCAGTTTCCAATCACAGCTGTGACAGCCCAAGAAGATTGAACTTTTCTACACAATTCTCACTAATATGTCCCACTACTTGGTCTTATTGTTATTAGAATAATTTGCTCCCAAGTTCTGAAATGAACTCTGTGCCCAAGTAATTAAAGCTCTTAAAGTTTCTAGTCCTTTGTTTAAAGAATTCGTCCTTGTGCTCTCTATGCCCCATCAGCTACCTAATTAGCAGAGCCTTTGCGTGATTAAAAATTCTCACAGAGATTCTGCTGGATATTTGCCTCTCTTAATGAGTGTTTGTGGACAGCTGGGAGCGGGAGCTGGTTCCCTCCTCCCAGGACCTCCAATGAATTCTGCAGACCTCTGTCAGGGCCCAGGAGTGAAAGCTGTCATTTTAGTAATGTGGATGAAAATTGGTCAAAAGCACTGTGGTCCTTGAGGAATGAAAGGCCTTGAAATATAAATGAAGATGAATATTCATATTTGGTTCAATAAGTGCCAACTATTAATATACATGTCTGTCAGTAAGAAAAGTCAGAACTTATTCAATTGTGCCTGGCATAATTTGGCTCCTAATTCACAATTATCTTCCTATTCTTTGCATTACACTCTTCAGTTAATTTTTAAGTTAAAAACTTGCTAAAAACTGAAAGCATTACTGTTGCCACAATAGTGGTAATAGCTATCCTTCCCCTAATTTACTTACTAATAAGAATCACCTGTAGCTTTTACACACAGGATTCTATCTTCCTCTGACTTTCTATATCTTATTCTCTCTGTCAATATCAGCTTTTAAAACACCCTACTGTGTGTCTCTGGAAGTATACTTTCTTTATGGACATTCTCATTCCATTCTCTACCCTCTTCTCTGTGACCCTCCACTTGATTTCCAATCCAACTCTAATTTCATACCTGGTGTGATTTCATTAAGGACCTTTCAATTTTTAAGGACCAGAACACTAGGCTGAAATATCACATAGGGTGGTTTTGTGGGCATTTCGGGGGTTTTTTTGGTTTTGGAGGGAGATTGAGGGGAGAGACAGAGAAAGAATTTTGCTAGTTTGTCTTGTTTGCTTTTTAAGTACTGCAAATGTTTGGTTTTGAGAGGGAGGTCTGAAGACACTGAAGAGATTCCACCCTGCTCTCTTATTAGCAAAGAATAATAATCTCTGAAATGGAAGGATAGGATTACAGAAGATTCCTGAAAGTATTCAAACTAGACAATCCTGCGTCACATGAGAGTGATCTTTTATTCAGTGACATTTGAGAAATTAGAGCTGAGTTTCTTAATCAATATATTCCTATTTATCACCTTGCTCCAAACACCTGTGAACTGCAACAAATATGCATACTAGACACTTAGTCCTTAGAATAAAATGCATTGGAGAAAACAGTACAAAGTGGAATTAATACTTGGTTTACAAAGCTAAGATGATCAAAGAAAACTGAAACATTATGTAGATGAAGAGCTATTAGATCATATGCAAAAGAAATAAAATGTACTTTGGAATTCTGGATTAGAATCCAGGAAGAAGCAGTGAGACGGTAATTCATTTGTTTCCTTTAACCAATATATTACAGACCATATTGAAAACAAAAGCTAGAGATATGATTCCTACAAAACCTGCTGCATCACCAAGAGGTTACACAGAGGCCACATGGGGATTTAATTCAGCTTTACTAAGGAAATCTAACAGGATGAGATCCTGCAGAAATATGCATTGCTGAATGGTAAAGAAGCATTTATGGTTTAAAATTGTACTTGGTCAGATGCCTGCTGACTGATAATGTCAGCTTGTACAAGTAAGACACAGGTAAGAATCAGAGAGGCTGTGGCTTAATGGAACAATGTGCTTGAGAGAAGGATGTGAAGCACTAGAGTCGTTGTGGAATGAAACCAGCACCCAAGAGAAAAGAGCTCCTGGGTATTTTGCCACAAGTGACCAGATTCTTCTCTCATTTATACTGGTACCGGTCCATTAGCTTTAAGGTGGTACATCTGTGAAGCCTGTAAGTTAAATAGCCTTCTGGTCAAAGCTTCTATATTAAAACACATTTGTTTCCAAACTACCTCTATCTACATGTCATACGCCCCCTTTTTTTATGTGTAAGCAGGATATTTTTCACTCTGCCCACTAGATTTAGATTTGTTTCAGTACCAAATGGTGATCAGCTGCTTTTGCTGGCAGTTTGAAAAATGGAAGAAGTAAGTTAGGACAGGTGTGGGTGCACATTAGTGAGGCAATTAGGTTTGCAAATATTAATTTATCACTTGTAATAAGGTCATGGATTATAGATCTATATCCATGATACACCTATTATCTCAGAGGTTCCAGTTCAAAGGATCCAAAACAAATTGGGGTGAAATGGGTATCTTTTTTTTTAAAGACTGTTTTGGTTTGCATGTTTTCAGACCTTCTGCCAGAAGCTCTTGGACTGAAATTGGAAGTCCATGACTCCATCTTTAACCATATATTAAGCCAAACAGAAGCCACAGGACAGACACAAGTCAAAAATTCAACAAGGGTGAACTGAAATACTGTAAGCATTTTAGGCTTATGATTAAAATTTACCACAATTCCACAAAGTCTATATTTTTGCGTGCTTACTTGTTCATACTTGCATAGTGGTCATAAGGCACAAAGTCCCCCACAACAATAAGCCATTTTACAGAGCTCCTTTGAGTTTATTGGGTTCCTGGGGACTGAATATCCATCCAGTCTCTGTTAGGAGAAGGTTCCTTTTGCATCACTACTATTATCAGTCACTTCTCCTTTCCCATGCCCTCAATGTAATAAACATTTAAAAAAGAAGACAAGTCAGTTTAGCAACTACAGGAAAAAAACATTTGCAAGCATTTCCCACTCCACCCAACTGCCTTCCACCCCCCCCTCCCCACCTCGTATTCTGTGATCTCACACAGCACATTACCAGAAAGTACCTTGAACATAATAATTGACATACCAGAGCAGACCAAAGGTCAGCTAATTCTGTCTCATTTGCAGAGATTAGCAGCATACAGGTGCTTTTTTAGAAGACTGTTCAATACAATCATATGTACAACAGCCATACAGTACACTCCTTTATTTTCACAACTTATTACGCACCCATGTCCACAAAAAAGGAGCAGCCCATATTATTTTTTTTTAATTTATTTTTGGTAATATGGAAGTCAGGAGAGTAGGGAAGGAAGAAATTAATCAACCAAGTAAAAAGGAAGCAAGGAAAGCAATATTTTAATTTAATGTTTGGCAAAGGCTCAACTGAAAAGGTAGAGCTGGCACCACTCCTCACAATAATAAACAATGATTTTAAAAAACTGAATAAAAGAAACTCCCACGTCGGGAACCTCCTGGAATGGACAGGCTCCCCCGTTCCTCATAATGTAGACACTGACTGCAAATGCACCCCAGCTCCATACTTAGCCCACACACAGGACAGAAAAGGTCAAGAAGGCTGCAAGTGTCAGCAAAGTGCAAAGGTTTTGGAGGCATTCACTTTCACTAGAGTTCTATATGCACTTGAACGTGAAGGGCACTACAATATTTTAATAAAGGTGTTCATATTTAAACTCTTTGGAAACTAATTAACATTTATTCTGCATATTTACAAGTCAATCTGTTCATTTACCTTGCTTTTAAAGTAAGCTTTTTTGTTACAGAGGCATGGTGAAAAAAGACAAGCAAAAGAAAAAAGAATGTTTGATTTTTTTTCTTAAAGATTTTTTCAAAACTGTTCTGAACACAGAAGTATTAGGTACAGAAATTGTGTCATCAACCACACATGCGGCAATAGATGAAAGTCAGGTCTCAAATCAGTATGGATATCTTGGGGGAATCATTATAGGAAATCTGCACAGAAGTCATCTCTTAAGGAGGGATTTGAATTGAGACAGGGAAATCGTTTGACATACAAAGCACTGGGGGAACTTGGGAGACTGTGAGGATGAGAGCAAGGGAAGGATAAACAGTAGGTAGGCTTCTTTCACATAATAAAACCATCACACGTAGGAAAGAGACTATCTGTGACTAGATACTGTCACAAAAATGCAGTGAAATTGGCCATAACTGCAAAGTCAATAAAATGCCCTTAATCTTTCAATAAACAATTTATTTTTAAAAGTTATTTTGGAGCTATTGAAGCTCCTGGGGTGGGGAAGTAAATGCATTTTAAATGTGCTGTATGGTATGCAGTATCACAGGTTTAAGTTTCATTTTATCAGATATATGGTTTAGTCATTTGAACTCTGGATTAGAAGCCAAAATTCCTCCACTCTAACACTGACTGCTTTTCTGGCTTTCAGCAAATCATTTAAGGTCAGACTCAAATAGGTCTCCTCATGAAGGAGGGCAAGGTAGTATGCAGCACAAGACAGGAAAGCAAAATTTGCCCTTCAAATCAATTGGCTTCTCTGAAATTAGTACAAAATATTCACCTGCTTTCTTGAAAGATGGTTGCCAAAATGTATTATTGTAGTTATTGTTTGGAAAGAATGAAGCATATTAAATAGAGCTGGACAAAGTTTTTGGCTTTAAAACAAAGGACTTCGTAAGATAAAAAAGCTCTTGGAAACCAGTGTGATACAAAAATACAAATAAGTTTCCAATATCTTATTTTCCTAATTTTTCCCGTTGTTTTCTCCATTTTCTCCAGACAAAAAAGAGCACATTGACAAATGAACAAAAAGGGTAAGAATAGTGTCAAAACTGTATTTATAGGTGAAAAATCCCCTAAACAGCCATGCCATTTAAATGCAGTTTTTCATCAGGCATTTGCTTTCAAAACTACTACAGAATATTTTGGGCTCAACATAGTTGCTCTGACTGGAAATCATCCAGAGAAGACAGCAATGCATGCTCCCATTTTTCAGCTTGATCCCATCTCTGTCACTTTAATGTCTCAGTAACTGCTAAGAGGGTGGGGAGAGGTCATTCTAACAATTGACTGTTTCATCAATTATTACTCACCCATTTAAAAGTTGCTAGGACACTTGCACATATTTTCATTACAAAACTGGCCTAAAACAAATCTCACTGCACAACTTCAAGGTAGCAGGTAAAAATCTATGCTCAAGATTCAAGATCAGTCTCTTGCTTCAGAGGTGACTTCAGACTAATTTCACACAGGCTACATGCTTCTTTAAGAGATTTTACTTCCTCATCACCACATTCTGTACTAACTCTATTCACATGCTTAATACAGGACTTTGTAAGGAATGTGCAACCAATTCCAGTCCAAAATGCATTTATCCCAGGCAGAAGTTTAAGAAGAAAAGTGAAATTACATTATCAGGATGACCACTTTTATGAGAAAAGTGAACTAATTTAGATTCGTATTCATTTGCAATTGCCACTTCTATTGCTACATGTTCTGCAGCTATTTGACTGAAAGCTATGGAAGTGTCTAAACCCTGAGGAGGTGCCAAAAAACACCAAGCTATTAGGGAGTCCCTTCCCCAGGTGAAAAAATGAATCAACATTGCATGGAAATAATAATAAAAAAGATAAACGAAGAACAGATTTGCAGTTTATGAGGTCAAAATGGCAGAAGCAGGGTTGCTATTAGGAACCAAAGACAACAGCTACTACTGCCCTAAACCAAAGGCACATAACAGCAGCAGCCAAAGGATTTGTGAGTCCAGAGGAGGGCCACCAGACTGATCAGAGGGCTGCAGCACCTCTCCTGTGGGGAAAGACAGGGAATTGGGATTTTCTGCCTGGAAAAGAGAAGGCTTCAGCATGACCTAATTGTAGCCTTCCAGACCCTGAAGGAAGCCTACAAGAAGGATGGAGAGAGACTTTTGACAAGATCATGCAGTGACAGGACAAGAAGGAACAGCTTCAAACTGAAAGAGGGTAGGTTTAGATTGGATATATGGAAGAAATTCTTTACTCTGAGGGTGGTGATCCACTGGAACAGGCTGCCCAGAGAAGTTGTGAATGCTCTATTCCTGGAAGTGTTTAAGGCCAGACTGGATAGAGCTCTAAGCAACCTTGTCTAGTGAAAAGTATTCCTGTCCGTGACAGAGTAGTTGGAACTAGATGATCTTTAAGATCCCTTCCAACTCAGGTCATTCCATGATTCCATGATATCTACTCTTAAGCATACATAACAAGTGTCTGATGACACCAGTGGAACATGTTAGAAAGCTTATTGCACATTTAAACAGACTTCTTAGTAGCTTCCAAGAGACAAAAGCAAACCTGTGATCTATACCCTAAAATTAGGAATTTCCTATTTGTGCAATGATTAAAAATAAAGGCTGAATCATAAATGGGCTCAGAAAGCACCCAACCAGTGGCACAGCTCACTTGCCTCTGGAAATACGCCCACAATTTGTTTACTTGTCTGTGTAAAGTGCAGTAATGTTGAAAGTACCAGGAGGGTCCTTAGACGACCTCATAGCTTACAGAAACAGGCTTAGGTACTGAGGGAATATTGTAAAAGGTAACATTAGAAACATTAGGGAAGAGTAATATTCATTGGCATTACAGGGTGCTCTTCAAATACTTCTGTCTTGAATCACAGCTTCTGCCTCCAACCATGCAAAAGAAACAAATGGTGACTTAATTATTATGAATTCTTCCAGACTTGCTCTGCTAGTGTCCCAAACCTTGGAAAAAAGAGATTATGTTTCTTATTTTACCCGACTTGATGACCTCTGAAGTGTTCATTTCTGAAAATGAGTATAATTTATCGTGGCTGGTAATAGACATTATTCTAGGGTTTAATAGATGCCCTTTGAAGTTGTCATCTGACTTATAGTCTAGAAAAGTTCTGTAGGAGACTAATTACTTTGTCATGCCCCCATGGAATCTGAGCTATCCCTGCAGACCATGTCAGTCTAGAACACTGTATGCATACACATCTACGTAAGCACCAAATAACACTTCCCAGCACAACCCTAATTTTCTCAGTAGATGTACAGAAACCTTACAGAAGGAGAAGAACTACAACTTTATTCTTGACCTATACTATTTCTATATTTTCGTAGTACTAGCAATTTTTGTTATACAGATAGGAGATTGGGATATGCTGTACCATTTTTCTCTATTCCTTGTGCATCTCAGGCAACATCTCATTACTTAATTTTTCATTTCACTTTTCTCTGAACACACTCAATACTTTGCCTTATTTCTTTGGATGCAGTAGTAGAGAAACAGTTCACTATCACTTAGGCCAACATTTAAATATAGAATTAATGCAAACAATCTGTTTGATTCTTGGAAAAAGATCACACCAAATCCTTCCCCCATTCCTGCAGGTCTGGGATGAAGTTATAACTCCATAAACTGTTTTCTTCCACTCTTCTCTGTAGAATGCCAAGGTGAGACAACTTTTGGTCAGAGAGTGACTGTGTCTTTAAAAATCTACAGTAACCTCATCCTTAGCTGCAGGTCAATGTACTACTGCAAGTTCCTAGCTATAGGAAAGAGTTTCCCAAAAAATTCCAATCAAAAGAAGTTCATCTCAAGATTTGTAGCTTGACCAAAAATTTTAGTGGTGGTGGAAAGATGAAGTAAAAAGGAGCAGTTAGTAAAGGAATATAAAATTATCAGATTTATGTCTCTTACATGTCAAAAGCTCCTATCTTTCCAACTTCTATAAACAGGCAAGCAGCTCCCTAAAAATGACTTTTCCAGTATAAGCCACGAAAATGATATGTTTAAACATATCAAACTTATTTCTGTGCATCTTTCTATAAATATTTTTACAATTACAATCAGATTAAATATCCTGCCCTCCTTAAAATCATACTGTGAAACAAGAAGTGTAAAGGGTTAGAAGAAAAGTGGCATTTTTTATTTTTTTTTTTTAAGAACAAGGTCACATCTCAGCAACTGAAAAGTAGCAGAGCTCCTTTCATCAAGTTTTTAACTAGAAAAATAGTATGCCCATTTCTTTGTAATACACCTCTGGGCTTTTTTATTATGACTTCATTTCCCCTTGTAATATTGGAACGTCTCTATAATTGTAAAAGTGTAATAGAATCTAATAGAATTTCATTTGGAACTCTGAATGGTCTATGCCATCTCTGCTCATTTTGAGTAAAATAATGATTTTTAATGTCCACACATGGCTTCCCATGACCTTATTCAATCTTTGGGTTGATCAGGAAATATATTGATTCAATTACATACTGATGACAAATGAACTAAAAGAAAGAGGAAAAAAAGGTCAGCATATATTTGAAAATGTAAATCTTAGCAATGTCTTTTGAGTTTGCCCAAAAAAAAAAAAGTCATTTCAAAATGCCATTTGTGGCTAATAGTGTGGAGTTCCAGTTCCTATCTATGAGCAGCAAAGAAATCATTAAAGTGTAAGAAGCATACCGTCCTCCCCCACCCCCACTTTTATCGTTCCAAAATCCTCTTTCCTTTAGAGGTTTGCACAGAATGACCTCTTTTGGCTAAAGGACCCTCTTCCCCTCACTTTATGGAAAGAAGGCTGTGGTTCATAAATATACCCACTGATACACTAATTTTAATTTTCTTCCTTCTCCCCCCTTTTCATTTTGTTTTCTTCATAAAACAACTGCCAGTACAAACATTTCATCACCACCACTTCCCTACCCCCACTGTTTCCATTGCTATCATATCTTTATCCTCTCATCTTCAATCTCAGCCACATAAAATGCCAGATGGGATGGTGTGCATCAGTGGAGTTGTTTCGTGCTTAATAAGCTGTAAGTGTCCATTTGTACTGCTGCAGTACTTGATGGCACCTCATAGTAAAAAACTTCTTAATCTAGGCTGAAACTTCATCTTTTCTCTGTGAAGCTGGGCTCTGAGCCTTAAAAACAAAACATTTAATTGCTAAGAAGCAGTAAGACATGAATAGAAATAAAGAGCAGTGCATAGCTAAAGCAGTCACTGTGTCATCACATTATTTGATAATAAGGATTTCACAAGGCACTGACATATCCCTGGCTTTTGGTAGTCTGTTTGGCTGGTTCCATAACCTTGCTTGTTTTTTCTTTTAAGAATGAGTTATGGGTCTCTGAAAAAGCATCCAGCCAACAGCTACCTGGTCCAAAATCTGGACATTCACCACAGCAGGCACAACTAACAGCATTATTCCTTTCCCAAACAGGCCTGAACAGGGAGATGTAATCAAGGCCATGAGCCAAGTCTGTGGGTCCCCTCCACATGTGACAAGAACTTTGCAGGGATTTGAGAGTTTTCCTATGAAAAATAAGCATACATTTGGAACAGCAATTGAACCATCACCTCTCTGTGCATTTCACTGAAGAGATTTTTGGGGATAACTAGAGGAACTTTTGAACTATCCTAACACTACCACAAGCCTACGCTCCTCATACCTCTTGTGAGTCCCCTTGGATCAGCTTCAAGCCTTTCCTGAAGGGAATGGCAGAATTGAGAAGTGACCTGTCGTATCAGCCATGGAGGCATTAGGGCCACTATCTCTTTCTGCAGAGAGATCTTGTTTCTTTTAAATATTCAGGTCTATCATCAGGACACAAGTGAATGCTTTCAGACACAAAAGCACACAGCTGAGCATCTGAAAAACAGGATATGGACGTTCCACTAAAATCACAACATCAGAAACAAGATTTTGTCCAAAGTATTTTTTGTCTATGCAAATTTTGTAGAAAACTGCATGTACTGGAAAATATCAATCAGCTATTGATTTTGTAAAGCAAAACACATCCATGGGGAAAGTGGCTGATTTCTAGACATACATGTGGAAAAATAAATTTAAATGTGTTATAAAAAGATTTCTCGGTCATTTTTTGTTCAAACTTAGTCCAGAGACTAAAACAGAGACAGTTTTCAGGATCTAATCAGCTTGAGAACTGATCAGCACCACATAATATAAAATAAATTTTACTTCATAAGTTTAAAACACAATTTTTTTTTCACAACAGCTTTTGTTTGCATACTCAAAGGGCAAAAAGTTAAAACAAAAAATTACTTGTTTCCCAATCTTTGCTCATTTAGGGCAAAATTACCATGGGAAACATTTAGATGGGGAAGCTGTTTTGCTGATACTATTCAGTGGAAAATACAGTTCATTCACAATAATCTCTTGAAAACACAGGCATGCAATAACACCTTCAATCTGCAGCATTTTTTGATTGAATGAAACATTGTTGGAGGATTAGTATGTCTGCAGTGGAGTGCTGCTTTATGTTACTAGCCTTTGGAGTGCTGACTTCGGAGTATTAAAGTCCCTACAGGCTTTTAGGACAAAATTGTCAATCTCCTGGGAAATGAACATAAATTATGTATTTTATTTTCTGCAAGCAACAAGAATGGCTCAATGCAAAAAAAAAAAAAAATACCCTTTGTTTCAGTGACACAATGGATAGTTCCACGAAAGTACTGAAAAAGTAAAATTAAGGATCTAATCCCAGATCTCTAAATTGAGTGAAATTCAAGACAAGTCCATCCTTTCCGAGCTAGGTATGGCAGGAAAAAACAGTAAAATTCCTTCAGCTAATCTATGAAATTCAAGACAAGTCCATCCTTTCCGAGCTAGGTATGGCAGGAGAAAACAGTGAAATTCCTTCAGCTACTCTATGAAACTATGAGGAGAAAATGCACTGTGATTTTATAGGCTTTTCTTTTTGTCTACCAATCCTTTTGGTTTTCAAAACAATTTAAACACTACAACTAATCTAACCATAATATTCTGCAAAATATTTCAACATCAAACTCATGACAAAGAAAAGCCAGATTTAAGCATTTTGTTCATAAATGTAGTATTCAACATGAGGAAGAAAAAACCCTTTTACACTGAAGTCTGGCAGAATAATGCAGATTCCTAGTAGACTAACCAGACTTCTTCACAAGTCAGCCACCATAAAGAATTGTGCCCTGTCCTACTTTTTAGCAAACATTTAATGGCAAAGTGTGGTAGCAAGGTCTCATATTACCACAACCTCATTAATTTCACAATACATACTGCAGAACATTTGCTAGCATACTCTGAAATATTATTCTACATTATTTAAGCTAAACTACACTTGTAAAACAAATGAGTAAATTACATTTTATGGTGCAGAATCCTAGATTTTTCACTCTGGTACTGTTTCTCAGCTTCCTAATTGTCCAGACTAAAAAACTAGCCTACCACACTGAGGGCAGTACAGCCCCGATCTGATGCCCCATCACCCAGTAGTGACTTTGTGTATATATACGTGCAATATCCAGGTGAAAATTGCATTAAAGCAGGGGTTGGTCAGCCTAACTAATGCCAGCCCATTCAGACACATGGAGAAGTTCAGCTTTCCATGAGTAAGGAGGCCATTTGAGCTCTCAGTAGAGTGCTGAGGTCAGCACAGAGAGAACGAGGAGCTTCTTGTCCTACAATACTGATACATCTAATAGAAATATTAATATTTACAAGATATATCTTGGTTTCTTTTCAGTGAAGCTCCAGAGCTGTGCCTCACCAGCTGTTCTTGATCTTTCTTCTGTGACACTAAAGGAAAAGCTGTGCTGTCTCTTCTTTGCAAGGTGATGGAGGCCTGCAGTAAAAGCAGTTTCACTGCAGCAGCCTCGTGTTGTATAAAGCCTGCTCCACAACACTTTGTTACTGGAGTAGTAAAACACAGCCACAATTGACAAACAAAATAACTGGAGCTGCCAGTATCATAGTTTCTAAAAGATCACCACAGCCAAAGCATTCATCATTATCACATTCTTAACCTTCAGTATTAAATCATAACAAAAAGGTTTACAGTAATCTTCACTGGTCATGAAATATCTTTAATAACTTGATCATTCAGTTGAGGCACACAGGAACCCACACCTACACTATAAACATGCCTTTGTAATGAAGGGGGAATGAAAGAACTTGTTTGCTATGTCACTTGGGGTACAGATTGAAAACGTCTTAAATTAACATCATTTAGAAGAACTGAGGCCATAGGCTATTAATATCAGCTTTGTGCCACCAAAATTAAATACACTAATTTATTTTATAACACTTTGAAGTATTATATGGCATTTTATTTCTTGATAACCTTTCAATGTCTAAACCATTTAATTTACATACATAGTTAGGAGCTCATTAACAGCTCATTAGAAACTCCAGGAAAAACATGGGACAATAACAAATTCAATGCAGCAGAGGGGCCCAAAATTCTATTTGGAAAATTATACAGAAATTTCTGCCTCCAAATGACAAATCTATGGTATTTTGCCAGCACAAAGCCTGCAGGGCTCACAGTTATTACACGAAAATAGTAAAAATAACTCAATTTCTATAGCTGACTCGTCTTGTATTTATTTAGAGAATACTAGAGGGCAGTGTGCTGAGGATCACATGGCACCAGGCAGGGAAGATGCGACATAATATAAGTATTGCCACAGGTAAGTGCTGCATTAAACACTGCGACCTAGCAGTGTATTTAGGATGATATACTGTTCTCTGAAATTATGCTTTCCTGAATTTCTACTCTTTTTTAATATTTAAATCAAAGAAAACGTGCATAATCTAAAGCAATGGATGTCACAAAAACGGATGTCCCAGTCCAGATCACAGCCTACACATCCCAGCAAGTTGTAAAGAGTGAAGAGGAGCAGACTTTTAAGAGAGTGTAGGTGGTTTGGGTGTCTTTTTTGGGTGTACCTTCTGGCAGACACCAAGTCAGAAATTTCCCAGGCAGGGTCACTGTACATGCAGACAGTCATGCTCAATAGTGACTAAATGGACCTGTCTTTCATGTCTCCCTTTAATGCTTGGCACAGAATCTCTATACAGTGAGAATAAGGATGCTGATGGCTATCATAAAGCACTACTGGATCCATGGAGGGAAATTTATGAAATATTGTCATCACCTTCTCATAGGACTTTGGAGGGATCATAGAAATGAATACTGGCAGGGAACACAGTGAACGTTGGAACTGGAATACGGCAGCACAGCACAAATCTCACCAATAAATCTCAGACACAATATCAAACTAGTGACATCCAAAGAGTTGATTTAAGGGAAACTGAAGGTAAATGAGTCACAGAGCCCAGTTTCCACATTAGAAAATAAAACACACATATTTCCAACAAGGAACTTAATTTCCAAATGCCAAACTCTGTCAGGGTCTTTGAACTCTAGGCAATTCACTTGCTAATGTATACTGATAAGGACACAGTATACTTTAAATTTGAGGGTGTTCCTCTCTAATACTTTCTGCCCTGGTTCCAGTTCTTCTGAAAGAGCTCTCAGTTATCTCTTGGTCCTTTCTCATTCTCAGCATATTCCTTCAACTCCCTTTTCCATATAATCTTCCTTTCCATTACACCAAAATTTTACCACCACATAAAGTTTGTTCCAGCTTCCTAGCCCTCTTCCTCTCACTGCTCCCGAGTTTTGGACGGGAAAATAGTTTTTACACATCTACTTTATCATTTTCTACTGCATTATTTTATGTTTCAACAGTCATTTCCTCGAATCTAGATTGTCTAAAATGCTATTGATAAGGTACTTGAATATAGTCTCACTCATATACCTTCCTCAGTATCATTTCTCCACTTCCCACTCTATTATATTCAAAGTTTAAAAAAAAATTCTTGCTATCACTGCCTTCTCTGGTGGGCAGCCAACCATAGTGCCCTCTTCACACTTTGCCAAATAAGTATATCTCTCATTTCTCTCTCCTCCTTCCCGGTATCTCTGTATCCTTTCCACTCTGCCAGTCTGTCATGTTCCTCTATTCTCAAGCATATTTTCCAGCTAATTAAAACTTCTTATAAAAAACAAATCCAGCAGACCCACCTTTGGAAAATGAACGCATATCTACTTTGCAGGAAAGCCATGGCACCAGGATATTTAGATAATTAAACGGAGGTACCACAGTCATATGCAACTGTAAATGTGTGTATGTTCACCTCTAACTTACGGGCAGCTTCCATCCTACTATGCTCCACCCAACACGCCGTCTCCTAGAGATGCCTCTTGCGCGACTTTCTTCTTTCAATCACCTACGAGCGCGGCAGCATCGTTACCTACAAGCAGCACCTTAATAAAACTACCCGACTTGGGCATTTCCAAGCTGCTGAGACACCCAATACATTTCCCTTGCTCTCCCTTCCTGCATCACCGACTTTCCACCCAACCAAGGCCACTCCAACCACCCTCAGGTACGGCGCCTCCCCGAGGAGACCTTTCCCGCCAGGCTGAGACTTCCCCGCGGGGGCTGTGCCCTGCTCGATGTCTCCCGGCCGGTGCCCGGTGCCCGCTCGGTGCCCGCGGGGAGCGCGGCGTGGCTCCGCATCGCCGGTGCGCTGCTGCCACCTGGTGCCGCCGCTCCGCCGCCGCCCGTCCCGCACGGCCCCGGACCTGCCGGGGCTCTCCCGCAGGAGCTGCGGGTGCGGCGCTCCGGCAGCTCCGGGGGCTGGGGACACGTCCCCGCCGGCCCTCCGTTCACAGACACCCCGCGCAGCGGCACCGCTCCGTGCTGGCTGCGGGCTCACCGCAGTAATTCAAGCTCCGGGCTGCGACAGCCGCGCTGGAGTAATGGGGGAAATAAAAGAGTTACTAAATCTTCGGTGAGCTCTCTTGCCAAGCGGGTGGTGTTGGCTCAAAAGTACTGGAAGTAAGTTTCGAAGGAAAATACAGTTAGACTTACTGGATGTAGGGTTTGTAACTCTATAACCCACGGTTTAATTCTTCTTTCAGTGTATCCATATTAAATAGCCCTGGCCAGTAAAATCACATTTATTAAGTGCAGTTGTTCATTCACTGATCACACCTAATTTCAAATTAAACTGAAAGGCTACACATGCATTTAAAACTATTGTAGCTCCAAACTTAAATCTGCAATGAAACTTCTCCAGATAGCAGGAGGGGTTTTTAATTTTAGGTCACTTGCTTTTAAGCAATAGATAACAGACTAAAGTAGAGAATAACCACCTCTCTGTGGATTCTCCACTACTTTAGTAATTAAAGAGGTGTTTCTCACAAATCTGTGTAATTAAGGAGCATCATAACCAAGCTGTAAACGCTGAAAACTAAAGTTGTAAGAGAATTTATGCTTTGTTATTCAACTGGCTGCTACACTATTGCTCAGTGTTTACCACTCTAAAACCTCCTCTTCTACATGTTAAGATGCTTCTCATCCTGAAAACCTAATAGTATCTAAGTGCAACTGCTTTTTAATGAGCTCCCAGTGGATCATACACAGGGCCTTTATGACATCTCTTTTGCTCTAGTCTGTCAAAATGATGAAATAATTTTGACAAACAATTTTAAGTTTTCTGCTTCAATCTTATTTTGATGGCATTTCATTTTTAGAGAGACAAAAAACAGTGTGGTTTCCATGGACAATATATGAAAGAAGAATTTCAGGTTCTAAAAAACAAAATAAATCTTTGCAGAAGAAGACAACTGGTTGTGATAAAAGGAAAGAAATTGAATTAATTGAACTTCAAGCACATGCTATAATATAATAAAGCAGACTGATTACTACAGTCACCTTGCCGTTCTTGCACAGTGGAAATCAAACCCTGGAAGGCTCCAAGATACCTGTGTGTCGCATTTCACTGTGGAATGCTCACACACAGAACTTAATGCATGGGCAAATGTAACTCTTGGAATGAAGTTTCCATCATGGTTTTGATTATCTCACTTCATCTATGTATTTAAATATACTTAATAGTCATGAAAGCCCTCAGGTGTCAGAATTTTAGCCAAGAATACGGAAGTTTTGATCTGTTCATTCCATCAACTTATGTTTTCCTTCAATTTCAGCAACTACCTTGAATGTTTAAATCAGATGGTTATGTGAAGCACCCTTTCAGAGACAGCAAGAAAGACACTTCTGATACCTTGAAACATGACACCAGGGAAGCCACAGTTCTCTCCTGGCCCCAAATTATTACTATTACTGTAGAGCTTTCCTACACTTGCGCTGACTTAAATCACAGCTGAACTCAAAACAGACTAGAAGAAAAGCTAGTGACAGTGAGTTACACCTCCAAAATTATAACATACTCATCAAAATGTGACTGTTCTCCAAGTAAATTTAGGATCATTTCTACAGCATGTCACCTTAAAGAATGAACGTGGGAGGAAGAAAAGCAGAACTGTGATTTCAGACATAGTAGAGAGGGGAATCATTTAAATCGGGCTGGGAGTAGATCACCAGGTACTCATCAGAAGTAACACTGGATGACTGCATTCCCATTAAAAAATATATGCAGTGACCGTTGCTCACTGGTATGCAGCAAAATGTAGCTACAAATGTGCCATACCACAGGAGAAAGAAAGAGCACAGAAGTGGCTAGGATAAGGTGTCAAGAATCCTGAGGAATAGAGTGATTTAGCACATCAGAGATAAGAAAGGACTAAACTAATCATCTAGGCATATGAAGTCATCATAATTTTAATCTTCCACACAGAAGCGCTTGAAAAAAATGAAGTATGCAGATGTCAGTGCTTGGAAAATAAGAGCCTCCCTTTTAAAACTATTGATCTGAAGTGCACACAGAAATAAGATATACAATGGGGATCAGATACATACTGAATTTGGTCCCTGTTCCCTGTTGCATATTTGTTAAGAGATTTCTTTTTATTACTTTTTAATTCATTATTGTAAGTGTAATCTCGGTCAAGTCAAATCACTTCATTAATTAAAAGGGATTGAAAAGGTCCTTAGCTACTGGATTCCACAAAGGCCCAAAAGCTCAGGCCCGTTTACAGGAGGTCGTATTTCATTTGCTGCCTGTGTCAAACCAGTACCCGTCGGGCCTCCACCGGGCCCCAGAGACGAGCCAATCAATGTCTGCTCACTAAAGCCCCTCACACGAATCCATTTAAGCAATGTGGATGCTTCCTGTCGAAAAAAGAAATGGTCTCTTGGTATCTCTGATAGAAATTAGCCATGAATTAAGAGAAGCACAGTTGTTTTGGAAGAAAGCCAGAGCCAGAATTAATAGGCCATCTGAGCCTCTTGAGTGTTGAATCCCATTTGTTAGCAATTCTTTATGAAAGGTTTCCCCTCCCTACATCAGTTCTGACCAAACCCTGTATGCTGTCTCCTGAAACTAGTTAAATTTTAACCAGCTGGGAAAATGTGAAAGAATACTGCCTTTTGTCAAACATAATTTTAGAAACCTGCTTCATATTTGTACTACAATAACCCATTTGTCCTCTGTTTCCTTGAAAATAGACTTTTCCTCATGACTCATCATGTCTCCATGCTTAGATGTAGCAGGATAACTGACACAGATGGAGTTGCACTAGTCACGAGTTTGGCTCAATATAATTTCAGTAATTTTGGCAGAATCTTGTAAAGGCTTTCACTGTACATTTAATTACTATTATACTGTGTGAATGGAATAATCCATCTTGCTGCCAATCCTCCTAGCCTCAAAAGCTTTGCATATAAGTTTAGTGGCAATGAAATTAAAGAGCTTTTCGAAATCTCATTTTAAAATGCCCTAGACTCCCACTTTTATATTACACAATTCGATTCCAGTCTGGTTTTCTCAAGTTAGTTGAATTTTCTCCAATTTTTGGTGTCCAGGCATAAGAATTACAGGTGGAGGGGGGAGAAAGCTCATTTGTTTGTTTTCATTTCAAAACATAACATTAAATTCTAGTCTAATAACTAAAAACCTTAGGTTTTACAGAAAAGTGAGTGTGTGGTTTTCAAAAAAGCTGTATGACCTGGAAGCAGGTATTGATGTACCAGGTGAACCTCAGCCTCGATATCCAATCATACAGAAAAAGAAAACAAACACAAATAAGATCCCCAAATGAAACATAACAAACTATGTTCTGCTCAGCCTCCTTTCAGAGTTTTGCTGTACTTATCTGGGGTATCATATTTCTCTTTTCAGCCTATAATATCTACTGTGGTCTGCCTTTTCTGTTCTACTCGTACCATTCCCGAAACAATAAGACATTAATCCAAGTTGATGCCTTGTATGCTCAGGCTATGCAAATCAATAATTTGATAATAATATTTATAAGCATATAATTGGGAATGGGATTAGTTTTAGAATCATCAGCTAACTCAAAGGATCTCACTTGGTGTAGTGAATACTTAGAGCAGTGAATAGGCTTTTTAATTATTCATTTAGAACATGTTGATTCTGTTTATAGAGAAGGTTACACCTGACATTTATTGGCTTCTTTCCTACAAACAAGTAGGCAGTTTTACAGTTATTTCTCTCTTTCAGACACATACACTCCATGAACTTGCAAAACACAAGACACAATTTGTGCAATTTAATTTTTAATTGCGACTGAGAAGAATTTTCCGGTTTCTCTAAACTGAAGCAGACAAGTGATTATTTGGCTACTTCCTGACTTCTCATTTGTTATCATTATTTTCAAAGGCCTTTATTTAATTGATTATGTTTTGAAGAAGAAATAGCAGAATTTTAACAAATGTATCTGCCAGTCTTAATTCTAATTGCAGTATCATTTAATTGTTTAGTAAGTCTTGGCAAAAATACCCCACACATTAGAGCACACAGAAGAACTTTGTAAGCAACTAGTCTGCCAGGCATCAGCTCCAATTCATTTTCACTTGATTTGCATTGTCTGATTTCATTATCAATCAGAAGATATCCATTTCTGAAGGACATCTTAACATTTAATCATCTATGATCTCTTCGTATATTTATTGCAAAAAGAAAAGCATACAACGATCTGCTAACCACTTAAGGAGAAAGAAAAAAATTATATATTGTCTGTCATTATTGGATTTTTTAAGCTATTTCAAGACTGTGACAGTAGAACATGGCAATGGACACAGTCACGTGGAAAGCTTTGAGTATAGATCATCGTTTCAAAGCGTATTTTGCTAGTGTCAAGAAGACAACTGTTCCATGCACCTTTAGCTAATGAAACAGACAAATGTGTCATCATTAGATGGCTCAAGTGACAAACGTTTAGAAAGTCCTAGATTTGGCTGTAATTTCCTGATCTCATTTTATACCACAAGGTGTAAACAAACCCCAGCCTTCCTAAAAATCTCTTCTTCAGGTCACTGAAATCTTTTCAAAGGTGCACTGACTGCTCTTCCTTCGAGGTCTGGGCCTGAGATTTTTTAAACACCAGGTTGACAGAGGATAGGTAACAAGCACGTAGAAGTGGGAGGAGAATCTTGAGCAGCAGCAGGAGTCCCAGCTCAGTCAAATGCCTGTTCTCATCCTCGCTCAAGAAAAAAGAAGAAAGGAAAAATGTATTCAGTCCGGGTGCACCAGTATTGGCAGACAGGTGCAAGGAGAAATTCTTAAAGATAAATGGAGACACAGGTTTCCAGTAAGAAAAAAGTGCTTTAATCACAATTTTCCCCCAGAGCCCGCCTAAAGACAAATAAAAGAACTTAGAACAAGGCAAACCATGAATGTTTCGTGACTGTCACTGCAATTTAAGGACAAGGACTAAACTAAAAAACAGAAATAAAGATTTGCCTGGTTACAAGTCATAAGGAATCTAGAAGTGACATTGGCTTTTAGGATTCCCAAGTGCTGTTTCTTCTGCGTGTTTGCCTTCATTGCAATGCCTGGTGGTTCCTCCCAGCTTTGCAGCTCAGTGAAACAATGGTTCACAGAACACACACATACACAATCTCTACAAAACACCTTGTTCTGGCCAGCTGCTTTGATTTGCTTCTGTGAACCCTGTGCCAGGTCACAAGAAACCGTCTATTCTGCCTGCTAAACATACACTCACAGTCCAGTTTCTGCCCCATAAGCACTGCGTTCCAGCCTGACAGCTCTCTAGAGGCTCCAAAATACTGTGCACTTGCACTTGCCCAGTACATTTTGTCAGGTTTCTCTTTTATCTTATGGTCTGGAGCCAATTCTTTTCAAAGGGCTATTTTTTGACTTTGCTGTACTTCCCCTCCTTCTCACCTCTCCCAGAAGAATTCTAAGAGATTAATTGATTTGAAAAGGTGCTGATACCATTAACGTGCCTATTATTTTTTCGTGGCTCTGACGACAGCTCTGATAATTGTTGCAGAAATAAATACATGCCTAGCAACATTGTTTTAAAGACATCAAAAGGACTCAAATGGCTTAGAAGTCCCATTCTCAGTCCTGCCTTCACAAGGGTTTACAGAATACTCACTGCATTCCTCTACATTAAAGATAAAGCAAGAGGCATGCAAGAAGAAAAAAAAAGTCCCTTATCAGTAGTCAAAAGTGTTACACAAAGTAACACAAAGATATTTCATGACACAACACAGCAAAAACACCAGCCGCCCTTCATATGGCTATAATCTTCTGGAAGGTAAGTAGCACACAACATGCACACAGCAAGTCACTGAGACACAGCATTTCAAGTAATTTTGACTTCAAGCCACTTTTTTTACCCGCCCCCCAGCCAAATACAAAGCAAGTCTGAAAGCGAATAAGAGGCTAACCCAGTAAATGGACTGAAGAATACTCCTAAAGCCTACAGGGACTCTCTAGATTTCAAGTTTGTGTCTTTTACAGGTACAAAGGGTAGAAATATTTTATCTCATCTTTTTCAGAAGTACAATTCAGGTGGATACAGAGCAGTCTCCACTTCCTTAGCCATATCAAAGCCATCCCCAGCAAAGGTTCTTTACTTTTTTGTACTTTCCCTTTCAAAAAAGCTGAAACATTAGAGCCTTCAGTTGGATCTCATCTTTTCTAACAATTTATACTGTGCTGAGGACAAAGCAGAAGAGGCCTTTGAGCAACTGATATTTTTGTATACATGCTTTAGAGATTGTAAATCTTGGTATTGGTCAGATCCTTTTCGTACCACAAACCCAGACAGAAGTTTAGAACTTATAAACACTCAAGACCACAGTGTGATAGCAAACATTATAACTGTAACTGTGAAGGACCTCTATTATACAAGGAAGCCATAAAATTAATTTATTCTACCTGAAATAAGCAGCACAACACTTTCTCTGCAGACAAGCAGCCCTGGAAACACAAGGTCAAATAAAGTTTCCAAAAATTTGTATCTTGCACACCTAATGGGCCGTGTGCCATTAAAAAAATTTTCCTATGGCTTGTAAGGACTCCTCACTATGTGATAAGGATTGTGTAGCAGACTAGTTTGGGTGTATGGTATGGCACTAGCAACGCTTGTTTTCATGAAATAGCTAAACACTTAATATTTTGAGACCACTGTGCTTCTAATCACTTAATTAAAAAATTATTGTTGGAAGATGAGGTGTGAGAGAACAAATCCACAATAAAAAACATATCTACACAGAATAAAACTCACAGGGGTTGTTTCTCAAGGAAAAAGAGAATGGCAATGTGGCTGCCACCCATGTCCTGCTAAGTGACTTTCTGAACTTCTTGGCTTTACATCTTCAAAAAGTGTGACACACACCTTGGCATCTTTCTGATGTTTGGAGTTCAACACATTGACTTCAACAGAATGTTTCTGTCAGCCCCACCAAAACACAGTGTTATGAGCTGCAAATGAGAGGAGAGATCTTCAGAGGAAGAATTGCTGTCTGCTCTTCTAAGTGACATAGTGAAAGCAATTATCAGATGAAGGTAGACTCAAGCAGGAGTCTTCTCAAATTTCCTTTGAATGTCTCTCTCAAGTAGCTGCACTGTATGCTGTCCTAAAAACCCCACTAAACTATACAAATAGAATTACCAATTGTTTAACTGTCACATAAGAACTTGTATTTACAGCAACTTCGACGTTCTTTTATACTCCCAGGGCAGTTAAACAGACATTTATGTTTATACAAAGTGTGAGACATTCATTAATGAGGGAGTGCAATATATGGCAGTTCAAGTTTAAGACCCACAATTTTTGGGGGGCACCTTAACCACTGGAAGCAGTCTAAGATCCCTATTCCACAGGACACTGGGACAGTACAGAAATTATTCTGTCACTGTTCAGCAAAACACTTGAATTAGCTCTTTCCAGAATGCCCAAACTGCAAATGCGTCCTACAGGTGCCAAAAATGCTAGCTTCCCCCTATTATCACCTAAGATGCTGTTCAGGTTCACTGGGAAACTAAAATAGTTCCAATGAACAGCTAAAAAGCAATTTTTCTTCTCATTAGCTTCCTTTCCCCCCCTTCTCCTTATGCTTCTTTGTTTCTTTCTCCTTCATGCTATAGCAAACTTTGGCAGCCCTGCAGAATGCTGATGAGACACATGCTAATGGTGTGAAATCCCCACAGCTATTTTGGGCCAATACCTGGAATGAACTGTCTCCTCTCTGAGGACTAAGGGAGTTTGCTTATCAGGCTCCTTCGAAGAGTTTAATGCTTCATTATGACTCGTCAAATGGCTTGCAAGTTTTAGGGTTGCAAGTTTAAAAATTCTAACATCAAATTAACAGCAAACTCCAGCAACACTTTGAGCATTCCTTAGAGGTAAGGTGACTGTCTTTTGAGAATACAAGAACCATAACAGAAACATTTTTATTCCATCTCTAAAAATCAAGATAATCACTGTATATGTGAAATGTTTGTTTATTTTGTCACTGTTTTCTTCTTTGAAGAGTGATGGTCAAGTGTAGGGTTATCCCAAAAGATAATTGTACAGTCTTCACAACAAAGTATTTCCAAGATCTGTCAGTCATGACTTGTCACAGTCCTCAGACTGCCTCAAGGAAGGCCTGGCACTGACAGCCTCTAGTACTCTGTTAGAAGACATATCCATCAACACCCAAACTGAAGAGCTGAAATATAGATTGGAAAAGATCCTTAAGACCAACCATAAAAGCATACTGATCTCTTATTGCCAAGAACAGATTCCATGACATTTGAGGCCTTCTTATGTCTGAAGATTTACAAAAAATAATTTTAAATCCACTCCTGCTACTCCTGAACATCAAGGATCAAGACAAAGTTTTGGGTTTTTTTTCAATCCATCATATACCTAAATAAATGATTCAGGAAGTACTTGACTTGAGTTGAGCATTGATTGCATTTTTTTGCTTCCCAATCTTTAATTCATATTCAAAAGGGAAAAAATTGCAACTACTGGCAAATAAGGTATGTTAAGAGTACCATTTACCACAGAAATTTGAAGGTTGGAGTGTAAGAACACCAGCAGCTCCTATCTAACCTTTTCTGATCACTAACCTATCTGTTCTAAATACAACTTCAGAAAGAAAAAGAACTGAGGAACAATTTGAAGGTGATTTCTAGATACAGAAGAAGTCAAACCCCATTCACTCATCTAAAAAAAAGGCTTCCAACTTTTTCCTCTTGGCCTTGAAAGCTTCTTGAAATCCCATTTGCTTCTTTGACATCTGAATCAAGTCCCCTAGGCTACTCCCACCACAGTAAGGGGTTTCACTGCTGCAAGTCCAGATCAGGACAGTTTCTCTGTTTTGCTTTGTTAACATGATGAAACACAGTGGTTTAACAGAAGGAACTGTCAGCAGGAGAATGTGCTTCATCTCCCAGTCACCTAACTTCATGAAGTTTAGTCAGCAGCTGTATCAGAGCCATTTTAATTAAATAGGTCACTAAAGGATCTTCTTTTTACCTTGAAAAAGATGTGGTCAGGGCTTTACCTGAGCTGAAAGGTTTGAATTTCATTAGGATTGTAAAGTGTGTTGGGGCTTTTTTTCCATCCAAATAAAACTAGCACCCCTTTTTCAACACATCAATACAGCTATTTGCATGAAGTATTGATTAGAAGTCATTATAATCACAAAATGTTAATTACACCAATTAATTCCTAATCTGTTTGTATTTTAAGCTTGTTTGTGTTCAGCATAGAAGGTTAAAGCAAGAGTGAATCAGCCTTGGTTTTCTCTTTGGGGACTACTTTTTATACATTGATGACTCCTATCCTGCAAATAGTAGCTGTTCTGTATGAACAGGCTTTTCCCCCAGTGTTGTTTCATAATTCTCCATATTATTTCAAACTCTTGGTCTACTCACCACCAAACAGGTTCCTTACAGACATCATAACTGTGAATTTGTAAACAACTGAAAGCAGGAAAACATTCTAATATGCCTCAGCTACCAGATGGATGATATGACTTCTGTGGGACTGCAACTCAGAGTACTAAGCAGCCCTGAAAAGTCAGATCCTGCAGCGTTACTCATCTGATTCCATTTCCCACTTTCCATTCTACACCACATTTCATGTAATCGATTTGGGGAGACACAATCCCATCATGTCATATTTGAGGATGTTAGCAGCCCTCTTCCTCTTATTTTCCAAGAAAACCAAAATGACTGTCATGTCCATATTTTCACTTTTGCATTCTCATCTTGTTCTGTCCAAGCAATTTGATTTCCCTTTTAATGATTTAAAAAACTCTAAAAACAAATAAAACAAACAAAAGGGAAAAATCCCTTTCTCTACTTACTGGCACATGTGTATCATTAGATCTACCTTAGGCTTGAGATCTCCAAAGAGAAAGACAATGTATGTTTTCTATATATAACCTAGTCATGGCTCACAGTTGGTTATACTGATAAATCGGGAGTGGGAATTTTGCATTTTCTTTGCACTGTTAGGTACAAAGAAGTTAGCATTAATTTCATAATGCCAGATCCACAATGTATATGCAATGAAGGAAATTATACATAAAAACCTATTCAATCCCCAGAAAAAAAAAAAAAAATTACTTTACACTATTATACAGACATATCCAGCAGCAGCACGCAAAGAATGTGCATTCAGTGGAGGCAGATTTTAAGTAACCAGAGTACTTCTTATGACATGAATGTTGGTGCCATGTGGACACAGACAATGAGCCCACTTTCCCATCCCTTTTCTTAAACTGCTAGGAAAGAATTATTACATTTTTTAAAAAATACCTCTTGGATCTAACTACTTGGTGTGCAGTATTTAAAGAGGCATGTTGAAGCTCTGTTTAAAGTGATGTTATTGCCTCAAATTAAAACAATAGTCTGTCAACAGACTGTCTGAATCATTCAATCCTGATTGATGCAGTGCATGGTTTGAAACAGTGATATGTTCAGATGTTTAAAGTCTTTGCCACTACCTGAACAGAAAATCACTTCAATGTGTCAGCCACCTGTAAGACCCTTTATGAAATGCACACAGAGATCAGCTTATGGAGGGTAACTTTTCAGAATTGAGACTGCAGAATTCAGAATACAAAACCTTATAGTTTCAATGAACATACTATTTCTCCACCAAAAACCTTAATAGTATTTGTCAGCTCCATGCAGCATATCCAGCGTGTTAGCAAGACTCAGTTACTGATCTCTCAAGCCTTTTTCACATTTAGCTCAGACATTAGATGTCTGTACAGGCGAATCTTCCCTTTTGGCCAGCATAAGAAATGGTAAAGTTCAGAGAAAATCACTGAAATGAAAGGCACCACTGAATTCTGAGCTATACAGATAACTTATCTAAACTCAGACTGAGTGCCTCTGATTTCCCATATATTGATCAAATAAAGAAAACGCCAATGTGAGAGACAGTTCTGGAGCTTAATATAACCTCCTGAGATTATCCGAGAATTGTAATTTTAACTCTTCTAAGGAATAGTTTGGATCATGTGCTTGCATAACCCAAAGAAGTCATAGCTAAAATACCTGACAGAGTTGTGTAATAACAGAAGACAGATAAAAGTTTATGCAACAAAGGAAAATCTAGAATGAAATAGCTAAGACATTAGTAGAACACTCTCATGTCAATATGGATCATACAACAGGAAAAATCAGTTTCTGTGGGATTCAAGTTCAAAGAGATTTTTGGACCCGTTTTAAAACCCAGAAACAGCTTAGCAATGTCTTTTATATGAAATCACATAAAATTTGGAAAGCTGGCTCCACTGAGCTAACCAGCATTTCCAAGTAAATTTATCTACTGTAAGCTATCCATGGTAAAGGCCAGTGAAAAACAGGGCATGCAAACTGCATAATAGTGAACTCAGAACTTCCTGACAGTTTTAGCTGTTTTAGTAGACTACTGAATTTTGAACAGCTAGAAAGTAAGAAAGGTAAAGATATTGTTTTAGGGTTTTGCCCTTTTTTTATTTCTTAATATAAAACTTTATTTGGAGACCACTGTATCAGAATTACAGATGTAAAGCAATAAGCTTTGATATTTAAAGACCATTAAAAAAACAAACAACAAACCAACACAGCCACCTTTCCCTCTCTCCCTTTGGAAGGGATTTTTTGGCTCACAGAAATCATCTGGCTAAAAGTAATTGAGTGCTTAATCCTTTACATTTGCATCCATGCCCTTCCAGCACCATTTCTCTGAAGATGAAAGTCTCGGGATCTGGCTCTAGGCCCAGTCAAAAGGGAAAAGCAAACGAATAGAGCTGACAACCACACAGCCTAAGCCCAAGGGCCGCATTAACTACTCTGTATCTTCTTTTATGTGTTTTTGAAGGCCAATGGCAACAGCTGATGAGAACCTCAGAGCCACAACTCCAATGGCACTGGAGAAGAAAAGTGACAATTCAGGTTTGAAAGACATTTCCAGCCTCCCACACATCCCTAGGGGCTGAAAGATTTGGGCAGGAATCAAACCTATTCACTGAGCAGTTTTGTTGCTCTCCCTTGTTTCTGTGGGAAGAGATTATCTGCATGAGAAGTATCCAAAACACCAGACTATAAATGTCTTCTCATCAGTGGAAATCATGACCATCCATCAGAGGATTATCAAAGACTGGTTTATGAATGAGTCAGACTACAGAGCTAATATCATTTATGAGTTAGGGCACACATGGATATTTCAGGCAGGTCAGACAAAAAGAGCATACGATTTTCTGTCATGATCATTTATGAGGTCCTGACCTTAATGCAACCTCTTTTCACAGTGCCTAAGACTTGTTTTCTTCGGTAATTCCTGCGAATTAGCTTTTTTGCTTAGCTGTCTAAACTAATTTTTCTCACATGTAAAAGTCTTTTCATGAAGCAACAGAACGGCTTTTCTTCTTACCTTTAAAAATCTCTCCTTTTTTCCTGTATATTGGTACAATTTCATAGTGAGGACAATTTTACATAAACTATTTTCCACTCCACTGAATGTTATGTCACTCTACATGAATATATTTCTTGGTTGATGCTAAGGCAAAATATTGCTATAAATGCTGTACTTTCATAAATGCTATTCTTTGACTTTTTAATAGATCCATTCCGTGCATACTATCAATACCAAGTCATACTGAGGGATCTGTATTAAGCTGCCAGTATAATTTCCTCTGTTGTCCCCAGAGCCTTCACCTGTGAGTCAAAGGGAAAAAAGATCACTGGCTTTTCTGTATTTCAAGGCAACAGAGTGATGAAGATGGAGGAGAAGCTCCAGTGATTTGAAAAACTCCAGTCATTAACACAGAAACACAGAAAGGGAGTTTCAGACTTGAAAGTTCTGAGAAACAGAGAATTTATTTTTTCTTTTGAGCCATTAAAAACACCCCAACAAGTCAGTCATTGAAATAATAACACCACAGAATGGCCAAATGCAGAGCCAGCTGTTGATACAAGTTAAATAGTGATAAATTTATGCCAGGTCCAGCTGTAAGTTTCCTACAGCATGTGAGAAATCTCTATATCGTAATAATGCAGGAGGATGAGAGACAGCATGACTTTACCAAATTTAGACTATTCTAAGTATCATTTGGCTCACATTGGACACATATTTTGTTCTTTTCTATATTAGTTTGAATCTAAATTTTGAGTAATTGACTCCAGGGTTGTATTCCTCTGAAGGAGACTAAAGATCAGTCATTGCCGCCTAGACTTGTTTCTGGAAAAGGCCCAAGCACACTAGCAATAGCTACATATTTTATTCTATCTTTTCAGTATGTTGGGAGCAATTAAACAAAGTGCATTAAATCCAAATGCAGTGATTATGATTCTACATTAATATATATCTGAACCAAATTTTTCCTTGGCTTTTTAGAATTTATGATTACCAATATGTCCCCACTGAACTTCATCCATTCTATAACTGCCTAGCTATATACCTCACGAGTGTACCCTTTATGCCTTATCAGTTCCTCCTAGCCTTTTTAGAGTTTCTGAAACATCATACAATGTTGTCTCTATTTTTAAAAAGGTATCTATTATTACAGAGATGGAACTTCTGAGATGCAAGTTTTGTCAGTTTCTGCAAATAAGATACCCATAAAACTGTGTTTTCAAGCTCTGTTGTGTTTGTTCTGAGCCACTGCCAAATATGAAATAGCAAATAACACATACAGTCTTTAATCATCTAGCTAGTGTGATTACATAATAAAAATAACAAATTGAGGGTAGGTGCACAGACAGTTCTGTCCAACTTTCTATTCATGAAAATTGTCACATTTTTAAAAGCAGTATCAAAGTGGTTCTGCTAATACAGCTTCATATCTGGAAAAAAAGACCTTGGGAAAAAATTTTGGCCAATTTCTGTTCTATTTGATGCCCCCTAACATAATTCAGGACAAGAATGATGTAAGGTCTTTCTGCTTGCAGAAAAGTTCTACAACAAGACTTCATATCCAGAGACTATAAAGGCAATAGATTTGCATTCTTACTTGAGCTACCATTAAAGTCAAATCTCACAAAAGTCCCAACTTAAATATTGAGGAGTTCAGATCTCCAGCTGCTTTTAGTCCATGGTGTTCAATGTTTTATACAGACCACCTGAGCACACTGTGGAACTGGAAGCCTATCACAGACAGACAGGGAAGAAACAAGATGGACTTTCCATAAAGCAGTCCAAATGCAGATTCAGGAATAGATGTGATCAAATGCAGTCTTCCATGGTTATTTTTGCAGTTCACTGCCCCAGAACACACATATCCTTTTCAGAAAGTCTTTAGCCTCTTTTTTTAAAGATTTTTAAGGCATGGGGTGCAGGAGACAAGTTACTGTAACAACAGCAGTAAGAGTGAGACATTTCATTAGAACCAAGAAGTATGCTATTAAAGCCTCCCATCCACGTGAAGTTTGGAAGCAGTTGTTCATCACCCTAATTTTGCATTTTAAAGCTGAGGCTCCACCTTACCAAAAAAAAAAAAAAAAGCCACACAAAAACATGAAAGAGAAACACATTCACAAGAAGTAACTGCTTCAGCCTTGGAAGACTAATCAGAAAATTATTAGGAGTGCATGCAGTTTATGTTAATTTGCATAACTTTATCTATAATAACATGTTATTTCTTAAGCAACTTTTGTTGTTCTTTCTTTTGTAAAAGAAATGACAGCTCAGAGGAGTTGGCTGACGGGATGTTTGATAGTTCCCTCATGGTGTTGTGAGGCACCATCTGAAATGGAGGAGAGGCAGTCATCAGCAGTAACTATGCAAACTCATTAGGTAGTCACTGGCACAGAGGCAATGTATCATCACCTTGACTTAGCGCACAGAAAATTTCAGCTTTTACGGCTTAATGTCTCCATCATCTCACTTCACATTATGTAGTGCTGAAATCTTTATCCCTAATAAATACTAGAGTTGCATGGAATCTGAACAACCTACTGTCCAGTGAGCGTACTTTTATGTCACTATTAAAGCTATTAATTTGGGAGAAATGTGTACATGTGTGGGCTGTGGGGCAAAAGTTGTGACTAGAGCTTCAGAGTCACTGCCATATTCAACCAAGTATGGATCCTAAATAATGCTGCTGTCAAAGGGCTAATCTGGTCCTAAAATGCTTGAAAAGAGCAAGCAGCAACATGAAATCAAAAAGCTTTGTTTCCTTTAGTTTGGCATTAAGGTAACTAGTATTGGAATACAGACTTGAGTTTTAATATCCATAGAAGTGCTATTAATAAATTAGAAATAAGAAAAGCCTCAAGAATAATGAAAATTTGGATGATACTGCCTGATCACTAATGTTCAGTTGCAGATTCAGCTGTACAAGAGAAGGTTAAGAGGTAAACTCTGATTGCAGTCTGTAAGTGCATAAATAAGGAAGAGCTTTTGATAAGAAAAGCCTTAAAAGTTAAAGTCTTGGTGTTGAGAAAGAAAAATTAAACAGAGGTAGACAAGTATCAGACATCAATCTTATCTGAAAACTACTTTTTTTGTTAATAACAATGCTAATAGCCACATACTGGACTTGGCCAGCATCTTTGTGCTTTTCAATTTCACTAACCCTTTTAAACATATCTTCTAATAGTTTTCCTGTACAGTAGGATTCTAGATTAGGTCCAACCTGTAGCTTGCATACAAACATATTTGAATCTTTCTCTTGCCCTATTCATGTAATGCCTGCTGGCATCCTTTCGCCTTAGTTTTACTGCAGCCATATAGCACTCTGATGTTGTCAAGGCTGCTTTTCCCCCCCCTCCCCACACCTTCTTAAAAGAGATCTTACATCCCTCTCTAGACAGGGCTGCTGAGAAACTGCTCTAGCACATGTTCTCAGCTTTGGATTATCACTCCTAAATATCTTGTCCTCAGTTGTTTTTAATATATTTAACATGTCTACACAAGTAAACATGTTGACTTTGAATTCTATTTCGCATTGAGTATCTCTTCACTAAGAGGTGACCAAGACAAACATGTTCATCTTTCTCCCTCACATCACTATTTTATACTTCTTCAACACTGGTACTTTCAGAAAAACTGAGATGCTTTGTCTAAGTCATTGCTAGCATGCACTTTAACTTGCTACTATACTATTATATTTCACAAGTGGAAATTACTTCAGAATAAGACAGAGCCAGGTTTTCAAATATTGGTTTTATTTTTTTGCATATGCAATTATTTGCTGACGCAATCTATCACACACAGATGTCTAAATAGATGACTGTACCTCACTATAATTTACAGTGGGATATTAGAGACTAGGTTGAAATTGCAGCCGTAAAGATCTAACCTGAGCCTCAAAAACCCCAGGATATTCAGAATTAGCACACTTATTTTGGCATATTACAACTAAATGATACGACAAACATGCAATATTGTCAAAACTCAACATTTTTTAGCCCACACGAGTCTTCACTGTAGAGCCTTCTTAGACATTTTCCCCATTTGTTATTTGTGACAATTAAAAAGCCTTATAAGTTAAGAGCACTCAGTTAATCAGAGGAGAACACCAGGATATATGTTGGCAAGCTTACTCCTTCACACACGCATCACCTACATCCACCCCCTACATCCAGCTTGAAGGGATGCAAAGAAACACTATTGTTGCTTGTCTTGTCCTCCAATTTGCTTACTGGTAATTTTACTCAATTCTCCTTAATTTTTGCACTGAGACAGACAGACAGGGAAGAATTATAGAGAAGATCTTTACAATCCAATCGTCATTATTAGGTTCTCTCATCCTCTCCTCTTTTAATTATTAACAAAAGAACAGGGTAAAACTATAACATCTTGTAACTAAGTAAACACGATAAACCACCAGCCTTCCCTACATATAAGGAAGATGGTCTTTAGGAGCAAAAGGATGCTCCTACAACCCAGGTTTAGTTTTTGGCATTTCTACATTAGAAAACACAACTTCGATATTATGGACGCATAGCAAATATCTATCCTAGTCACATCTGCCCTAAGCAGTATTATCTACAGTATTTATCTGCTTTGTAAAGATTTCTGCTATGTAAGTAGTCAAAAAGCAAGCTGGAAACATGACCTCCATCAATCTACAGTACATGCAAATGTTTAATTTAATTTTTCCATCAATTTCCAAATGAATGAGGCTCATTGTATTGAAAAATAAAAACAGCTTGGCCTTTGACTTCTTTGGAGATTACTTTTCCACATTAATGTCCTCAACACTGGAGTTGCAGGCTTTGGAAGAATTAGATGAAAAGTGTTCAGACAATACCCATTTGATCTGTACAATTTCCCACCCACACTTGAGACCAACCACACAGAGATGCTTTTAAAGTAAGTACATATTCAAACATCAGCACAGCATGTCTCAAGGAGAATTGAAGGCATTGTTGGTAAAAAGTTATTGACATGTACTGTCACACAAAAAGAAGAAACACACAAAGTTCAGAACCTCACTTCCAGTGTGCACAGCCTACGTTATACATTGGTAGCTTCATGTCTTCTGCTAACAAGTTTTTCATATTTAATGTTCCTGAAGAGAAACATTTAATTAAGCATAGAGATTGAAAGAGGCTGTTCACAATGATTTGAATTTCATTTTGTTTTGCATCCATTGTCAATGAACATAAATTGTAGAGCTATTAAAGATAGAACTCAGTCAAAGTTTCACACTGCTTAAGTAAAGCAAAAGGGAATTTAACTACACACATATTGGCATTGCAATCAGCCAGGATATATGACTGCAGTGTACAGTCATATCTGCTAGGCTTAATCAAGCTAATTTAATCAACAGAAGGGAAGATGCAGTAGAACAGGCTTAATGCAAGCTTAGGATAAACATTAAGCCTGTAAAGCCCATGCTGGTCTCATGCATGCCTCTTGTGTGTACTGGTTGTCAGAGATGGTTGCAGCTCCTCAGTCCTTAGGGAGGGAGGTTCTGTGCCCTACACAGACAGTGAGGAGGGGGTCAGGCATCAGGAACAGAGCTAATTGATATCAGCTGGAAAGATGCACTTGCCGGTCAGGCTGGGAGGGCTGTGTCCCACACTCACCTGCTAACATATGCCTTACATCAAAACAAACAGAAATGATGCAAGTGATGCAAGTGATGCAAAAGAGTCAGGTATTTGGCTTCGTACAAGAGCTTCTCACACTGAGAATTTCCACCTAGTCAGGTGACAGATTTAATTCCTTTGAGTTCATCAAAACATGTCATTTCATTTTTATTACATGCAGAAAAAAAGTGCACCACATTTACTCGAGTGGCATAGGAGAAAAAAGCCCTCATGTTAAAGGACTGATAAATGGAATGGATGCATGTCTGACAGTGCCAGCATCTGGAGGCATTACTATTTTAACATTTACTTTGTCTGAAATATTCTATTTTAAAAAATGTAATTCTTTCTCACCTCTATGAAAAACCAACCTAATGTAGCAAAGCATTTCTACAGCTTCACTGTTAATCATGTATTTCAGAACAGTAAATGGCATTCAGAAATGAGCCTGGCCCCACTGGTGGTCAACAGCAGATGGAAGGGTAACAGGTTCCACCCACAATGTCACATCAGAAAATGTGAGAGTGAATACATGTGAAAAACAAGAAGGTAGCCATAATGGCAATGATAGAAGGCTCTGGGTGCAACATTGTCAAAGAAACGTTATGGGCCACATCTCTTGAAGATCTAGTTCCAAATTTAAATTCCAAGTTTGTCCAAGGGTTTAGAACACCTAATTTAAATCTTTATTCTCATGGGAAGTGAATCGAATTCCAGCACAAGGAAGCAAAATAAAGTCAGCTTTGTCAAATGAACTCATCCTGCTTGGCCTAAGGAATTTGGCAGGCAAAGGTTCAGGTAGAACCAATTTATGCCACTCTGGCTTTTTACTCATTAGCAGACTATTATTCTGCTTCATTGCCCATGATATCTTTGCTTTAGTGTTATAAAAACATAGAAAGCACCAAACTGAGGACAATGTCTATGGACAATGTCTTTCTAGCCTTTCCAGGACATATTAGGCTTCTGTGTAACAAGTTGTGACCACAAAGAGTAAATATAACAGGTACTCCACAAAGCCTTACCATAAAATTATTTCTTTATCTCTGCTGATGCCTTAGGAACTGCCCCAGATTTCATCAAGAAACAGTTATTTTCCAATATTTTTAAGGAACAACATAAGAAACCATTATTTTATTTGCCAGCCTAGCTCCAAGCAAAACCATCCCATTCTATATATTCTTGAGTTGTGTTTAAAGCTGCATATCTTCACCTATTTTTGCTACTCAGACTCTTTCATTCACTATTTCCCACAGTCCTCAATAAAGTTTCATTTCTGATGGGTGGTACAACCCTACTCAGCCTCAATGCAGGATTTCACCATGACACAATTATACTGGGAAATATCTTATTTGAAACTCAAACAACACCAGGACAAAAGCCAAACTCCTTTAAACTCAATTTAATCAATTTAGGCCCTTCAAATACAAAAGCTTATAGAAATCCTTTTAGCAATCCCTCTGCCTTTCTGGTCTCTAGCTGTTTTATGTTCACTCTAGAAAGATATCCAAGTGAGCCTTCTTTAACTTGTTAGTTATGAACCAGCTGCTTTGCTCTAAACATGGTTAGCTGGTTTGTCTCAGTGCTGCTCTCACTCCTTCCACAAAAAGGTTTTCAGACCTGGAAAGTTTACCAGACCTTCCCAGTCTTCAACAGTCACTGTACACTTTTTCCTCTGCAAAGGAAGAGCAAATATTAGAAAACAGATAACCCATGACTATGAATTTGGAAAACAGTTCAATATCAGAAGACACAGAAAAAACAGAAACAACTGCCACTTCCATCAGCACAAGTTATTAATGATCTTCAGAACAACCCAACATCAGAACAGAGAGCAGTTTTTGTTAGAAAAGGGAGTATCATATACTGGAACATCATATACTGTCAAAGGTCCTCAGATCTCTGCAACTCATTGCAGGAGAATACTAATAAGAATTTATCATGCTTTGAAGACTACTATACAGGAATCAGAGCCAGGCTACTGTGGCCATTTTAAATGCTTAGGGCAGGCACTATCCAATATCAATTCAGATACTTAGGTTAAAGATTGATGCCATATTAGTAATACTAATGAGTGAGTCAATCACATTCTAGGCAGTAAAGATTGAGGTTATTTGTTTCTTTTTTTTTTTCCTTCAACAGATAACAGAAAGAAAACAAGATAACATTCTCTTTGCACTAGCAGCATATATTACTACATCTGGCAAACAGAGAAATAGAGTAAATCATGCCTCTTGGTCCAGAAGTCTTCTCAATGACACCATAACCCAGTGTTTTAGAATTCAGCACTGGATAGAAGTGATAAGAGCAAATAGAAACACACTTTTCACTTAGAAATGTAAAGCAGAATCACAGACTAGAATTATCAAGGTTGGAAGAGACCTTTAAGATGATCAGTTCCAACTGTCCACCCAGCACCACCACTGTAACCCCTAAATCAGTAAACTACATCACCTAGCACCAGAGCCAGATGCTTCTTAGACACCTCCAGGGATGGTGACTCCACCACCTCCCTGGACAATCTACTCCAGTGCCACACAAAGAGTGAATTTTTTTTTTTCTAACATCCAATCTGAATCCCCTTTTTCTCACTTTAAGGCCATTTCCAGAAAGTAACGATCCCTGAATCAAGTAAGTTTCCAATATTATTCTTCTGAAAACTTAATAAGGCTGAATTTGAAATTTCACAAAACAAATTTCATTACTTATTGGGCAAACTGAACACTCCTAGTTTGGAAGTGCCCCGGAGCATACCCTGTTAATCTTAACACTATTTACTTTTATTTTGTGTCTTTCATCCATATCTTTGCTTTGGCTAGGTAAACTCCAAAGGTTTTATACTGGAGTTTTTTCCTCATTTTTTCACTCCTACTAAAGTAAAAGATGACAGGTAATAATATAATGTGTGGTAGAAGGAGAAATGCTGACAGACATTGTGTTACTTTGCTTCAATTAGGCTCTAATTACTTCTTCTCTTCAATTAGAAAATCACATGAACCAATTATGCCAGATAATATGTGCTTATCCTATTCAAACTGCACAATGGGTAAGGTCTATTCACATTGATTATCTTCAATTTATGCTTTTAGCCTTTTTTTCCCTTCTGTCTGCATGGCCCATTACAGTTTTAAAGTGGAAGCTCTTAAGCAGTTCACAGTATTATGATATCATTCATAACAATTGTTATGTTTTGATGGAAGAAAAATTTTGATGCCTTGAATGCAGAGGGGAAAATCTCTTTGAATTGAACGTATTCCAATTTTGCTATTTTGGTTAACAATATTCCCATGGTTTTTTAAATAAATATGATACAATGTGGTCTACTGTTAATGGACAGAGTTGAGTGAAACAGTTGGTTCTGTGGGAACAAAGGCAGATTTCAAAACCAAACACAAGGTATTGAACACCAGAACTGCTCACTCCTTGTCAGCACAGAGGAATCAGTTCTAAAAGCCCTATCAGGTCTCTTTCGAGAATGATTTGCAGAGTGGAAGGCAATCAGCAAAAGCAAAGTGGCAAGCTTAAAACTTAGAAGTGCAGAAGCCATAACAATGTTTCCTTGCAAAATAAATGGGAGAGAAACATGATGTAAATCTTCCCCAGTTATTGAACTGCTCAATATGTCTGGACGAGCAGAAAATGCTAAGAAACAACACTGAACACTAGAGGCAACTTGGAGTATTTCACCTTTTCTTTTATAAGGATGCAAAGGATTCTGCTGATATCTCTCCTTGTGCTCTACCTGAGGAATAGATTCCTTTCAGTTCTCCAGGGATGAAATACAGAACATACCCTTTGCTGTCCAGCCTTCTTTAGAGATGGCCAAACACCTGGTACGCTTCAGCTGATTCCACATGACACCTATCAACAGGAATCTTTCATGCTTAGAACACACAAACTCCAATCATGCTGGTTTGCTTGGACAGAATTTATAAGCAAAGAGCAGAACTATTTCTTGTGGAATCAAGTAGATGCAAAGAGACAACAAAAAACCATTACCACCCTCCCCCTGCTCCCTCCCCCCCCCAAAAACAAACAAACAAACACCATGCAAACTAAAACACAGAAAGTTCTCAAAACTGATATTTTTCTTTCTTTCACCAGGGTGGGGTAATAACTGGGTGCTCAGTAATCCCAGAAAAGACTTCCAGACACATCTAAAAGCATGGGGATCCCACCCCTACACAAGACAAACCAATCCTTCTCCTGAAGGAAGACAATAATTTCAGAGACTGCTATTTTAAGTGTGAAATGGATAGCTTTTCCTCTCTTTTGCTCATGTACTGTATTGTCGTGGTTTAACCAGCCTAAATGCCAGGGGCCCACACAGCCACGCTCTCACTCCCCCTTGCAAACAACAGAGAAAATATAACGAAGGGCTTCACAAGTTGAGATAAGGACCATAAAAGGTTCCTGGCTAATCACCATCGCAGGCAAAACAGATTCCATGTAGGGATACTAGTTAAATTTATTACTAACAAGATCAGAGCTAAAGAGTGAGAAACAGTAAGAGACACCTTTCCCCCCCCAACCCCCTCACGCCTAAGACGACTTTCCTCTGTGCCTTTCGCAAACCAACTTGCCTGTCCCGCATCTGCCTTTTCAGTCATCAGTGCACTTACAGCAAGCATGGGGATGGCCCTTGAATGGAACACCTGAGGCACAAAACTGCACTCCTTTTACATGGTATGCATGCATTCATTCCCTAAAAAGATAGCTGCCCAGGAATAATAAAATCATACTGCTGTGAAATTAAACCAAGGCAGAAACTAAAGAGTTAAACAAAGACAAGTTATTTTGTATAATGTTATGAATATGAAACATGTATTTGTCAAAATGTAATTACAAAGACCTCTTCATATTACATGATATAATGAATTCATAATGGAAGTTCAAATATCACAAGGAAAATAGTTACCTGTGACAGGCAGAACCATGTTTCAGTGAATTATAACAAAAAGATGTAAAAACAGAAATGTTGGTGAGAGTCTAGTGTTCTAAGAGCTTACTGTAGTTATATATGTTTTAGATAAGATAAGCCTACAAAAAAAAATTTGGCTAACAATGTTCTCAGTGATCAAAATGCCCTGGAAAGCTCAGCTTTGAAATATACCCTCCCTCCATCCCCATGTTTTTGAAGTCCAGATCTAGGTCCCACTAAAAATCAAGATCTCTCACTAACCTGCTTTCTCGGACAGCAGAAGGCAAAGAAGCTAAGTGAGATAGAGTTTTCTCACAAATTTTTGCAGTGGCAGAAATTAAAAAAAAAAAAAAATAATCAAATGCCAAGAGACTTCCAGTCCATCTGGCAGATCACAGACCGGAGTAAGTTTAAATGACGACCAAAACTTTCGGAAGATGATGTGAGCAGAAGCATTTCTCTTCAGAATCTTTCTTCTATCATTCAAAATTCAATAAAATTCACAGAGTTTTACTGAAGTTCAAGAACACTTGTCTAATATTATGGAGTTATAAAAGTGACAAAGAAAGAGAAGTTAAATTTTTTAAGATGCTTTTTGCACTCAAAAAATTGAACAGATTTGTTTTCAAGAAAAGACTTTCATGTCTCAATGGCTCACACCTCATGTTTTTATGGACATCAAACATGTCGACTTGATTGGAGTAACTACAAAACCTTTAGAACCCTTTGTACAGACTCAGACAGTCAATTGCCCCATCTTTTAATGACAAGAGCCAATTTCTGTGAATTACCTTAAAAGAGTCAGCTGGACAAGTCAAGAGCTTTTATCTGAGGTTGGACACTTTCACGGGGAGAAACATATGTTCCAAATATGAAGGCTGTTAGGTCACATAGAACTGGTAAAGTTATTTCTCTTGCCTGATAAAAGTAAACCACCAAAAACTAACAACTTACACTTTCTGTCATTATACTGGCTTCTATCCAGAAGTAGAAATAGCAGCACCAACAGTTCTGTGAGTAGGCTACTTTATTGCTAAGGAAAGAGAAATCCTTCTCTCTAATCCAAAGGGCTGCATTAGTGGAGAGGTCATACAAAAAGGGCTTCTATCAAGTTCAGACATGCTCATACCTTAATAGAACTGAAAGTTCTGTTTAAGTCTCTTCAGCAGTATTATGTGCTCTCTAACTGGAAGGAATGAAATTAAATTAATAGAGAAATAAAATTAGACCTTGCCCATACTTGCAATGATTTTGGGCCAGGTACACTACAGCAATAAAAACAAAGCCAGAGAGACATGAGGTAGCAGTTCAGCTAGAAAAACTTTACCACGCACCCAAAAAAAGCAAAGAAAAATGCACGTTCTAAAATGCATGTATGCAAATTCATGGTCTCTTGAGCATTCATAAAAGTTTAAAATGAAATGCAGTTTATGAGCATGAAGCGTTCTCATGGTTGTTTTAAACTATTGTAAATTGCACTGCATTTGCACCTTACAAATACTACTTAAAAACAATTATGACCCATAAGTAAATGCTTTTACTTAAAACGTTACTTATTATGAAAGGCACTATACCTTTATCATTCGCCTCAAAGTTTCAGAAATAGATTATAAGAAAGGCAGAACTGAAATATTTTGCCCATGAAAAGATTTGAATAAGTTAAGTCTCTTCCCAGATTTTACATTTATAGCATCAGAAGAACTTTTGCATACAAGTGGAAACAAACACACAGAAGCAGCAGCACAGCAGGGAACCACACCAAAAACAAGAAGACAACTTCCAAAAGTTTTATAATATGCATATATCCTAGTTTTAGCTATGAAAAATAGTGAAATATTTGTGCAGCTGAAGTAAAAGCAGTTATGCTAAAAAGTCATCTAAGAAATAGCTTATTTGAAACTAGTTTGAGCACCGAAAGTCAAACTGGTTGATGCAATTCAGTGGTGAAAAATAGGATTTTTCTATGTAGACAAACTCTGCAGTGATCAATCAATCTAATAAAGTAGCAGATCTGGCCTGGAGGACTTACGTTTAACAATTATAATTATGGAATGGTATCAGTGATGAACACTCTGTGTTGTGAATACAATAGTGTTGTATTTTTAGACTGATGTATAATTTCTTTGATGATTTTGCTGGCTACTCACCTATTTTATAAATCAGCAGGAGACTTGACAAGATGAGAAAAAAGTTTTCTCCTCCCTAGATTTATATATGTTCAGTTATATTCATTGTTATGCTGTTCTGAACAACTTACTCATTGATTTATGGTATCTGCTCTGTAAAACCTTTTTAATGTTTTTATGTGCCCTGCATGTACCTCTCATTTTTTAAAAAAAAGTAAAAAGAATCAAGAACAGTTTTAGAAATTAGGTTCAGGACAAAGAAAAAAGTAATATAAGTTTCCTCTTTTTTGATAAAATTAAGCATCTCTTTTTTTCTTATTCTTCATCCTCAAGGAAGTAAGGGAAACACCAGTGTGTTGCATCATGTATCAACAAAAACAAGCAAACAAGGCTTAAAAGGGTCAAGAAGTTCATGCCTTCAGCAAGACAAACATTTTCATTGTCTCATGGGTTCCGCAGGTTTCCCCTCAGTCTCCCTTACTCAAGTCATCTCAGGCTGTCCACATCTGCTCTCACAAGGAGAAATTATGAAAAAAGGAGGCATGCCCATCATTTCCAACAGGTCTAGGGTACTAAGCCAAATTAAATATATATTCATATATAAAATTGTTTGGAATTCTATCCTTCATTGCTGGAAAGGTAAAGAGCTTCCCCCTCTTCTAGCCCCCGTCTCAGAAAAGATGGTACTGGAAATAAACCAGTAGAATCCTCCCTCTCCCCCAGGATTAGGTACAATTTTCCCCCTCCTCCCCAACAGAGAGGCAGAGGGAACAGATCTAAGGACCCTATGGATGGTTCCTCCCTTCCTTCCTCTTTCTATGTCCCTCTCAGCAGCAGATGGGCTGCTCAGCTGGTTTACTGCCCTTTGTCTCTGAGTTATTTTCCTTTCTCACCCCTGAAAAGCAGCTGAAACTTAAATATAGGGAAGAGGAAATAATACTCACTCATTCTTTCATAATTGTACCCACTCTAATGGCTCAAAGCAGGTGCCACTGCAATACACCACTCATTCCCTATAAGGCTTCCATCTAAAGTACTATCAGTGCTTTTTTTTTTTTTTTTTTTTAAATGCATTTAATTCCTTAAATAACTTTTTCAATTTCTGGGCATTTAGCCCAACCAGTCCTTAGTGCTATTGTAATGCAAGTAATAAATAATCATTCTCTCCTCACTGACTAAGAAAATAATTGTTCCCATATCACAAATGGAAAAAAAAAAAAAAAAAACAAACACCAAATACCCAGAATCCTCAGAAAGTTGCCTCGAGCCTGTCAAGTGCCACAACCACAAGATGCCCTTATTTCTTTAAGGCATCAAGTGATTTTCCCAATTCCTTCAGAAATAGGGCCTGCTACAGAATGAAGTTAAAACAGGCAAGTTTCTGGACAAATCTGTTCCTAAGTGCTCTCTGGCTGGATTAGCAATCATGGGGACTGCTTGCAAGTTTGCACACCTGACACTCAGAGCAGAGATGCCTCATAGCAGAACAGAATCTCTCTTGTAATGCTCCATGATTGGGAATTTGAAAGACATGGGAGTAGGAGCACAGAAGAGCACTCCATAACACACAAGTAACAATACTTCTCCAAAGTTCTTCACTGTAATAGCGGAGGCAGGTTTGCAGCAACCCAAACCATCTCCCCTGTAAAGCTACAGTCTAAATCAACAGCTAACTCAGATTCAGAGTACCACGGGTAACACAGCAGCTGGGAGCCAGTATGAGGGAGCAGGTAACCCACAGCCAGAATATAATACTGAGAAGCAGTTGTTAGTACAGAAGAGGATTAAAATAGCCTGAAATAACACCTTTCAAAGGCATTTAGTATATAGGAACTCGGAGGGAGGTCGAAAAAAATTTAAATACATCAGATTTAGCATATAACGAAGTGCATTTTGGGTTCACCTCATCAGTGGAAAATAAGAGCCCAGCAACACTGCCAGTGTGACATATCCCACGGGGAGAGAACAGAACGTGCTGGGAACAGCTTGTCTAATGTACATGATGTGCTGAGACAAGGTAATGCTGTACATCCCAACCACAGCTTTGGCCATGTCCCCAGGAAACAGCACATTCCACAGGCTCTGTGCTTCTCTATTCAGCATTTGCTGTCCCTCACCTATTTCAGCCTGGTGCCTACAATATAACCAGCAACACACTGTCTCTCTGAAATTCCTCTGCCAGTTTCATGATGGCAGAAAGTAACAGCACCCTTCCAACCTGCTCCCACCCACCTGTGCCTGCTGCATGGTGTCCCAATGCAGTACTAGTCCCAGTATGCTTGCCAAATGTGGCAAGAAAAGCACACTCCAACCACAAATCTGTTGCACATGCTCACCACAAGCCAGAGCTGAGGAATACAAAACTGTAGACACAGAATATTCTGAGAAACAGCTTAATGGAAGTTACCAGGGGATGTGAATCCAACTTTATAACAAAGAGACATGTACCAATTTGAGTTGGAGTCCAATTCCCAGAATGATATTATCTGTGTAGTGTTAATTCTTTATTATTCAAAAGATTGCTAACTGTTCATATCTGCACAAATGTGTTCATGCTTCATTCATTTCAAGTCAATAATAATGGATTCTTACTATTGATTATACATGAGCCTTTTTGTCCCATCATAATGAAATTTTAATGTTGATGGTCCCAAAACTATTATTTCAACCTAATAAAAGCAAGGCCTGACAATTACCTCGCTCTGCGAATTGCAGATAGAACTAATAAGGTCATTCTTAATAACTTTTTGTTTACCTGACATTTGGTAATTTTATAGTTATTATGTATTATTTTAAAGTCAGAGCAGTGTTTTGCAAAGAAATGTTGTCTCCCCATGGAACGAAATACAATTCTGCCAGGGGAAAGCCTTTCCCCTGCCTGCTCCACGACCTGCATTGAGGCACTTGCTGCCATTTACCTGAGCCTCTCATGCCAGGGAAGAGCAGCACAACTCCATGGCTGCAGTTCAAAAACACAATTACAAAAAGGAGGAGGAAGCAAGAATCTTAAAATTTTAGGAAAATCTGTCAGGGAAAACTTAACTCAATAATCAGCAGGGGGTAGGCCAACTAGCAACACAGCATTAGCTTGGTTTGAGGAACTGGAGTGCATTTCCATCTCACTGTGCACACAGCATTGGCAGGGGTCTTCCCTTGGGAGATTTGTCCCCTTTCCCAGGATAACTGAATGCCCCCCATCACCACCAGGCCATATCCAAGGAGTAGGGATTTTTGTTCCCAAATGCTGGTGCCTGGCCCATCACCTGTCTCCATTCCTGCCATGTGAGCGGGCAGCCCACTACCAGCAGACCCCATTCCTACTGCAGCACAAGGGCCTCGAGATTCAACCCCTTCTTCATCAAAAAGCACACTTTTCCCTCTGAAACTGGGCTGTTTTCAACATTTTTAATCCTTTGAAGGGCTGCAGAAGCACTATTAATCACACGTTGTAGCCAAGGTGCCCTCTCTGAGCTACTGACAGGTTGTACCTCTCCACAAAATGTTCCAGGGCAGGGTAAACTCCCCTCAGGCAGCCGAGGAAACATCTGCTAACCCCTCCATTCAGACATATCCTCAACCTGTAATTCTGCTATAAAAACACCACACTTGTGGGTACAGATCTGCCTGTGAAAAAAGGACAAAGTCCTTAAGGATCTTCCAATTTAGGAAATATTAGATTATAGAGAAGAGACTTCTGCTTGTTCTGGTCCCCCTGCTGATGACAGGTTGGCCAAATTGAAAAATATGGCTGTAAAATCATTTTGGGAACAATGAAACATTCTTGAGATAAGGCTGGCAAGCCTTGCCACGTACTTGCGTGGGATCCCCTCATTCCATGCATTTTCCAAGGAAGTAGCCACATTTCCTTGAAGACAACAGTTGTGCCTGTTATCTTCACCATGGCACTGGCACTTGCCCGGCCTTACTCCAATGCTCAAGATCAGTGGGGCAGAAGGAGCATTAACAAATACTTTTAATAAATATTATTTCTGGAGCAGGAGACAGAAGAAAAGACTAAGCATAGTAATCACCAATCCCAAGGCTTAGACCAATTTTTGTGGCAGTCTCACGCATGCCATTTTTTGGTTAACTAGCTTTTTTAGTACTATGAAGAGCTCAAGTACAACAGAGCTCAAGTACAACAGGGATAAAAACACTGAGAAGGGGTATTTGTAGTTGTTACAATCTGCAATTGGAATTACTGCATTCCCCAGACATACTGAAATAGTCAAGGTTTGATTTAACATAACGTTCAGTCCAAGGCAGGTAATGAATGAATTTTAGGAGGGGAAAATCAAGTGTTGAGTCTGTGCTTGGGTTTACTGGGCAGTACTATCCATATCCACTGCTTTCATATATGGCACTGGTTATGAAAATGACAAAGCAGGGTTTACTTTTCCCTAAATTTTGGTTTTTTTCATTGCTTTATTTTCCAACACCTCTTGCACGCTTCTTTATTTACACTGTTTGGAACCTAGACAGCAATGGCTGTGATGAAATTGTACCTTCCACTATATTCTGAAAGTCCTACCAAAGAATTTTTAGATTCCTCAGCTAAAATTTTGCAGGAAATACTTAAAACAGAGAAAGAACAACACCCATATTAATACGTCTAGTGGAAATCTACTTCTGCTAATTAAAATGTTCCTGTCTTTCAAAAACTAAATCTTTCCCACTCATTGAAGAACAAAAAAACGTGTTTAGTTTTCCACAACAGGAATTTAAAGGCTTTTCCAGAGGAAAAACTGAGATTTTATGATCAGACTTGATGTTGCAAAAAAATTCATTTCTGCTATCAGTTGTGAAACTGCAGCTGTTCAAGTGCCAGCATTTGCCTTGCTGAGAAGACAGACCAGAACTTTGCACCCATTTTTGCAGGCATGCCAAGGGAAGAAAACTACACAGGACAGAAACCCACACACATCTTGCAAATAAAGGGTTCAAAGGGAAACTTGGCTTAAATTTCCAGCCTCTCCATTTTCTAATTTAGAGGAAGTTACCCAAAATTCTTATTTTGGGGCTTTGTAGAGCCTAATTTGCTGTTGTTGCTTACAAACTTGCCCACAGGTCCAGCATTTCTACTCCTGCAGACAAAAATATAAAAGAATATAAAAGTACTGTGATAGGACACTACACTGCTCAAAACCTCCCTGACTTGTCTCAAGAAACAAGGTTAAGTCACTGATGTTGCTCCTCAAGAAGGAGAAATAAGTTTCCTAGATGTGGAAATTAGGGTTATATTTTATTAGTTTCTCCAACTCTTCAATTCCTACTTTCTCGCGCTTGTCCACAGCACAGGCTTTGCCACTGCTGCTCATGCAGCATTTAGGGCAAGAATGCAGAGGAAACAGAAGTGTCCAAAAAATAAACTCAAATCCCTCTGGTTTCCAAAGAGATGAACATGAGCTTAAAAACCAAACAACCAAAACAAAACACACACACAAAAACAAAACACACACAAAAAACTGCACCAAAGACAATTGCCAAAGATGTGCCCATAGGGAAAAATCTCAAACAGAATAAACAAACAAAACCCCTATACCACACAGCAGAAATGTTAAATTTGTTATGAAGAAGCAAATCAATGTTTGTCACAGGAGAAATGCTTCAGTTTTAACAAAAAAAATTTATATCACATGGAGAATGTTGGATTAAAAGACTAGAACCAAGAGACTCAAGTGGTGATCCTCCCAATTAGAAACCTACAGATGATTTTGTAGACTGCTTCAGCTTCCTCAAGAAAAGTTTTATTGAGCACAAAAGAGGAAAAATATCTGGAAAGAGGTTTACCAAAGTCTTCCTAAAATTAAAATCAAAGTTAATTTACAACATAAAGACTCAAACTGAAACAAAATCACTTAAAAAGACAATAAGCGGAAATATGCAAAAAAAATTTGACTTATCTCAAAAATATAAACAAAATTAACAAAACAAAATAAGCTTGCTCAACCCTACTCTCACAGCAATCTATAAGATGCTTTAAGGTACACAAATTGCAGACTGGCTTCTATATATTTGCAATATCAGAGATAAAAGAATTACTAAAATTGCTATAGTATTGTGCTGGCTTCCAGATTTCTCAACTCTTTTTTCTAAATGCTTCAAGAACACCTATGCAGCACAACTGTTTTGGTTTTGGGGGTTTTTTTAAAGCTACTTGGAATAAATCTTAGAGCTTTCAGAAGTATCACTTCATGCAAAACTATGTATACTGAGACACCATTTATGATACTTGTAAGATCAATATATAAATAAAAGTGAAATCAGAGCTGATTAATTATTACCATCGACATAGCAAATGGAAAGGACGAGGAAACACGACCATTCAAGCCATACCAACGCCATGTAAGACAGAAAATCACTTTCAACAGCAACCATTAAATACCCAGTGAACAAATCACTTATGCCTAGTCCACCACACCAAATCTGCTCCAACTGAAATGCCTCAGAAGCCATCTAATCAATAGCTCTGCTTTTCTACAGCTGAAGCAGACTTCTTAGTAATAAATAGATGCTTAATGCATTACATTAAGGGTAAATGCAGCCATCTTAATAAACACACTTTTTTCCTCTTTAAAGATAAAATTCAATTATAAAAAAGTGCATAGACCAAACTCAAGAGAACAAGTTTCCTCTACAGCAGTTACACAAGTGGAAGTCTGCTGCTGCTCTTATTAGAGAGTCCTTAAAGGCTCACAAATTCCTACACCAAATTTGCAAGGTACCATTTTCTTCTAAAAGCTGCCCAGACTTTTAGCTATAAGAATAATTTTTGGCATCCCTCCGGAAGAATTACCTCACAGACATTATAATATAACAATATTAATATAGTGATATATATTTAATATATATAATATATATTAAATGCTGAGTTCTACAGAAGCACTATTTGTGCACAAATCTTTCCAACTGCATTTGAAAACACATCTCCTTGACCTTGAAATCAGAAGCACAACCAGTTTCACCTCACACTGTTCCTGCATGGATGTTTCTTGGAAAAGCACTCGCCTTGTAGAGCAGAACAAGCTTTTTATATCCTGGCACATTGCCATAGAATGCCAGCAGCTATAGCAGAATAATTATTTTTTTCCTGTAACTTGTTCTATTATCTGCATTTTTAATTTTTAGCCAGATTTTAAATAAAAAAAAAGAAACACTTTTTACAATAGATGGTGTTGGCTTTTTTTTTTTTTTAAATGCGCATGCCAAAATCAGAGGAAAACTGATGTTTGGGTTCATTCATTTGTAAGGGATTATATTGAATTGCAAGAGATAAACTCCCTCCCCCCAATACTTAATCATTTGAGCTTGAATTTTGCTACAACTGAAATTTCTTGATGTGCTAAAAATCTTTCAGAACCCACCTCATATACTTCACCCGGTTCCCTCATTCTGGTTACTTTTGCCCTGAAAAAAGTAGCTCCAAACACACTGTCAAGCCTTCTTCCAAAGAAATGCTAAAAACTCTCATTAATTGAAATCCTTATGTCACCTGCTACAGGAAAATAGCAGCATTTGTAGGAATCCCATCCAAAGCCACCTCCATGGTGGACTTAGAGACAGATCTGTTCAGCCATTGAAAAGAGCTAAGCCAAGCCCTTCTCAACAACTGCCTTTCAACACTAAGACACATGCTTATGGCAACTGATGCAAGAATTTTTCATTTCATACTCAGTTCAAAAGTAGCTTCCTTAAACAATTATTCCCTTAAATACCTACAGTGATGGCTAATCACTCAAAACCCTCTTGAATTTGAGCCTCAGTATTCCTAGGAGTCAGTTTCCTCTCTAGGATTACATCAAGACAAGGTTTTTGTGTTGCAATCTAAAAAACTACTGCACCTGCTTTCTACCAGGTCTCCTATTCTCAGTCTTATAAAACAAACAAAAAACATTAATATTAGGGATTAAAAGCAATAAGAAATTTGGATAGTAGTGGTGCTAAGAGAAAACAGTGCTAAAATTTCAGCTGGTCTTCTGCAGCATAGTTCTAGAGAAGCCCGGGTTTTGGCCTCACAGCAAGATTGTTAATTCACTTTACAGCTGGCCCATTACACTATATTTTAGTTATTTATATAGCACCTTGACCAAAGTACTGGAAAAGGATAACAGAAGGACAGAGCAATAAAACAAAGTATAACAATTAGCAATGACAAAAACAGTAAGCCAACAACTGGTGGCCCTGATGGAGGACAAAACATTAAACTGACATGAAAAGCCATCAAATCTACGGATGAGATGCTTTAAGAAGTTGGGATAAAAGAGTCATTAAAACATTAATGTGTAAAGAGCAACAGATTAATGAAAGAAAAAGATCCAAAGTATGATAAGCAATGTAGAAGTAGCAGTTAGAGGAACTTGAAAAAATAAAAGAAGAATAAAAGAAAAGAATGTAAAGAATAAAAGAAAAGCATAAAAGAAAAGGGTGAAGAATAAGAAAGAATCTGTTTCAGTCTGGGTACTTGGCTAGACAACAAATCAGAATTTGTCATTAAGATATATAGATTAAAATGAAAGAATATCTCAGGGCTCACACCACTCACTCTGATGTTCAGTTTCAAGGCCTGCCACAGATCTTCATGACCACAATCAAATCACACCCTAATCAGCTCCTGTCCTACAAAACGGAGATGCTAATGCTTGCTATGTAATTTACATTTCAATCATAAGACAGCTATTATATATATATATATCTCCATCTACTGTCACAGTAGCAGCTGTAGCACACGCCTCATTTTAGGTAGGACATTTTTGGAGCAAACAGCAACTATCTAAAGAGTAAGAAGAGATTTGAAACATGTTCACCTAGAAGGAATGCTAGAGAAACCCTAAAGATGGCTGGAGAAATGTGAGCTTGAATTTTGTTTCCTGGGAAGCTGCTTTTAGACAAGGCAAAGTTTGAAACTTGACTGTAGTGTTTTATTTATAGAGACATAACTATAACATGAGGTGACAGGTTACAGAGATGCATATCCTCATCCCCCTGACTCCTTTCTGAGCATCAGCTCCACGAGCCTCCTGCAAAGTTTAAGAATCCTCCTTCCCCTCTCACAGGTATATCCTTCAACTCAGCAACAAGCAGGTTTGCCATTTTAAATACATTTTATGAACTTTAGCAAGCGCATTCTTTAAATCTCGACAAATCCACCTCCACTCAGCACACCATTAGCATAGTCCTGCTTGCTGTAAAGCCTTGGTAACTATTAAAGAAGATACTAAGAAAAAGAGATCACTAAGGTGGCTCAGGAAGTACAGGTATCAAGCTGCCTGCATTACTCCCAAACTGGCTGACAGTGTTATTTGCCAGCACAAATTATCTCTGAGTAGTTCTGCACATCTGCAATTTTTAGTATCCACTTCTCCCCCCGCCCCTTCATCCTTATTCCCATTAGGAATAGCCCAGATTCTTTAACTGACAAGAGACTGCCCACAGTTTGACATTTTTATGTTAAACTAACAGTCACATTACTTTTTCATTTTTAAAAGGTACTATTCTTGATCAGCGCCAACATACATATTATTGAGTGCCTTTCAAAGATGGCATTTAAATATTGCTAATGGAATTTCTTTGTAATCAGTCCCAAAGAGTTTAACTCTCTCACAAAGCAAAGCCTTCCTAGCATCTGCCATCAACTCAAATAACAGAAGATTCCTAGCTAACTCTCACTTCGGTTTTTTGTAAACATGATAAAACAAGAAAGTGACTTTTCAAAGGAAAGCTTGTGAGTGGTGCCCTGGTAAATCTCATCTGGATACAAGCAGTGTTTGAGGAACCTCTGAAGCTTTTTATGAACATGGTAATTAAAAAAAAAAAAATTCTACAAGGAACTCAAACCCATTTGGAATTCTTCTCTGTTGTCAGACTCTTTCCATTGTTGACAGCAACAACTCTATTATTAACCTTGCAACAAATTCATGCTGCAGCACTAACAAAAGTGGTATTCAGGCTTATATTCTTTATCTCTTTTCAGAAATAATCTTCTTATTACCCACTCTTGAAGCAAGCACATTATTGAAATAAATTCTAGACAAGAACAGGTTGGTGGGTTTTATTTTAGAACACAGCCAGCCAACCTGCTTCTCTTAATCTGCTTTTGCTCAAGAAGTGAAGAATATTTCTTTAATGCTTCAAGAACCTGTTGGCCTAGTTGGCATAAGGTAGGAAACCATTGGCTTCATTTGGGGTAACAGTACTCCAGGGGTCACAGAGCAGTATAGCAAAGTTGGCTGTACCCTCTGCAAGGGAAATTCAGCATTTCCCTAGTTAATTCTTCCAGGCATTTCTTAGCCTAACACAGCTACCTTGAATGAATACTGATTAATTGGGCCCTATCTCCACCTATGCAACAGAGAGCAGATCTGGTGTCAGTGCATCGGGCAAGTTTTAAACACAGGGCAAATCAATGTATAAATTTTTTTAAATAATTTTGTATGACAGCCAAACTGCCTTACAACAAAATTTCCACATTGAACTTACAAGAAAACTCTCCTGTTGGGTGACTTCAGCGTCCAGCCACTGCACAGAGCATGTTCAGACAAAACAGATGAACTGTCCCTGTCCATGGCCCACACAAACTACACTAGGAAAAGGAGAGGAAACTCCTTTTAACCTATTGGGAAATTTTCTTATAATACCTTACAAGCTGTGCTGGCTTGACAACATCCAGTCATTGGGAAAAGGTATCCCATGCAACCTAACTGTGCAATTTTTTTCCAGTCTATACTGATGTCTCATTCTCTTTTTCTTATTTAACATCACGGACTCAGCAGGATCTACAGGCCAAAACATCCTTTAAAAGTTTATTGCCTCTTGGTTTCATAAAAAATCAAGTAAAAAATTATTTTGGTCAAAAGAGACCTTAGAAAATAATCTGTTCCAAATCTCCCCACTTCCCAAATTTGATTTCATTCAGTAATCACTGTAAATGTAAACAAGTGCTCCTAATTTTCTATATCCAAATCCTGACCCTTAAAAAAATGAAGTAATTATTTTCACTTTCATGTGATTAAAATATTTATCCTCTACACTTTTTTCATGCCTCCGAGTACTTTCACTTTTTGGTTTATCTGGTACTTAGAGTAGGAACTAGTCACTAGGAATAATCCCTTCCTAAGCACACACAACACAGCATGCAGTGCCTGATGAGCCAGAATGCTTCTGTGATGCTTTAACAGCTGTCGTTTTTCTCCTCATCACTACAGCCACATCTCACTGCTTTCAATATTGTTCCAGGATCCTGCTGTAGAACAAACTTTATGCTTTATAAAGATAACATGAGCCACCGGCAACACTGCCTATAATCTTGTAGATGACGACGACACTCATCAAGTCACAATCCCAGATAACCAAACGGGTCAGACTGCCCAGTCAGAGGAGGCAGGCAACCAGAAGATATATAACACTTGATTTCACAAAGGCTGTTTTACCCTCTGCATCACATGCACTTCAAAGTCACTGTAGTGCTGTTCTCATGTATCAGTGACGCAGTCCACTGACCATGTCTTCTAAAGATTTCTCAAGCACTAAGTGAGGTCAGTCTCTCCCCTAGGCCAGTGGCTTTTGATGTTCCATATCCCAGATGAATATAGTGCTCTCTGGGATCATCTCATGCTGGATGTCTCCAGCATTCACTCTTCATAAGACTTAAAGGACATCCTTGTCCTTAACCAAGTTTCTTCCACAGTAACTTCTCCTGTTGTACATGACTCTTCTGCAGAAGTGTGTTTAGATAAAATAAGAGTTAGACAAAACTAAAAATTACATTTAAGTAATTGAATAGCAACCAGTGTCAGAGTCCTAATGTGCCAGTTTATCTAAGAACTCAGTAGCAGAGGAGCAGAGACAACACTCAACCAACCTCTGAGAAAGACCCGAAGGAATTCTCATTCACATCAAGTTACTGATGGGTGAAAATTGCATAGTAAATTTAAAAAAACAAACAAACAAAAAAACCCACCAAAAAACCTCCCAAAAACAGTTAAATTGCTTTCCACTGTAAACGTTCATTTTCAAATTCTTAAACTTTTCCTAGTGACACTAGCTATATGACTTGGAATAACCAGAAATTCTGATTCTTACAAGTGCTCCAACTCAATGGATTCTCTCTGTCTTCAGAGACAGGCAGATTTCTTTTACGGATTTCCCAACATCTGAATATTTTGGGTCAGGTGAAACCACCACCATATTTAGGTCTATTTGGCACCCAAGGGGGAATAAGGAACAAACAAACAAATTCACCTCTCAGATGCACACAAATATATCCCTTGCTAATCACAGAAGGACAAAAAAATTTTCCAAATAGCCAGAAGACAGTCAGAGCCTGACTGAAAGCCCACAAAACTCCCGTGACCACAGAAGTGGTAAGGACCTATTGCAAAATGGCTTCCTGGCTAACACTGTCATATTAGTTGCAGAAATACTGCCAATATTGTGTAATTCCCACAGGAAAACTAATGGAAAGCTATTCAAAATGAGAATCCTTCCTGCGGGTGGGAAAGTATTTCTTCAATCTCAGGGTTAATTGCATCTCGGCTGTGACCTGGAGCACCCTTATTATTTAAGTCTAGGACCTCCCAGGAGCATAGAAATCACACCAAGTTATGGTGCATTTATACTGTGGAAAATGACTGCTAGATGCTAACATTAAAACTATTGCATTTACGTTTATGGCATAGAGAGGAGCTGGAAAGAAGTTTCCCTCTTTTCCAAGCACAAAAATCTTGCTTAGTGACTCACTTCAGCCCTTTTCCTTCCCTCACAATTTTCCCTAAGCTAAATGGCATTTCAACAAAAAGCAGTGAAACTTAACTTCCTATGATGTTTTAAAATAATATCTCTCAGAATGAGGGACCACAGCCTGCTCTGTTACATACAGACATCCCTTCCTCTATATGAAGTCTCCTCAGGTGTGCTTGCCAAACTGAATGCAGAATCTATACTTGGAGGGACTTTAGTCCACTCAGCATAACATCCTCCCTTCCCCCCATCACTTTAATCATTATTAATAATGCTTTATTGATTTTTTACTGATTTTAACTGTTGGTGAAAACATGGCATGAACAGAAAAGAGGAAAACTAATGGAAACTGAATGGTTGCCTGTAACTAGGCAAAGAGAGACCTGTGATGACATGCTTTGGAGACCATGAAAACTTGTGGCCAAAGACACACAGTGCCTTTCAACATACACAATATATAACCTCATGGGGAAAAAAAACCAAAGTAATACTTTTGTCTTTCTTTCTTTTGTGGTAACTATCCTCCACTTTTCATAGTTTACAAGTCTGAATCAACAGCTTAAGTTCACATAATTCTTCACTTCTATTTAGAGAGCTCAGAGTATTCTTCAGCATTCTAATACTTAGTTTAAGAAACATTTCTAGCCCATCCGATTGCAAAGCTAACCTCGCATCTTTAAATCAACACCCCTACTATCTCACTGAGTGTGCTTGCAGAGCCCAGAAAAACAATCATATCCAGCAAGTTTCTGTACTTTCCCAGTCAGGGAGACACGGGGTATAGGATTTTAGTGTCAAAACCTAATTGCAGCCACTTAGAGCAGCCACCACTGAAAAGCATCGAGTCTCCTGCAGGTACTGCTGAGTCAGCAGGTTCCTGCTGTGCCAAGCAACAAGCTCAAATGGACCTTCCCTGCTGGCCCCACAAAACACAGGGCCTGTAGGAAGGAACCCTGTGCTCCACAATGATGCCTAGTTTATATGCCAATATTGTCAAAATAACAGACTGGGAGAGAAACTGTGGTCTGGGTTGTAAGTCCAGCCACCCTCTAGAAAGACAGTTTAAGCAAGAGCAAAAAGACATGATACTGTAAAACTTGCTGGTTGCCAGCTCAGTGAACCAAAGCAAATCTATGTCATAGTAATTATATAAACACTGTAAATCTAGGCAATAGCTCTTCAGGTAGTATAAATTGGCATCAGCCCATTACAATCAAGGAGGTCTTATTGATTTATGCAAGGTAAGGTTCTTATATGAATTTTCTATCAGCTACCAACCTAAACATACCTGCAGATTTGAACTGACCCATAAACAGTGCACTTCTGGAATGTCTAAAATTTCTCTTCATAATATTTAATGTTAAGAGCTGAAAGTTTGGCCCATGGCATTCAATTTCTGATGACTAAAATCTGTGCTAGGAACAGGTCACCATAACTTCAGGTGTCTTCACAACACCAGCCTGAATTACAGCAGCAAATTACATTATTTCAGGCAAGGCTCTATCAATGTTTCTGTTTTAAACATTGAACCTTCAGGAGTCTGAAATGTATCCCTAAGTCTTCCTCAGCACTAGAGTTTTGTTTTCAAGCCCAAAGCTGGCATTTTGCTTCCTTGTTTTGAAAAAAGAATGGCTTTCACATGCTTCCAACCAAGCAGGCAGTAACCCACCAGAAATTCTTTTTCTTTGCTCCTCTGAAGTTTAGACCAACTATTCCATATGCAAATCCAAATTATTAAGCTACTAGAACTGTAAACATGCTAAAAGCATCTGAACACTAAGTCCTCTCAGTCTAAATTTCACCAGGGTAACATCAGGAGCCAGAGGTAGTTTTCCAATGCTTCAAGTAACATGTTATATATGAAACTTTCCTCGATAGCTCATTTACTGCACACACAGAACTTTTGCATGTACCAACAGATTATTTTCTCTCCTAAAAATACATCTTGAAATATTCACTTTAAATTCATACACTACCAGACTGTGTACGTGGACCCAGGGCAGAAGACATCTTTCCACTTTAGTGTACCCTGCTAATCACATACCATCTGGTAATATATTATGTATTCAAAGATACACATAATATACCAAAACACATACTGTAGGCATGTTATGGTGTGAGGAAGGAAGGAAGGAGTATATCAGATGTATTCACACAAGTGTAAATAACTTCTCATCCAAAGGAGCAGAACAGCTTTAAAGTACAATGACATTTTGAAAGATTCGCATTATATCTAGAAATGAGAATGTTTTAAATGAGTCTGAGCACTCAGTGATGCATTAATTAAAGACTTCATCTGATACCCATAAAAGTAATTGGAAAGACCTGCTGACTTGATCCATCTCTGAATTGGGCCCAGTAGTGCATTAATTGAGGGCAAGTTTACATCTGCAACAAGCAGAAATTAGTTCTCAGAACAGTAAATCGTGGTTTCACGCATTAAATAGTGATGTGTAGTTAATTTTATTCCTGGAAAGACTTCAGTTTAAAAACATGCATTTCAAAGCTACTCAATACTTAACTTTTTAACGCTTGGAAACAGAAAAGCTTTATTCTATTGGTAGCTTTCAACTGCACAAACAAGCGGCCACTGGTCCCTCAACAGACAAATGTATGTGTTATATTATTTCTGTCTATAGCTAAGAATTGAAGAGTAGTATTTGTTGCTTTATTTCTTTTAAAAACAAATCCAAAAAACAACATCTATGATTTTTTAAACCTGTTGTATTAAAACTCTGTTTCACATTAACTGCAGTTAACTCCCATTTCCTTTGATTCTCACACAAGGATTGGACAGACACACTCAAACATTTCTTTTCCACCACTGTATGATCCCATCAGATCTTCATTAATATGCAAAGAACAGTATTTATTCAGCTGTGTGGGATTTTGTTTTCAATTGCATTTTTCATTGCCACTTGTTTCATCTCTTATTTAAAGAATGTTTCATGCCTACATATAAACACAGTATAACAACTTATCAGTCACATAGGGCTCCATTGCCACAAAGCAGAAAGCAAGAAATTTGAAGATCTTTTTGAGAGAAATAGAGCAACTGATACTGGAATGAGCAACTCCAAAGGCACTTGCAGGAGGAGAGGGAATAGGCAGTTTTGCATCAAAATCTCAGGTCTCTGGTTTTGTTTTTCCTCTGACACTGCAGTTTGCTCTGGAGTTCATTGGCACAGATAATAAAGATCCCTGAGGAAACCTCATTTACTTCGGTAAGAGAGACAGAAATATTGGCAAGGGCAGCAACAAACATCAGTGAGTTCCAACCTCAGAAATCAGTATTGAAGAAGACATGTACAGCACACCAGAAAACTTTATTTCCCAGCCATTCATTTTTAACTGTCTTGCTGGGAGACAGTGTTTTTAGAGCAAACCAGGATACATTTCCAGATGAGATTACTGATGCCTAATCTGGTTTTTAACTGACTTCCTTGGGAAAGCCCTCCTTGGGCTGATCTTTAGAAGTGCCTGAGCAGTCCCAAGATCTCGGGTATTTTTAAGGGTTCTCATGCTGAGATACAAACATCTTAAATCACTATCACTTCAAATAGCTTATGTCTATTCCTCTTACATTGCAGCTTATTACTTATAGCAGAGTTAATCCATTTCATTTTCACACCAACAATCCATGCAAGTCCTGTTTGCAATTCCAACATAAAGGGTTAGAAATCATATGCCAAACCAGCACAGCATTTTTGTCAAAGAGATAGTGGAACAGAGGAGATAAAAAACATAGCCATGCTGCCTTATTTGAGAGATATAGTGAGCTGATCCAACTGCATCCATTTATACCTGGACTATTCCTTTCCATGGGTTCAATTTTAAATAAAATTTGAGTTAAAGAGATGAAGTTTCATTAGCTGATGAAAATTTAAAGACCTTAACCTTAACTTAAATCTTCAAGGAAATTACCATGTCTCACTGTTCATTTCCCTCTCCACCTTCCCCATCCCACCTGCTTTCTTACCAGTCTACCATCTGCAGATCCAATAATTCAGAGATCAAATTTTGATTCCTATATATTCCAGAATTCAGCATCTCTAACTACAAGTAACACACTCCTACACTCTGCAGGTTGCTGATTTTCTCAGTAAATTACTGTTCCATTGCTGTCCCTAAGGGGGAAAAAAAAATCTGCTATTGCTCCATTACTAGCTGTCTTCTGATATTATTGCAACTCCCATCTCCCTTGAGGTATTCTTGCTACTGTTGACCCTGCATTTTCTGATATAATTTGTGATCTTTTTCATATAAAAATGATGGCAGACATGAATTTGTAAATACAGTTTACTCATCTCTAACCCAGGTCTCTAACTTGTGTTCAATCCATTAGAGACTGAAATCTGTTTCTACTCTCCAAACTCCTCCTCTATATCCTGTATTTATTCCATAAATCTTTGCCAAAATAAATTTGTCTGCAACTCTATAGTAACAGCTTAAAATCTTTTATGCAATGAGCATGCAGCATCCTCACTGTGACCTGACCACAGGTGTACACATATTCTCTTAATTCTGTTTCTTCCCTCAGCTCCATTCCAGATTCTCCACCTTTTGGGGGAAAAAAAATTCTATGCTTGATTGAGGTAAGAAATATAATCCATTTCTTTTTAATTTAAAGTGTTCTTTTCCTTACTTCCAGTTTTCTATTATCCCCATAGCTCATTCTTAGAATATTGCCACGATGTTAAGGATGATGGAATCTGAAAGATGAAAATGGGCTTGTGTTGGTAGCATGGCAAGAGAACAGCTAGAGTATAAGAATGTCAGTCACATAGGCTGTTTACATAGGGGCTTCTTAGGGGCCTGGGTTTTTGAGTTTTCTACTTGTCACAGATCAGACACAGATATATTCAATAACCTAATTAAATCTACCTTTAGCTAAGGTCAGTCTTTCAGTCTCATTCCTATCATGAGAATCCACACACCCACCAAGTCCTACTCATAACTTTCTGCATCAATGAACTTCAGTAGTGTGCAGGTTCTCGGCACAAAGGCAAGTAATTAGCTTTAACAAAATTAGACTATTGCGTTAATTTTTTCAAGAGATCATTTTTCTTTGAGTTATTCTACTGCCTAAACTTTAATGATATGGCTTGTGCTAATTATCTAAGTCCTCTTCTCCACTCTTCTCTCACATGCGTCATCCAGATACTATCCATCTATTTTCATAATTGCAAACATTATTTTAAACTGTGCCTGCTGAGATACAGAGGTGAAGAAAAGGGGAAGAGAATGAAATAAGGTTGACTTTCATGAAGAACATTTCACCTGATGTTTCATCTCATTTGTCTTCTTTTCATGTTATAGGTGCATTGTAGCATATTGTGAGCTATATATAAATATACAGCACTCTATACATGTATTCTTTCACAATATACATGGGAGAAAGACTCTCTAATCACAATCCAGCAGGAGGTCTATTGAATGTCTGAAAAGCATTGTTTATTTTTTACTATTATTTTTACTGATGGACACAAAATGCAGAGCCTCGATTACCTTTGCATTTAGGTCAATAGATATCATAATGCATTAAATGTGTCATGAATTATATTATTTACTACTACAAGGGGCTGGAAGTATAACTAAAGAAAGTAAGAGGGGAATCCAATAGTTTCTCTTCTAGCTAGTTTATAATTTTCTTGAAGAAATTGATTCTTTGTAATTATTTAAATCTCCAGATTGTGAAAATGAAGAATTTCTCTAAATTTCATGCCATTCACAAGCATATGATTTGGTCATCTATGCTGTAACAGATTGTTCTTGCATGTTTTTTGACAGAGTAATATGTTTTAGGCAGACTATTACAAAATTATTTAAGACTGGGCTTTCAAATGCGTTTGAAGAGAATAAACAGCCAGGTATTGACTGATTCCCAAACAAAAAGCAGTATTATTTTCCTTGTCCCTTTGGAGAAGAATGTGAGTTGGGCCATACTAAATTGATAGACTAATATTCATGGAACCCTTCTGTTTCCAAGCACTTCTTGAGCAGTTTTGCTCTACTATTCACAACTAATACAAGGTTCCTAAATCTTGCTGAGAAATTCAGTACTTTTATTCATAAGTATATTCTAAAATACATTATTTAAAACTCACATAGATTCTACAGAGATGACAAATAGCAGCCCAATAGGCCAGTATTCAAAACAGCTCAAATAAAAGATTTAAACTAGACTGAGGGTAAATATACTGTAGGGATGACACTAAACAAGCATTTCTGAAAACTGGAAAGAACAAAGCTGGTGAAGGTCTTGGATGTGGAAGAGTCTGCAAATACCTCCACATATGAGAAAACAATATCCATTCAGAGGCAGCAGCATTTATGCCTGCTGGCCAATACTGTGTGAAATTGGTTATGTCTCACCTTGCACGATGAATCCCTGATCTTGACCAACAGCCTCTAGAAGTTGCTACAGTATTGGCTAATACCACCAAAAGGTTTGTATTATTTATATAAGTATATAATACTTTATATAAAGCCTTTGTAGGAAACAAGTCTGCATATTTAAGAATAGTGTGCTGTGAGGTTTTATACTGAAGAAATTCTGAGCCTGCTTCTAATCCTTTCTTTACAGTAAGTGTGGTGAAGTGTTGGAACAGGCTGTCCAGAGAAGCTGTGGATGCCCCATCTCCGGATGTGTTGAAGGCCAGGGTGGATGGGGCTCTGAGCAACCTGGTCTAGTGGGAGATGTCACTGCCCATGGCAGGGGGTTGGAACTAGGTGATCTTTAAGGTCCTTTCCAACCCAGGTCATTCAATGATTCTATTAAAGTGCTCCAGGACTGCAAAGTGTCTGATGTCAGAAAGCAGGGAAGTGTAACCATGATGGTAAGTGGATCATGCCAAATGCTAGCATAGTCAGATTCATAGGTCTACCCAATATTTTCAGCTACAATACACAACCATCGCATAAAAATTCTTAATTTGGTGCAGGCACTATGCATTTAGTCCAGTTCTTTGAGATTTCAGACCCTTATCTGTATGCAGGCTGCTTTTTTAACAAGCTTTTCTTCATGTTCTCCCTCTCTTCTTAATTAACAGAAAACAGTTATGAATATTAAAGAAGAAATTAACAACAGTGTAAATAATTTCTGGCTGTTTGTAGATTCCGAATTTAGTTTTTAATTAAGCCCCACTGGTTTCAAAAAGCTGTTTAAGAAAAAGATATCATTTCAAAATTTCCCTTGTGTTTAAAAAAAGAAATAAGGTAAGACTGCAAAATGTCAGTTTGCCATTGCAGACACCAGCATCACATGTTATTCTGTTTTTATTTCTACTTAGGTTAAGGTAGTTTAGGATCTGGTTTCAACAGAACAATCTACATACTACCTCCTTCTTTGAAGAAGAAAAATGCAGGGGATTTGGCCAAACACTGTGTAACTATGATAACACAAGAATGTCTTTGATTCCTATTGGAGATCAGAACACGGGAACTGGTCAACTGCAGAGGTCAGCTGAATCCCACATTGTAGTCACTGACCACAATTAGTACCACATAATTCTGAGGAAGATGCTAAAACCTCTGATCTAACCATTACAGAATCCACCTCTTCATTTCTACACCCCTTTGTCACCCACATCCTATGGCTGTAGAGATTTTGTTTTGGTTTGTATAATTTTGCTCACTGGAAATCTATATGTCCTTGCTAGCCATTTATCCAGTCTTTATAGCTGAATTGATCAATCTATCCTACTTCAACTCCTGTCAGCAGTCAAGGTCAGACTGGGCTCTCCTGAGTTGAAGGAAAGGAAATTCCTCACCATTTTTTTTTAACAGGCTTACTTCCCCAGTGTTTTTGCATTCAAATAAGCCAAAAGCGCAGGTCTTGTAACGAATCACTACTGCAAACGTATTATGCCAATAAGGGCATTTTACCTGTGTGCCATTTGTACTTCTTGGAAAGACAAAACAAAGGAGACACCTCCCAGCATAGATCTGTGTGAAGAAAGCCCTGTTGATTCAGTGGGAATTCTGTATGTGACACAAGTCAAAGACGTACAATCCAAGAAATCTAATTTAAAGATGCCTCAGGAAAGCTTTAAATTGCACTTCCCAGAGCATGCAATAGGGTAGATCATCCTCTCCCTTGTGCATAACACCCATTAGTGTTAATTCAAGTTATCCGTGTTCGCTGGAAGGAGAACACAGCCTGGTGTTGCTAAAGGAATTCCTTGGTTTCTCACCAACACCACTTATCCCCTCTGTTTCTTCACACAGCCATTGTGCACTCACGTACTAAAGAAATATTTTGTGTTCAGCACTCAGCCTGAAAGCTGCACTACAGGGAGAAATTTTGAATATGGCAACCAAAGAGGTACCTTTGGACTGACTGATGGATGCTGGTGGGTCTTATTGCTCTACAACAGTGGAGTGATAATACTCACATAAAGAGAACATATAGAAAAAGATGCTATTTTTAAATACTATTTTTAGGTACAAGTGTCAAAGTCTTCTTTGGAAAACAAATTCAAGGAAAAAACCCAATACATGACTGCTGAGTCTACAGAAGCATTTCCTCCATTGGGGGTATCAAACAGCTGCATTCTTTGACCCAAAATTAATACATTTTATAAGAATGAGGAAAAGACATTGGCTTTACATCATCTGTCTCATCTCTGGTGTTTTGGGTTTTTTTTGAGATTCTCTTTTATTTTAAGAGGGTATTTATATAGCAATATTGAAACAGCATGCACTTGGATAAGAAGTGAATTAGCAGCACAAATGCCAATGCAGAGACACAAATCAAGAGAATATGCTACTAAAAAGGAAGGTGGAAGCAGTCATTCATACAACTGAGATACATACAGGTTCTCTGTCTCCACATCAGGAGAAGCAAAACACTGGAGGTCATGCAGAAGCTGAAGAAATAGTCTCCTATGCACAGCTGAGCACACTGGAGTGGTTTTCCAGAGAAGGAACTGTAGCAGAGTAAGACCTCGGGAGCACATTTGAGAAAGAAATATTGAAAAGACTAAATCCCTATAAAAACAGCAACCGATAAGAAACACAAAGCCCCATGGCAGGTGACCCCAAAAGAATTCCCATCCACACTGAATCTACCTTGCTCTGTGAGGCAATGCCATGAGTCAAATTCCCCACACCCAAACAGGAAAGGGGCACAGATTCCATGGGAACCTGTTCTCCCAACTCCATTCAACACTTGGGGTGCATCAGAGGGAACCCAGCCACACCATCACAACAGAGGAGAGAACCAAGAGCTGGGGCCAGGCCTGGAAGAGGCTATTCTCTTATCTCCATCCATCACAACAATTATCAACCTGAGAGATGCCCTCTGTCAATGCAAGAACACACCTTTTTTCACACTGAAAAGCCTCAGCACAGCAAAGTGGATCACCCAAACAGAAAAACCCCTTTCCAGTGCCATTTCCATAGGGATTCACTGTCTGACAGCAGCCATAGTTCTGGTCCAGAGAATTAGCACAAGATCTTCTGTTCCAGCCCCAGTAGCTCAAGAACAGAGATGAGAACTGCAATGTTGATCTGGCTTCATGCACACATCACATCACCAACAGCACAGCTCTGCTCTGCCTTGGCTCTGGCAGTGATCAGTGATAGGCATCATGCCCCTCAGGAGCTGAACAGACATCAGGAGTCTGGTGGCAGGTTCTCAGCACAAATCTAGCAATAGCCAGATAAAAGATGCAAGTACAGTAAGTCACCTTCCCAGGCAAGCTGGTTTTCATTCTAGTTAGGCCATTAGCAATCTTCAATCTCTACACATTAGAAGTTAATCCTGCCTCAGGCAGCATTAACTTACACATTAGCTCTTTAATGTAACCGCCGTAGTGCTGGAAAAGAGTCATCTTGTACAAATATTTTCCCACATGACTCTACTTAATTCCCCAATTACTACATCTCCTATTCTCTTTTGAAGGGATCTTTAATATGCGCTTTACCTTGTGAGGCTGGAATTATCATGGCAATATCCCACAAAGGTGTTTCCATCCTGTGCACAGTAACTAGGAGCATGGTTTGGTGGTATATCCAACACTCAGTGGTGCACAGGGAGAGGGTAATGTGGCATATAGCCAAGGCTGCTGCTCACTAAACAGCAAAAACTTGGAATATTCCTATGACAAGCCCTCCTTACAGTTTGCTATTAGCAGTGGGGTCAAAATAGAGGTGCTGTGTATTTGCAAAAGCATACACAGATCAAAATATCTTGAATTTCAGGAGTAGTAATGATTTATTAAAAAATGCATACTAAATGCCTAATTTATAAACTATTTATAACCTGGCAAGGGAGCAGAAGCTTTACTGTTCTACTTGCAGACCCTTCATGCAAAAACTGCAAAAGAAGTACTTTAAGAACAAGACGAATTGATTTCAAGTTGTGTAAATTGAGCCAACTTCAATAGCTCTAGTTTCATATACACAAATTCTTGTGTTTATGAATAATAAATACTTCCCCCCCCAGATAATCAGAAAGAGATTACATATCTTTTGCTGTCTTTAAAACAAAGTCTGTTTCATAAAGATAATATCTTAAAATAGTTAAACCAACAGTCCTTTAAATTACATGTTTAGATAACACAGAAATATCACAGGGAAAAAAAAAGCATTTATACAAATTAATGAGAGAGAGTCACTAGAATAAGAAAACCAAAACCGTTGTAAATAGGCTCCTGAAACTGTTTCACAGGAAAATCACTAATGAAATCCTTGGAGAGGCCAGGCAATCTTTGGTTTAACATTCAACTTCAGGTTCTTTTATTTCTGTTCTCATTTTCAGACGTTCCCCAAGGTGCTTGTACTCCAAAAACACCTTTATGGTAAGACAAGTTCAAATACAACTTTAAAAAAAAATGTATTTTGTGTCATTTTGAGAGGGTGAGGTTTTCACCTTATTGTTCAGCAACTTCCCTGGCAGATCAACTCTAAAGAACCGAGTGTGTGTTAAGCTGAAACAAAGCTATCTAAGGTAAGGTCATAAAACTTCTTTTGGCTAAAGTACCAGTTCCTTCTTTCTCATTAAATGTCTCTTGACCTGGCCCACAAGTTGTTCAAGGCCTGTAAAATCTTTTTTCCTTGCAACCTAATCTCCACCTAGACAGGATACCCAAAGGTGATTCCTGTAAAAAAAACTCCAGTCCCCTCACTCAAGGCCATTTCATGAGCTGCTCCCCTTACTTCAAAGCATACTACACCCAAATTGCAGATACCAGAGGAGAACATGGCCACTGAAGCACAGCATCAGGCCAATGTGATCCATCAACATGGGTCTGAGTTACTTCATCAGCAAGACTCCACCACTCCCCTCAGCACACCCCAATCAACATAAAGGACACGAATTCCCCATGGCCTCTGTAATCATTTTTTAAGCTGTCTCATTATGAGCAGATAGGCTGATATTTCAACGGAGAACAACAGACTTGAGCACCTAGCATAACTCTTAGCTGTGATCTATGCACTGATGAAAGGTAACAGTACACCACAGCACGACAAGAGCAGTCCATCCATCCCACAAAGTGCTCACGGCCTCCATTATAACTGGGGTAATCTATGGTACTTTTAGTTTAAGAGCAACGTCGTGTGATGATGCTTTGCGATTTGATGGGATTTCCGTTCATTAGTAGTAATAAAAGAAGTGCTTTTTATTCATTAAATTATTCTAAGTGACAGAAAAAAAACCCTTCTTTAGGACAAGCATATGCACAGCTGCATTTTTTCTCGTGCAGTTGGGATCACCCCTTTCAGCACATTAATATTGTATTAGAGAATGTAGATCATTTTTTCATTCTTAATTGGTACTTAAAAATTTCTCTCTAGTGAAAATGCTGATTGATTTGGAGTTTAAATGAACTTGCTCATTGCAACTGCAAATATCCTGAATACTAAGTAGTTTAAAATAACTTGTCATAATAAAAAGATAGATTAACTGTACCTAGAAAAAAAGTGCTATCAAAATTAAAATTCTAATTTCTTAGCTATTTGTAAGATCATTGAATAAATAACATTACAAAGGAAATCTTGAATAAACCTGAAATAACTATACTCCATTTTTGTGCACAGCCAACTTTGAGGAGTAAAAAAAGTTATGAAACATCTAGAGAAAGTGCTATTAGTGAAAATAAAAGTATCTTTTTTATATTTGCTTTTTCATTTCTGAGTCTTCTCAGCTTTTATATTGGCAGTATTTCCTCTATATCCACTAGACCTACTATTTTGGATTTCGGGGGGAGAGTGGTTTCTAGCTTTTTTTAAAGTGTAAAAAGGAAAGATAATTTTTACCTGATTAAAAAAAAATAGAAGACAAAGGACAGCTTGTTATGGATACTATGCAGAGAGTCAGTTACATATAACTGCAGAGAAACAGGAAAACCCCACATTCAGCATCAGGTTTGGATGAAGTGCACTGAGAAACAGCATGGACAACCCCAAAGGTGAGCATTAGAAGGAACATTCAAAAATTACCTGGGGTGAACAACCCTGGCCAGCAGGGAACTTGCAGAGTGCTTGGAGATGCCAGAGGCAGCAGATGGGCAGAGATAAAGCTGCACAGGTAAGTAGAGGGACTTCAGGGCTGCAGCCTAGGCTCTTGCTATGCTCTAGATGTTTTTCTGGGTTCTTCTTCTCTCCTTCCCGTGGCCCTGCTTAACCTTTAGCCAAGAAGGCCTGAGGACAAAAGCTTGGCTGCCAAAAGAAGACAAAAACTTGTTAACGCCACTGCATGGGCTGGGGAAGTATCCCAGGGAAACTCCCAGCAGCTGCCAACAGGCTGTGCTGAAACCTGGCTTCAGCTGGCTCCTGCACTCAGGTGTGTTCCATTAGCATTTCACGTTGCTGTGTTATGGAGATGCAGCTGGGGTAATACATCCTCATCTAAATACTATGTTTTAGCATAAAAGACAAAGCTTATGATTTAGTGGAGGTACTCTGAAGACCAGAGTGAAAAGGTAAAAAATAACCACGTTAATGTACTGCAAACTTATGATCCTTATTACTTTGTTCAACGTAATTTAATCCAGATTATCTTTGACATACACCTTTATTAAACAACTCATTTGCTTAGTCCTTGGGGTTGTTTTGGGGTTTTCTTTTTGTGTCTTATCGTGAGGCTACTACACCAGAAAAATATGTAACCATCCATGGTTTGTAACCATTCCTGATCTTGTTTTCTCAGTGTCAAGTGCTTTTAAAACATCTCTTTCAGGCCAATAATGAGCCTGAAAACGCAGCTTTTTAAGTGAGCTTAAAGCTGAAGATTCTACCTTTGGAAACATGGGTTATAGCTCAGTATTTCATTTTTATCTTGCTTTTGCAGAAATGAATTTATTCTTAGTGTGACTCTGTGCTTTACTTTGTTTTTTTTCATTCCTTATTCTGCTCAGCAGCATTGTTGATTGTTTCACCAGGAGTGGTCACAACTCAGGAAAAGAGGTTTTAGGCAAGTCAATTAACATCGCTGTAGAGCAGAGCCCAAGAGAATAATGGACATATGGCATGCAATGATGTGCAATTTGCTGTTTTTTAATTTCTTAGTAAACAGAGTGAGCTAGAGGACGTTCTTGGTCACACTAAGATGAAAGACTAACTATAGAGCTTTACTAATGTGGCCTCACTTAAAATTCATAGATGTTTTACATGTCAAGTAACCTAACCTCTTGGAAATATACAGGAGTGAGTTTTAAAAAATGGGATTCTTTTGCTATACCAAATATTTGCTTTCATTATACATTCATTAGACTGAGAGAAATGTGGGAGGAGAGAATTTGGTCTAAGTGTTTAATGTTTATTAAAAAAATCCTTTGTTAGACACAAAAATGTCCTAATAGGTCATCAAATTCATATCATTGCTACACTACAGCCTGACCCATGTTTATTTCCTCATATGCAACTAATCAATTTTTATAGCTGCTCTAGAGTAGTCAATTAAGAGTTCTATTAATAGTAATGAATCCATAGCTCCAGCAGGCAGGAAATGTCTGCCAGGATTATCTTGTTGATTTTCTTTTTTGCTATGAAGAAGACAAGTGTATTTGTGGAGAAGTGCCCTTACAAACACAGGCTTTACAAGGCTCTGGCACAAATTAGCATCCTACTCTGAAAACCAGTGTCCTGCCCATCTGGTCTTTCTTTCTAACAGGTCTCCTATGGCTCCATCTTGCCTTGAGGAGTCAAAGTGAAGGACACAGACACTTACCAATCCCCCCTAAGTCCTGGGTAGAGAAAAGAGGATAAACTGTAGGGGTACTCAATGTCCAATTCAACACCTTTTTGTTCTCCTTCAGTTACCACAAAACCAGAATCCAAGATGGGAACAAGTATAGACAAAGCCAAATACATGCTTTGTACTCAAACACAGTCCAGCTCAAAGCAGTCTTAGGACCTTCTACCTTTTAACAAGCCCCAGTAAAAAAGTTTCTACAAATTCCTTACAGGGTCCATCAGTGGCTGAAGTACAGCACAGAGAAAGCAGGACCTGTCCATGGTAGCGTACTGTGGATACCTGTAACTATAAAGCAATGCTTTATATTTGTTTTCCGTTTTTGGATGTTATCAGCCCTAGTTTGGATTGCATTCATTCTATACAGTGCCTTTTTAAGTCCATATAGGAGTAGTGTGCTTTTTCTTCTCTATGAGAGTAACAAGATACTGGAAGAGGTTGCCCAGAGAAGTCGTGGATGCCCCATCCCTGCCCCTGGTTCAAGACCAGGTTGGATGGGGCTGGGAACAACCTGGTTTAGGGAAGGGTATCCCTGCCAATGGCAGAAGACTTGGAACTAAATGATCTTTAGAGTCCTTTCCAAACCAAACCATTCTGCAATTCTTTCAGTGAAGCTTTTTTAACCAGCCAGCCAATCTCACGGTTTACAGATGCACCATCTTCCTCATAATTCTAACAAAGACAGAAAAAATAAAATTCAGGTTTTGACCTTTTTGGCTTTCTTATTCTCTCTTTCTTCTTATGAAATTGCTCCTTCTCAGGAGTTAGCAAGGAAGGCCACCCATTGATCAACAAGCCACAACAGCAAGATAGGACGTGACAGTGGTTCTGGCAGCTGGAATGAAAAATGAATCTGTCTGTCTCTAGCTGGCCAATTCAAAACCAGGTTAACAGTACCTGAAATTCATCACTATCTAATGTCTTTGTGAGATGAGACTGATGTCAGTTTAATTTAATAGGCCAGGCTGAAAAATGCGACAGTTCAATAATTGATTCATGAGTGGATTAGACATCACTGCCTCAGGGGGCAACATCCACCAAAGGGTGGGGACAATGGCTGGGGCACTAACAGCATTAGCTGCCTCTTTTTAGTCCAACCTCTAAGTCTGCCAGACTCCCCAGCCTGTACCCACACTGCTGCAGAGGCAGGCAGACAGGCCCATGATGGAACACACCTTGGAAATAAAAGCATACCCTAAATTACCCGTTAGAGCAAACGGGAAACCGGTGCTGTAGATGTCTGTATTGTACATCCTGTTGGGAATAAACTAAGGACTACAAGGTACAGAGCTGTCAACGAGGTGCTTTCTGCAAGGACTGAAGTTCACTGAATAAATAAAGGGAGAAAAGGGAGATGAGAGTCCTTTTATCTCTTTCAAAGATATTCTTCTTGACTTTCCTCATTCCAGGCAGGTGCAGTCTTCTTTTCTTATTGAATACCTGTAACAGCAGTCATCCTTGTGCTGCTGTTTTTACTTCCTGCTCCGTCACCCTACAGTTTCCTTTTCTTTGATAGTATGTAGTAATGTGCCATCTTTTCCAAAAAGTTGCCTAATTAATGCTAAGAAGCTTCCAACAACTCCACAATGTGTTCTTTAACAGTCACACCTAGGTTATGATGGTCCTATCTTTGTATCCTTATAGATAGTTAGCAAACCACTTACTCATGGAAAAGGAGTAATTTTTTTTAAGTACCATCTTTTATTTGCAGGCTCTGAATTGGAATATAGTAATGTTTGCAAAATACTTTTCTGTTTTTCATAGAAATTGTAAGCATAGCCATGAAAAACTATGCTGCACTATTTCACAGTATCGACATGAAAGATAAATTCACTTTTATCACATATTTTAGTTAATCCTTAATTCAAATTTTGCCAGAAAACAGTAGTTACTTGAATAAACACTTTGTTATTTATAGTACTCCTTAATATGTTTAACAGGGACAGAAAAGCAAAGTAACTCCAAAAGGTAAAAACCCTCACTAGACATAGGGAATTGGCACATGTGAAGTGTTGTAGAGCTCTTTGTAACCTAGAAGTTACCACAACAAACTTCCACCTTTGGAAAGCAGATATTTTAGATGGAAAAATAGGCAGAAACTTCAGGAATCTTACAGTACTATGTATTTTTTAAAAGTACATTCCAAGGCCTCTATTACAAACTCATAGAATCTTTTCGACTGGAGAAGACCTCTAAAATCATTGAGTCCAACCACTCACCACTTTGTCAAGTAGACCATGGCACTAAATATCACATCCAGTCACTTCTTGAGCACCTTCAGGGATGATGACTCACTCCATCACTTCCCTCCCAGTGCTTAAATATCCCTTCCGTGAAGAAATTGCTCATAATGTCCAACCTGACCCTCCCCTTGGCTAGAGATTTCATCCTGTCATTAGTTGCCTGGGAGAAAAGGTCAATCCCCATCTTACTTAGAGAGCGATAAGGTCTCCCCTGAACCTCCTCTTCTCCAAGCTAAACAACCCCAACTCCCTTAGCCATTCCTCATCAGACTTGTGCTCTATTCCCATCACTAGCTCAATTGCCTTTCTCTGGATTCTCTCCAGCACCTAAATTAAACCAAATAAGGGATGAACAAGGGAAAAGGGTGCTACCTTGAAGTTATTTCCAGCAAAGCCATACTCTCATACAAAATTCAGTCATCCTTCCAAGAAAGTCATTCCTGTCATACTGGCTACTCCAGCACTCCTTACCTAACAACAGCTGCTATCACAGGTTTGGTCACAAGCAGCTGCCCTGTCCAGAGAACCTTAGAGCATCCTGTTTGGATGCCAAGGATCTCATGTTAACATATTATTGCTATTCCCATCGAAAGAATAAAATGACATTTTTTTAATGTTATCTACAGAGGACATAAATGTTTCTTATTTGAATATAAACTCAATATAAGTGGATGAGAGACAGAGAGCAGAAGTGGAAGAAATTCATGAGCTTATTCTGCTTTTTATTAAAGTAAGAGAAAAAAAAGTAATCAGGCTTGGACAATCCTGAAGAATATAGGTCCAACATATTCAAGATAACCTAAATATAAAAATGATCCATAACCATTATAAAAACCCTGTTCTCTTCTAAAATATGTCTAGGCATTATCTCAGTTGCTTTCTTCCTGGAAACAAAGCTGGCATTAGACTCAAATATGGATTAAGCCTTAATATCAGACGGCATATAAACAATATTTTTTCATTAACCCTTGTGGCTGTAATGAAAAAGAGCATACCAGGTACTGATTACTAAACAGAAAGTTATATATATACAAAACCAAAACCTGTGCTAGAAACAGAACAGAAATCACACAATAGGTGTAGACGCAAAAAGTTACCTAGTTTGATTCACAAAACAGGAGTTAAAAGATTGCCCTTTTAATTTCCATCATACTTTATTACAGACAATTATGACATACCTGCATGCCCATAAATTAAGGGTTACTACATATAGACTTGGATTTACTGCCCTAATTGAGCCATAGCATTTTAAAGCCATTGCTGGCAACCACAACTATTACTATGATTTTACTGACCTCAGTGCTTATATTACATCAGCACCTTAGGCTCAAACCAGCTCAAGTTGCAACAAACGCTCCGTAAACCCTTAGAAAATGACAATTCCTGCTCCTGAGAGCTCACAGTGTTAAGCCTAGCTAGGCAGCACCATGAGGTTTTATGTCTTTTAGGATCCGGTGATCTACTGTTCATTTTAAACTTGCTGGACAGTGCCTTGATGCGCCACAAGAACATGTTAAGTTTTTCCTGCTGAACAGATTGCCTAAAGGAAATCAGTCTGGCCCCTAAAAGATAGAAAAGCAAACCCAGGAGTTCTTGGGTTAGTTTGAGGAGTGCACCCTGAAATTCACCTTTTGTGGTGATCCACCCTCTCTTTAGATTGTCATATAAGTTTCCCACATAAACTGTCAGCATTTCACCAAAGTCCTTGGTGTAACTGTCAGTACATCAGAGTCAGGATTTGCCTTGAGTCATCTTGTATCTCAGATTAAAATATAGACTGAACACAGCTCAGTTAAGGGAATTTTATAACTGTAATGGTAAATAAAAACATTCATGCCTGACAACATTCTGTCAAGAGCAATAAGAGATTAGTCTGCTCTCTTGCATGTGCACACTGCTTATCCTCTGAGCAAAGTAATGACTCATACTTGTGGTTACAGAAAAATCTCCAGTTTAAATACTGCCAGGTAGAAAGTGGAGATAAAGAGAGTTTTCAGAGTACTTCTCTCTTTCCTTCCTGAGTACACATATACCACTTTGCACTGCTCAGGACTAAGAAAATTAAACACTTGTAGAGATTTTTAAATTCCAGCTTACCTGAGAGGCCAATTCTTTCCCATAACAACTAAGTACTTTATACAAAGCACTACACACCCAGAGGTCTCCTCATGCAACAAGGATCATTTTTGGCGTATATGATGTAACACATTTCCACATTCTCTCATATGAATTTATACACTAAAATTCAATTATACTTCTGTTGAAACTGAGACTATGGAAATATACTTCAGATAAGAAGAGAACTAAAAAAGACGTCAAAAGGAAAAGCGTTGCAGAAAAGTTTTTTAAAAATTGGAATTATTTTACAAAGCCAGAGGAATAAAATATGGTCAGGATTATCACAGCCATTCTGTAGAGGAAATATTTCCTAGTGCCTTGGCCCTATGTCAATGGCCCCATCTTGTGTCCCAGTTATTTTTGAAGCAGGTTTTATGTAATAAATAAGGATGGAGGTGGGGAACAAAACCCATCAGACTCCTCTTAGGAAAATAAGACTTAATTAAAAAGTCTGCCAGTGCTCTACACTTAATTAGGACCAACACAGCTGTTAATAAGCTTCTGATTGATAGTAAACTTGATGTCTGCACAGAAAAGTACTTACTTGGTTCAAAGATGCTGATAGTTTCATACAGAAAAAAGATTCTGTTTTGTAATTGTGCATAATGTTAATATTTGAAACATCCTTAAGGGTGATTGTACCTATTAAAATTTCATATGTGAAATGAGAAATAAATGAATTGGTGTTGCATTTTTAAAAGATCAGATTACTGTTGATTAAAGCTGTGTCTACACTTGAAATTTCCCAGTAGAACAGCTCTACTGGTGGTTGTAATAATAGGAGGACAAGCAGAGATAGGCTGCCAGCACAGCTATTTAAATTACAATGTCATACAGACCTGATCTATAATGAGTTATACAAGGCTGTGGTTATAATGTGGCTGTAACATTTAATACTGCCAACCTAGCTACTGTTACTGAGGATGTCACAGAAAAAAATGGAACAAAAAGCCAGTCTAGATGCAGTTGTAAAGTTAGTGTTTGTCAGTAAAGCTGAGATAAAGATTGGAGTATTTATCCACAATGCTTCCACAAATTTTCACCCTACCTAAGAAATTAAATATCAAGCAACAAGAAGTGAAGGGGAAGTTCAAAGGCAGAGCTAGAGAGCAAAAGATGAGCAAAATAATTTGGAAGTAGAGGAAGGAAGCATTTAAAGATAGTAAACTTCATAGAAATATCAGGAAGAGAAACAGACCTTTAGTGGAAAAAGAAATAAGAAATACCTATGAAATCTACTTTTAATTTTTCAGTAGTGCTCCTCCATTTAGCAAATACAGTGAAGAGGCTAAAATAAGCTCTGAGGGTTGAAAGGGAAACACAGAGAAAAGCCACATCAAAAGAAGAAACAAGAAAGACATTTTTTGACAAATGAAAAAAAAATCAACTGATAAAATAAAGGTATTGAAAAGGAGTGAAAAAAGGCAGAATGGGAAAGAAAGAGGATAAGGAAGAAAAAGAAGAAATACATGGCGCTTACTGTAAGAGCTCTATTTCGTTTAACAAGAGGTTTAATGCTAGGAGTCACTGACACAATGGATGTTTCTTCTCCTGTGTTCAGGATGATGGTGTTCTACTCTTTTGCAGTTCCTACACAACTTCCATCATTTAACACATCCCAACTGCTCCCATCCACAGTTTGGCAACATCGCCTTTGAGATACATCCAGCCTATATCATAATTCCTCACTCCCTTCTTTCCCTGACACAATTTAGCTTTGGGCAAAAGACAGGTTACAGCCACAGCTTTGACAGGACTGCTGCCCTCTCTCATGTGAGCCCCACAGCACTTCACTGCACATCATCAAAACACACTGATACGTTAAGGCAACACTGGACATACGTGAGACTTACACAGGGCAACACAGAACATACATATGGGCTGTGGCAAAAAGCATGAGAACCTGTAGGAACAGAAATGTACTGAGCCAAAACAGAACGACATACAAAATAAATCCATCAGTGCAGGGAAAAGGAGAAGTCAGAACTGTTGAGATCGAAGTCAGGTCTCTTGGGGAGCCAATCAAAAAAGGTGTGCTCTAGGAGAAATTATTTAATACCTCAGGATAAGAGAATGCACCCACGACAAGTACATGCCTCACTCTCTGAAGGTAAATTACACTTACTGTGTTCCATTAGTGCTGTAAAATTGGCATAACCCTTTGATATGAAGGAGTGCTTTTTCAAACTTCCTTGATTCAAAAAAGCGGAGGTGGGACAAAATGTCAGCACGTCTACTGGGCTTCTGAAAATTTTATCTCGGTTACAAAAAAGTGGGTCTGATCACAGAATACCAGCACCCTCGATACTGTGCCCCAAGTTTACTGCGATGCAAGGATGGTGATCAGGTAGGACTGCCATGAAGTTGGCTAATGATGCAACCACTGTTTTAACAGTGAGTCCAGACATGCCCTTCAAACAACTGTCTCGCTAAATGAAAAGAATGAGCAGTGTCAGTTACCAGCTGAGGAGACGGTTATTCAGGCCACAGTCTGACCTACCATTTTGGTGTCATGAGAACCAGAAAGCAGTTGGGACTTTGTAAAAGGTTTGAACCACATCAAATAAAAACAGTGTGACTATTAGAGTTGATACGTGAAGTAGACTGCGCTACCTTGTGCGTGCACAGCAAAAAGAGAAAGAACAACTTTCTGCTTAAAGAGAAGATCTTACTGAATTCTGTCTGAAAAATATAGAAATCTGTGACTTTCTTACACTCACTGCATTTTGTAGAAAATGCCTTCTATGCCCAGCTCCTCAAAAGACTAGACTTTGATCTGAAAAACAGAAACTAGAAGATCAATACTCCCCAAAAAGTACCTGATCATACAGATAGCTATGCTCTTCAGTGAGAATAAGAGTGATATATTATCCTTTCAATGTTATATTATGTCAAAAATCTTTCTTAGTTAACCGTAAATAAAATCTCTCCAAGTTTTCACTTATTTATTTTGGCCCTGTAATAGAAATACTTCACACCTAAATAAAATCAAATAAAAATATTTCAATATTATTTTGAAGATCAGAAAATGTTCAGCTAGATGGTGTTTCCTCAGACTAATAATACACTTAGTAAAATAGCTTGAATAAACAATAATATAGAATGCACATATATTTAAGGAAATGTTTTCACCCAAGAGGGATTTGCTCACACCATGTGCCACAATGCCAATCTACTGGAAAAAACCGTCCTTAGAGAATGGCTTTTCCTTTGGAACAATAAATCACATTATAATTTACACATATGCATAATAAACCTAAGCCAAATGGTAGCTCATCCTTTTGAAAATGAAGATTAATTAACTTGTAAAGGCCATTACTGTAACACCTGTTTTGTTTAAAAAGTTCAATCAATACCAGAAATTCCGTAGCAAGAACCATAGCACTTCCATTGTACTTTAAAATATATTTCCTATTCTTCCAGCTTAAAATAAGCTGTGCTCAAAAAGAAGCAATTGAAAGCAACCCAAAATAGCAATGAAAAATTCAATAGACTGAAGCACTTATGCTATAATGCTTCAAGCAAATTTATAAGAAATTTCCTAAAATATTCTTAGAGTAAAGGCCACAGTTATCAGGAATCCCTGTTACAGATTCTGGCCTTATCATCACCTCCACCTACTCCTGTTCCCGATAATGTTTGTGATAAAAGCAAAGAAAGTAAATGCAAGTAAAAATGGATTCTGAAACTGCCTACCTGGCATAGTGCATATTAGTATGCAACAAATAAATTACATACATTTTACACAATTTTATAGTTTGTACTCTGATAAAATTACTATCAGTGGATGTCCTCTTACAGGTTAGGAGTTCACGCTGCTGTTAGATTTTCTTCAGTGCTAAAAGAAATCTAAGGCTTACTGATTAAAGGGTTCAGGGAACTAAAAAGGCAAAAGAATTTAGGATATATTTGTCCATCCTTATATAGTTTTCTCATTTGCTCTTAAGCTGTTCAAAGTTGATGGATATCCTATGATTTCCTTATGATTCTGAGTGAGACAGCAGCCTTCGGTATCTTTTATGTCCCAGTTTCTGGCTGGAAAGCACCAAGAACTTGTCAAATTCTCTCTTCCTGACACTACTGATTCTGCTTTGAATTTCATATAGGTGATACTGATCTACCTGCAGGGGACTGCAGTTTTAAAAAGGTAATTCTATTGTACTGTATATCATAAAATATGTAAAAATAAGATGATATAGAAATAAAAGAATTATAGCAGAGGATTTTAAAACTCCCCTACAGCACATAAAGACAAACTTCCAATCTTCAAATTTTAAATTGGATCTTTGAAAAAGAATTGTTTTAACAACTCTATATGACTGTTTTCTTGATTTTAATTTTCACTAACTAGGATTCTTGATCAAAATCATAGATATCAACTCATCACAATATTCAAACACAACAAACAATAGTATCTTCATATTATAAAAATGAGGGATGAAGACCTGTATCTTCATCTCTCACAAAAATTATATTCTTTGGTATCTCTTTCTCTGGTCCATTTTGTGGTTAAAATTCAGCAAAGATGGGACCAGTGGGCTCCACAGGATGAAGTCTAACATCTGCTATTAGATTTATCTCTTCAGAGAACAACACAAAGCTAGCAAAACAGCTGAATATTTCTTGGTACAGATCTTTAACGTATAAGAATCAGTGATTTAAGTAATAATCATAGTAATGATTTATTCCTACTAAAACGCTAAGCCTTTTTCTTCAGTACAATGGCAACAATTTCTTAACACAAGTAATATTCAGTACTAACAGAGAAAGTCGTCTAATATGTTTAAAGCTTAAAATCCCACTCCTAAATACACAGTTAGAAATTCAAGTTTATAAACCTTGGTGATTTCAAATGGAAATACTGGTTCCTCTGCACTGTGTTTGCCTGAATGCAAAATAGTATTTCCTATGGGAAACAGAAAACAGTAAATCCTTTATCACACATTACTGAATCCTTCAATTTAAACAAACTTTCAATAAAATGTTAGCCAGAGCACTTGACAAGGTACTCACAACACTGTCTTGAGACTTTCCAAGTGTTGGATTTGGTATAACAGGTGTGCTACTCTTTCTTTCGAATTCATGAAGCAAGACTAAAGGGGCTGAAGCAATCAGCTGACAAACTGTAAAGGCTTAAAAGGGTTATAAAAAAATAGCATCAATGAAATAATTCTGAACATGGCTCTATCTGGAGGAAAAGAGCAGTCCAGGTAAGTGACAGCATCTGTATGTTTATCATCAATAAAATTCTAACACAGCTAAAATGGAAGTGCTCAGTGTATGCCTTTACCCTCAGGCACAGCCATATCTTTTTTTCCCAGCAGAAAAAGATATCAGAAAAGAAGGAGAAAACAAAAAAGAGACCAAAAAAAGATGATAAAAAAGGAAATGAGATATTTGATACTCTTGGAGCACTTCACCAACAGCAGGGATAAGTTTTCTAATATTAATTATCAATATATAGTTACCTGACAGTTCATATGGACTGTATAGACTAGTAAACTGCAGCACTAGAAATACAATTATTTTTCTGAGGTCACGCAGTGGATCCAAAAGAGGAAAGAGGTCACAGATGAAACAGGTTTTAGAGCTCTTTCCCCCATATTATTAGACTAACACGTCTCATTTAAAACTCCTATTTGTTTTCTTTTACATGATGATTGGTATTTAGAAAGTATTTCCTTTTTCTGAAATAGACAAAAAAGTCACATGTGTACCAAATGATTAAGGCATAAACACAGCCATTAGAAAGGTAAATTTGGATTATGTGAAACAACTTCATCTGATGCAAATTTATGTCTGTAATTATGACAACTGTGGGCATAACTGATGACACAGATTTTAACTATCCCTGTTTTGCATGAACAATTATGTAGTTATATGTGAAATGCAATGAATTGCAACCACAAAATCAGAGGCTGAGATTAGGCCTTTTTAAAAGATCTGGCCTTACAGAGAGCCAGATAATTGTATACTCCATAAAAGAAAAGAGGAGGGTTATTTCCTGACAGTTTTTAAGAAAATGGGACCATTTAAGTTAATTATCTGTGTTGGCTTATTTGAACACCTGTTGCGTTTAATTCAGTAGCACCTGGTGCCAACTGGTAAGAGGCATGGGGGTTACTAATTGGCAGATTATGTTGTTTCTACTATTTCCATTTTATCTTTTTTTTTTTTCTGTTCAATTTTTAGTGAGCAAACTTTAGCAGGATTCAAGATAAAAATGCAGAGATAACAACTACTGTTAGAGAATGGAGTCATTTTCTCCAAGAACACATGTAACATGCAAAGTTTGAGTCTGATGAGCACCTATATTCTGTTGATCTCAGTGGCACATACATCAATTTAAAAGCACTAAGGAGAAGGACAGGTTGAAGTGATCACTTACAAGGAGCTGTTAAATGCATTAGTCTGGAATATTTTAGATTGAGATTTCAGGGGACAAAAATTCAGATACTGTATTGGAGGTGGGGGTGGGGAGGAGGAAATTTAGCTAACACCGAGAACAGGAAATGTTAAATTCTTGATTCATTACCATTGGACATTCAGAATCTGATAAGCATTCCACTGAAACAATTAAAATGTTGTAGGTGTAAGCAGAAGAACCTTCATATTCGTTACGACACACAGTAAATGGAAGAATAAGATGCCTGAAAACAGTAAGAATGTTTCTGATACCATGGGGAAAGCTGACACAGCTAGACAAAAGTCCTGATGCGTGTAGAAAGGTCATAGAGTTTAAAACAGACCAAATCTAACCCCGGACATGACAAAAAGATGGACATTAAGTAAAAATATATCTTGATTTATCTATACAGAAGAAAGCTAGAGACAATGCTTTCCATTGGGTTCAGGGAAATCTTGAAAAAGAAGGCTGATCCATAGAAACACAAAATATTCTGTATTTCGTGCAGAGTGAAGATATTTGTGTACATGTTAAATGCACTTGTGCAGTATGTCTTGTCAAATGGCTGCTCTGCAGAAACACAGAAAGCAACCTCTCACAAGCCATACCATCCAAGTATCATCATTTTGGTCAAGGGATGAAAAAGCAATGCTCTGTTCTCACTTAGCATAAGCCTTTGCCCCTAGGCAGGTTTATACTCTGTGTTGAGTCTGCATCTCCTGGATCTTCAGTAACCAGTGTGACCAAAGGGCTGCCACACAAAAAGGTTGTATCTCTGCCTGTTACAAGAAGAAAATGGTGATTTTCACTCTGTTCTGCCAGGAAAATGTTCTGGTTTGGCCATAACTCTCCTCTGAATAGGCCAGCACATCCTAAGGGATGGAGATCTAGGTGCTCAAAAAGATCCAAATCCAAATATTTGAGAAAATTTAAGATGGGAGAGTGAGAGGTCACTTTATTAAAGTGAGAGCTCTAAGTGGATCTCTTACCAGAATCATTAGACATCCTTAGGGTATCACAGTCCTTCTCTGAATCAAATTTTTCAAGTCTTCACATACTTTTGGAAATATACTTAAATAATTTGCAGAACAGGAATGCATACTTTTTGCTGAAATGGTCTCGTAAGTCACACACAAGAGGATTTGGGCTTTAGGCATTTTGTTTGCTTGTAAAAGTCAATCTGAAAAGAAATAAGAAATCTCGCATGCTGTACAGATAAATTTTATATTTAAAGTCTTACTTTTTCTTCTTCAGTCAAGCACACTTATGTACCCATAGACTTCAACAAAAATCACAGCAATTACACAGAATTCTAAACCACAGCCCACCTTCGACATGTTCTAAAGTTCTTCAAAAATTAATACAGGAGGTAAAAAAAACCCCACACCCCTCAACCTGAAAGGAAACATAATCTTCTGTTAAAACAGAATTTGATAAGAAAATATCAAATTCTCACAGCAGTGAGTGAAGAAAATGAGGTACAGTATTCCTATAGTTAAAATATATTACAATCCATAAAATACGTAACATTTAGTAGAATAAAATGTAATAGTGCATATTTTTAAAATGCAGCTTAAAGTAATTGGAAATGATAGTATCAAACCAAAGCACATATATCTATAAAATATTTATTTCAAAATTAGATTTACCCTATATTTCACAAATGTTCTACTCAGTATACAAGGATTATACTCTGCAGATATGAAGAAACAACATGTAATGGTGATACAATCTCTGTGTTTTTTAGAAACTTAAAAATATTCTGGTATTCTGTCACCTACTTGTCTCTTACTTTTTAGCAGACATAAAAATTTGAATGTGTCTGGAAGAGTTTTAACTGGTATAAAGATCAAAATAATGAAAACTAGTAACAGAATTGCATTAATTAATATTTCTGGTAAATAATTAATCATCAACCCTTTGCATAGCCCCCGGCCAAAACTATATATGGTCTCAAACTGACAACACATAAACCTCCAGAGGTATCCACTAACTTGAATTGAGCTTGAGGTCATTTGTTTAGCTGTAAGAACATGATAACTTTTAAATTAAAATTTTTATTGTTAAAGTATTGTTCTAGAATATAAAATTGCTGCACCTATGTTTGAAATGCCAGTTTTAATCATAAAGAATGACTTGTGACTTCATAAATTTTTGGTACAGATGGTAGGGATTTCCTGGTGGGAGACTGTGGTGCCAAATGCATTTACTCCTATACGGAAGCTCATGTGTCACATGGCACCAAGGGGTTAATTTTTTTACACGCAGAATTCTCTACATGATAATGCACTTTCATGTTCCCCATCTGGCTATTGTAAAATCACAAAGACTGTGAAGGCACAAGCATGAAGTAGAAACTGGTGTCCTGATTTTCAGTGGTACTGAGTATCTGCAACTCCTGCTGAAGATGGGAGCCACAGGTGTTCTGTAATTCTGGAAACCAGGCCATTATTAGGACAACTTCATGAGCATTTGTTAAAGAACATGGAATAGCATCACTTATCACTTTAGATCCCCATTTTTCTCCTGATGCTCTTCTAAAAACCAAAGGTTTTTACCAGAAATGGAAAAACTTTTAACACTGTAAACCACAAGCATTGCAGAAGAACGCAAATAAGGTAACTAGGGTCCTCAAATGGAACATGCACATGGAATGTAAAAAGTATGGAACAAGGGAGATCTTTCTTCACAGTCTGCCTACGGAAACCGAGGAATTCTTTGCCAAAAGTAAATATTTATATGAGTGAATGGGGGTGTGGTGCTTAGTTGCCAGTCAAGGTTAAACCGTGATAGTCCTTTTTGGCAGCAAATGGGAGGCACAAAGAGTTGAGCAATAGAAAACAGTGGCTAATTACATACAGAAAAGATTGAAGCATGAAGGCAAGATCACTGTTTGAAGCATTTCCTTAAGGTAGCAGCTTAAAACTCCTGGGAGTAGATTTGCTGGAGGATCAAATGTATTCAGTACATTTCAAAAGCTCGTTTCTGATGGTTTCTAACCAAGGGACATCTGTAGGCCTCAGAATGCACTCTCTGACATGAGGCAATGTTGTGATCAGCCTATGATGAGCACCTCTCAACATTTAGAAACCATCCAAACCTGAGGAAAAAGTCTAAAATATAGTTCTGCATTGAAACTAATGCTTCAAGTTGTTGTACATTTACTGTGGAAGTGCAAATGGAAGACAATATGGGGTTGGATTTGTGGCTATTTTATAGTTCAGATAGCCAGTCATCATAAATGAAGTAAAGTATTGTACATAAAATCTATTCTGCCTGAAATGTTGCATAGCATGGAGAGAAGAAATGGTTTACTATGAACTATAGGAAGTCTCATTACATGCAAATTATGTTCATATGGAATTTATTCTCAAGCTTCATGGATATACTTGGTGAAAAGTCATGAAATCACACAATGATAGTTTTCTATATCTTTGGTTTCCTGAAGCAAGACAGAATGGTACTCATAATCTGACAGGGCTGGATGAAAATTGCCTCATTTTTCAGGCCATTGTAGACTTACACACTTCCTTGTGGCTAGTCTCCCACATGGAAGAATACACTGGAACTTTGGAAAAAAGGGATCCTGTCTGACTCTAATCAATTAGCAGGAAGGAAAAAAGTTGCATGCTAGTTCAGAGTGGTTCTTTTATAGATGAGGGTGGGAGGAAAACCCAGTGCTCCCACATACCAGAATACTTTTCTATGATTCACAGGCACTTCTCTTTCTACATGGCACTGAAGCCAGTTACAGCAGAAATTAGGGTTTGCTATCATCAGTGCTATCTTTAAGTAGCGGCTTCTGTAACCATTCCCTCTGCTTTAATTTCAACTACAAAATAGCACAACTGTTTCATCAGACTGCCAAAAGTTCAGCATTCTCACAGTGACAAGATCTGCAGCCCAGACAGAATGCTAGGAGCTCCAAGGTTCCCTTTGCACTATGTTTCACTTCCCTTCAGAATGGCCCTGTAGCTCAACCTTGTTTGGTTTTGGGTTTGTTCTGACTTTTTTAATTAAAACAACAATCATTATTAAATGAATCAAACCTGACCCAAATCCATACTTCCATATTACGTTAAAACATATGGGAAATCAGGTAGTTTGCTTGAACAAAGAACACAGTGAAAAAGCTTCTCTTAGTTAACAGGCTCATCAGATGCCCATGGGATACAAGCAAAACATGTTAATGGATTTGGGAGCTTTAAGTAAGATCTCCAACAAGTGTTCTGTTGCTTAGATTGCATTTTTTTAAATTTTCCACCCTACTGGTTTCCACTGAGGCAATACAGTAACTTATGTACCATATAAATAAGAGTCACACTACAATGGGAAAGAAATTACATGTCTTTAAGATGCACTTCTATTCACTGGTTATCAACTAGTTCATTAGCTATGATTTGGTGATCAGCATAGACTTTCAGAAGTAGTTTCAAAATTTGTTTTGATAGGAAAACACCATACACGTTAATACTTCTCTTTTCTGCTGACAACAACTAGACACATTTTCAACTGAGTGCTTAAATTCAGCAGAGACTCTTTCACTTACAATGCTATGAAATTAGTTCACAATATCATCTCAACTTATTTTTAACATCAATTTTGCTTTTCAGAAAGTGCGTACTACTTAAAAGCAATAAAAATATTAAAACTATTATATATGTGGAATTCATTGCAATACAGTTAGCATTTATTTTGTGAGAGCATTGTGTACACACCAGCCCCACTAACACTTGCTCGGACAAAATTTTGAAAGCACAAGTCTTCCCTTCTTATTAGTTCAAAAGCTTTTCTTCTAAATTTGCTATAAAAGGTACAAGAAAATTAGGGTCAGTGAAAGAATACCTACTATTTTTCACTGGTGAGGCAAAAACTATCTATTATGGGATCACTCTGAAATCAAAAAGTTGGCAGGACTGGGAAAACTTCAGAGATCTCTACAAAAATGACTCAACTTCTAAAAATGTATCTCAGAGAGATTTAAAGCAATAAGGTTAAGAGGTTAAAAGGCCTGGTCATCAAGTATCCTTATAAGTAAAAGGTAATTGCTATTATATGGATTTTTTAAGTAACAGCAAAAGGTTTAACAAGATACAACTGAAGTATAAGCTGGAAAAAAATAAACTGAACATATATAGTATTTTGCTATTCCATAAATAAATTCCATCCAATTCCCTTGGATAACTGAAAGAGAACCTGCTTCCACCATGTGCAATTTTTCTATCACAGAAATACTGTTTACAGGAAACACTTAGCGTTTGATTTCACGTCCAAGTAATATCTTCTGTTAAACAATTCAACAATTCTGTCCTAGCAACCACTACATATCAATGATAAAAATCACCATTAATTCATGGACCACTGTTTTTAGACTAGTGCATTAATAGCAGTAACAAAAACTGAAACAGCAGCAACTAGACAAAATAGACCACTCTGAATTTAGGCATTGAAGTCCCAATCAGTTCTTTTTCTCAAAAACAGATTTTGGTTCAAACACAGGTCATGGATTCAGTATAAGAATTACTAGATACTTTCATTCTGTAGCCTTTTTTATGTGAGTTTAGTCATACATAGTAGTTGCTTGTCTCCCTGGAGTGTACTGATGTTCAAAACCCTATTCCACACTTTTACAATCTATGAAATGTGTTCGATTCTCAGTCTAAGGTGCTATTCTTCATTGAGTAACAGTAAATTAAAGCAACTGTGATCCATAGAAAATTATACAAGTCTATAATATCCTTCTACTGCTACAATAGATGTATTTTTGAGAACAAAAATAAATCAGAAAAGACTAAGAGAAAACAGAATATTTTTAATTCTTCATTCTTTGTTCTGGGCATCTAGTGGTACATCCTTTACCTACACAGCATTCATCTTGCCTTGTTTGGCCTCATCCAAACTTAGTCATCAGTAGAAATACAATAATAAAAAAGCAAAGGTATAAAATGTCAGAAAAATGTTAAGACTTACACATAAGTCTCCATATTAAGAGTACATGGGTTCATAAAAATATACCTTGGCTGCATTCTTGTCCTGTATCTATTTTTTTTTATTTTGAGTAAAATATATTGAAAACAATGTGGTATCTGAATGTCTATGCATTCAATTTAATCTTTCTGTATTATCTGCTTCCTTTATACTGCTTGTATTCTTAGTGACATGGTAACAATAAAAAAAATAATTAAAAAATAAAGAAATACATATTAGATTTTAGCAAAGCCTTTGATACTGTCTCCCATAGTAAACTCCTGGTGAAACTGGTGGCTCATGGCTTGGACAGGTTTAGTCTGCACTAGGTTAAGAACTGGCTGGAAAACCAAGCTCAGAGAGTGGTAGGGAATGGTGCTGCATCCAGTTGGCAGCCGGTCCCTAGTGGGGTCCCCCAGGATTCAGTATTGTGTCAGTTCTGCTCAACGTCTTTATTGATGATCTGGACAAGTGGATGGAGTCCATCATTAGTAAGTTTCCAGATCACACCAAACTGGGAATAAGTGTCAATATGTTAGAAGGTAAGAGGGCTCTGCAGAGCCCTATCTTGACAGGCTGGATAGATGGGCTGAATCCAATAGTATGAGGTTTAATAAATCTAAGTGCCGGGTTTTACACTTTGGCTGAAATAACCCCATGAAGGGGACGGTGTGGCTGGAGGATGCCCAGGCAGAGAGGGCCTTGTGGGTGCTGGTTGATAGGAGACCGATCGTGAGCCAGCAGTGTGCCCAGGCGGCCAAGAAGGCCAATGGCATCCTGGCCTGCATCAAGAACAGTGCTGTCAGTAGGACCTAGGAAGTTATTCTTCCCCTGTATTTGGCACTGGTTAGGCCACATCTTGAGTACTGTGTCCAGTTCTGGGCCCCTCAGTTTAAGAAAGATATTGAGATGCTGTGTCCAGAGAAGGGCAACGAGGATGGTGAAGGGGCTGGAGCACAAGCCCTGTGAGGAGCGGCTGGAGAAGAGGAGGCTCAGGGGTGACCTTATTGCTGTCTGCAACTACCTGAGAGGAGGTTGTAGACAGGTGGGGGTCCATCTCTTCTCTCAGGCCCCCCATGACAGAACAGGGCACAGTTTTAAACTATGTCAGAGGAGGTTTATACTGGATATTAGGAAAAACTTTTTCACAGAAAGAGTGATTTCCCACTGGAATGAGCTGCCCTGGGAGGTGGTTGAGTCACCATCCCTGGATGTGTTTAAGAAGGGATTGGATGAGGAGGTACCTAGTGCCATGATTTAGATGATGGGATGGTCGTTTCCAACCTTGTTAATTCTGTGATTCTGTGACTCAAAACATTCTAAAAAATAAAAGTTTTACTATCAGACACAGTGTTTAAACTCGCTTCATTCAAGATGTTTATTAGAGAATATACTTTGAAAGTAAATATTGATCTGTATTTTACTAATCACATAGAATGAAAAAACGTATCATGTGGTCTCTGTTTTCAACCAAAACTCATAAAGACAGATTAGATTTCTCACAGAATTTACCTCATATTATTCATGCACAACTGACTTGCAAAAATTACATAGGAAATACTTTTGAGAAACTAATAGACGCACTTGTCATCATTTGAAACAAACAAAAAAAAATGCTAACTTCATCAAATAAATTATTTGCAACAAATAATGTTTTCAGTTCTATTCCCAACAGATGTAGCCGAAAAGTGTAATTGTCACATCCTAGAGAAGGATGCCTGTCACTTCCTATGAGAGTAAAGCACTGTGGTGTTTCATTCACATGGCTTTAATTTTTAAGATGAAATATAAAATTAATATTTTATTGGATTTTTCAAAAAACTTTTAATCTCAATATGTCTTCAACAAAAGTTGTTGTTTCTTTTTATCCTCCAATTCTCCTTCCCAATCTCTCTCAGGACTTAAATCCACATGGAACTCAATTTAAAGAATAGAAAAGGGGCAGAACGCATTCATTTCAGGACATGATACTGCAAGTATTGGCTGATGACAATGGCCATTATTCTGCTATGCACAGATAGGACTAAATTCTCTCCAGACTAAGGCAGTGATAGACAACAGATAACTTCAGCTGAAGAAATCAAGTTAAGTAGGTGAAAGATATCACATGGCACCTTGAAAATCTGTGAAGACATTTTCTGCACCTTTAGAAAGGAGCAAGAATTACCACATTTTCTTAATAGGTTTCTTATTGCTGCAACACAGGCAGTAATTTATTAGGCATCCTAGGCTTCTTTGATTGCACAAAGGTTTCCAAGAACTATTGCAGTGGTCAGAGCCTCTGAGCACACTTGGAAGAATGAGCAAGAAGTCCAATAGTGTGGATTTCATAGCAAAAAGAAGTCCCTGACCCTTTCCTATTAGAAAGCAGCACACGGGCCCTACTCTTGGAGCGTGACAGACGGTAGGACTCCTGCTGCTCTACTCTTTCAGTGTGCTGACATACTTTTGTATTTTAATGGATTTTCTTTCTGTTGGTTACTACAGCATATGCTTCTATTAGTGTATGTTAAAATAGAAATGAAAGAGTAAAGCACACCTCAGTTTAAATTACATATAAAAATCCATCATTGCCCATAATGCAGAGGCAACCCTGTGCGTTAACATTCATGAAAACAGAGTTCATGAGTCACCTTGGGGCTTGTACTCTCCATGTAGGTAGGGACTGAGCCTGTTGTGGCAATAATACCCTTGGTACCAAGATGGAGCATGCCGTCTGCACTGCAAAGAGAGCCCTGGCAGCTAGGAAATTACAAAGGAGGCATTAGCTGGAGCCAGGAGGGGTCAAAGTTGTGATGGTTGCAATAATGGCTCTAACAGTATCTTTAAGCCCATTAGAGGATCACCAGGAGCACAAGCTATTAATTCAGGGTGAGAAGAAAAGCAATTTGCAAAAACAAAATTAAAATCAGAAGATGATCTTATGGCTTTTGTATTACTGTTTTCAAATTAAGCAATAAAAAGGAGTGTGAATTGCATTCTATTAATTCATACACCATGTTTTCATTCTTGGGTAGTCAACACAACAAGGGGTGAATTAATGTTACTTTGTTCTGACACTATTGTGATTACAAAATGCTAATTTTAAGAAATATTTATATTTCTAATTAAGGGAGAAGGTCAGAAGTTCTAGGCTCTGGCTGCAATCAGCACAGTTCACTGCTCTGAATTGTACAAGTTCTGAGCTGTGAATTGTGCTGATTGCAGGCACTGCTCTGGATTCTCATTAGCCAGTCAAACCGCTCAAGTTCTACCAAATATTTTATAATATATTCCATTGTATTATGTTGTACAAATCCTACTACCATGATGCAAACATTAACATCATGAAGTGCAATAATAAAACTCCTTCTGTATCAGTATAAATAGTACAGATTGATTTTAGAAATGAAAAAAAAATAAAATAAAGGCAATAAAGCCTTGAATATTTCATCATGCTGACACAAGTAGAAAAGCGAGCTAATTATATAGTAAAGAAACTGAGGAACCAAAACAAAGTAGAAAAAAAAAACAAAGAAGATCCAGAAGAAAGGAGGTTCTGAAGCTGTGTCTCTGTCCACATGTCTATGTACAGTCTTAGGTTATAAAAGAACTCAGCTGTATACAAAAAAAAGCAAAACAATCATAGGACAGAAATAACAACAAATAAAATAGTGGTGGTGGTGTTCTAAAGCATTGGCATGACAGCATCCTTTAGGGGTAAGTGAGAGAAGAAAAACACAGAGCGGGGAGGAAAAAACTTAAAAATACATTTTGACAGTAAAAAGCCCCTGAATAAAATGTGACATTTCAGTTGCATCATATGCACAGTAATGTACATAATTTGCAACTATTTCTTTTTAATTACTAGGGTACCTTTCCATATTATTTAGTTAGTATAGGCAGGTTAAGATTTTTCAAAAAGGAATTATTATTCTGTAAACTAATGTAAATTTTATAAATAATTAAATATTTCAATCAAAATATGAATGTACTCTTACAAATGTAAAATCTCATTTCTTACTCTAACAAGAGCAAATAAACTTTCAAAGGTTGCAGGTAACCTATACAGGCAGACCTAGCAGCCCTCAAACATCTCAGTTAGAGTTACTACAGGCAGAGGTGGAGAAGAAAAGCTTTTGCCCTGACTGCACAGGTTTGCAATCCATTTCAAAGTTTGACCAATAATCTCTAAATCAATTTTTTAGTTCTCATATATCCAGCCAACAATGAAGGAAGGAGGTCCAAACTTTCAGTTTGGTTTTATGGTGTTTCACTGCAATATTGTATAATATGCTGTTATTTCAGGATTATTAAGTGGCCCATAAATTAAATGCTAAATTTCTAATACTGAACTGTACCTTTTACATATTTTGCCTAGAAATTTTTATTGTTTACATACAAACAATTATAAGAGTTCAGTCTTTTGTGAAGATTTAGCATGCAGGTTTATTTTTTATTTCAGTGCAAAATTGTAAGAACTTGTATTATAAATGGGTCTGTACATTTTATATTACTTTTACAAGCTACTTACAGCATGTACATAATGACACCTGTGCTCCAAATGTCACGCTGTTGGCTGTAGTCACAGGCACTGATAACTTCAGGGGCTGCCAACCAAGCAGAAAAAATAGTATTAATAATAGAAAAAAAAAAACTTTAAAATGCTTAAACACAAAGCATGAAGAATGTGCTGATGTGGTATAATTTATTCCCTTATGTAAAGAGGAACCAACAGCAGATGTTTAAATGAATAATGTACAGACCTTAACAATTCATGCTGATGTGTCCTCACTTTTATCATTTAGCTGTTAAGGGGGTGGTGACATTGTGTCATTAGCTGTATGATTAAACTTAGTACTCTTTTTCTCTACAGTAAGTTATCAAAGCAGTATTCATAACATAATGACTTAAAGTACAGCAAGACATCACACAAACTTGGTTTTCTCCTAGACATAAAGGTAGTACACAAGAACACAGGGTTTTTGCCAAACACAAAGCTGCTGTTTTGCTTGAATACATCATATGATGGACAAAATCTATGTTAAAATAATATAAAATACAAATTTTCAAACCCACTTATTTATATCCTAAATTAAAAATTCACAAATTATAACCTATTCACTAACGATTTTACATTCACTCACATGTCAGAAAGATGCTGTTTTGGGACCATCTTAGTGAGATTTTATCTACTGTATCATGGGAGATGTGGTTGTGAGTTCACAGCAAGGTCTATGGTTTTATTACAGTGATCAATGGAGGTGACATACTTAGCCCCAGTAAGAAAAAAAAGAAAAACTTTACACTACAGAAGGGAAAATTGACAGTGACTATTTTTTTTAGTATTGTCCCACCAAATCCAAGAGCTTGTTTAACTGTGATCTCAGGTTTTTTATGTGTTATGTAAGCACCAAGCTAATTACATATCTAATTATTATGTCAATGATCTTGAAATGGTTAATTAATGGTTTGATAATACCATAACTGGTAAAACAGGACTTTAAAGAAGATTCTTCCTACTAATATTGCCAAACTAGCCAAACCTATTGTATGGCCTCTTTTTTATTCAACCATTTTGATAATATTTTAAAGCAACATGCTACTAACATTCTGGTAAAATTGTTAAACTTACGTAAGTTTATATCCTTATATATGCATCCTGCACCAAATAAAATGACTGAATTAGGAAGTTGATATTACTTTTATGATTTTTCTTTATTAGTAAACTAGTCTGATAAAACTTTCAATTTCCATGAATCTCACACAGAAGAAGGAAGGATACAAAAGATGGAAATAAGAACAAAAGTAAGCATAGAGGGGCAAAATCAGAAAATTAAAATGAGGAGCAACTAGCAAGGGATGTGGCCAAAAATGAAATCATCTATATCTATATGAGTAGTAGGAAGACAATGAATAGTGATACTGGTGGTGTATTCAAACAAGAATGCAATTGATAGATGATGCTTAGAAGGCAAATGCATTTAATGTCTTCTTGCATCAATCTTAACCAAAATGTCAAGTGCAAGCAGTGGATAGCACAATCAATATCAATGACAACGGGGCAAGACCTCAGTCTTTTACAGAGAAGCAAAAGGTTAGCAAGAAGTTGAGTTGGAAATTTTAAAATCAGCTGTAACAGACAAAATTCATCCTAGAGTACTATAAAAGTGACAGGACTTTTCAGAGCTATTAGTGGTTCAAGAACCACTAGTGGAGCCAGATAAAATACTAGAAAACTGAAAAAGGCAACTGTTGTTGTATTTCTCTGTAAACTAGTAGAGAGGCTGGCACCAAAGAATTACAGAAGTATCCCATTAAGTTTAGTTCTCAGGCAAACATTGGAATTAATAAGCAACTAGTGAAAATAGAGGTAAGTAACAGCCATTATGCACCTGTCAGGAACAAATCTCCATGCAAAACAGGTTGACAGGTTCTGGGCTTGGAGGAAGGACACAACATATCACACACATCTCTATTTCAGTAGGGCTTTTCGTACTGTTTCACTTAAATTTTCTTGTAATCCAAACCACTGTATTTAATGTATTAATTTAAAATATCACAGGAGCAATGCATACATGTTCATAAAAAATGCTTCTCAGAAAGTAGCTGGAAGTTGTTTGTTGTCAAAGTGGAAGGCTGTGCCAAGGCATGTTTTGTACACGCTTGTACTACATCACTGGCATCGCACCTTTGTAATTGATGGCCTGGATGATCCAAGAGAGAACATACTTGTTGTCCAAAGACAATATCAAGTCAGGAATTACTGTAAGCAACTATTGAAAGCCAAGCTGAAAATGCAAACACAGGGAGAAGAGCTGGTCAGGAAGCAGCTCATGGACTGTTCAGTCTCTGGACAATGACTCTGTGAGATAGGATTGGCTTAAAAATGCCATTCAGCTACTATACACCTGCCCCTTCTGAGGTGGTCAAGGCAAACATTCCCCACCTTGTCTGGGTTAGAAGCCTTTTTAAATATGCCAGATGAAAAACAGAACAATTGCCCAATTCTCAGCCCTTACCTCTTGTTCTTTTACATGGACTTCAGAGTCCTGACATAAATTACAAAAAGACAGTCATCACCTGTGTTTTGTGTGCAAGAGTAAGGTCTGTGGTATATACACAACAACCCTTCCGCTCAGGTCAGCGCTGGTGAGGCCTCAACTACATACTGCACTCAGCTTTGGATACTCCCATTTTTACATAACAAGTACAAAGTGGAACACAGTGAGTCAATCACAAAAATCAGAAATGAAGGACAGGACTGGGAAAATTCATCCAATTTAGTTTAAAGAACAAGAGACCAGGGGAGAAGTGTAATACCAGATTGCTGAAAACAGGATGGTGCCTACCTGTTCTTCGTATATGTGATGGATAGGGAGAGAAATAATAGTTTGAAAAGGTGAACCACAGTTCCAGTCTTTTCCTTAGCCCCACACACAGGCTTCCACCACCTCCCTTAGGTCAGCTCGAGCAATTATGTGGCTGCAGGTGAGTTATCTGAAAATTTATAATGAAAAAAGTGATTAGATCATGGCCTGCAGGTATAAGTTTAAGCTGATTGTCAAACTGAAGGTTGGAGGCAGACAGGAGGAAAAATTTCTAGGAGGATAATGAAGCATCAGAATAGAGTGCCTGGGAAGATTACGGAGCCTCCATTACTGGAGGTCTTTAAGTACACACAAGTATTCATCAGAAATTACTTCAGTATAGCTGCTTCTTTCTTTGGACAGAGAAATAAATCAAATTACTAAAGGTCTCTCACAGTGATGAGGCTCTATGTTTCTGTTGTGATTAGTAAATGGTAATTTCATCCTATGCAACCCTCCACATTTCAAAAGTAGTTAATATTACTAGCATTAATCAAAATGTTGGAAGGACTAATTATCTTCATCCAAAAAAGGATTTTTTTTTAATTCTATTTGTTATGAGAAAGCTGTGTAAAGAATTGCTGGTACAAACCATTGAGGAAAAGACTTCACAGATTTTTAAAAAAAGGAATGTTGTGTTGGATAATGGAGTTATGTGGCAGAACATTAGGCTGTATTACAGTGTATCCAGACTATGATATAATGTCTTAGGTATATAAACATCATCTCCTGACTTTCTTGTAGCTCTGAGACAATGGCACTTGACCACATTTCCTTTTGTCTAGTGGCTGTCTTAACCAAAACAATCTTTGGACTATAAAACCACATGAATTTGCAATAAAGAAGCTTCTCCATTTTGGCCCTTATACAGCTTGTATATAGCCTGTCTTACCTCGATCCTCTGGTCACAGCACCACGCACACAAGGCCTGTATTTCTTGTGGGCAGTTGTGTCTCAGGGGGTCCCAATCCCAATGCTGCCAAACTGATGATTTTGTTTTAAAGGGATCCTGACACAACTGCTACAGAGTTAAGTATATTATAGCATGCAATATAAATCTGAAAGGGCTACAAATCTTTATATAATGGAATGAAAAGCATTCATCGCCTAAATAAATAAATAAATAAATAAATAAATAATATTTTTTTAAAAAAGGCCTGAAATGCCTTTTGGATCAGCTACATCATAATTGCCTGCTATTGTGGGTGTTTTTTTCAACTCCCATTTCAATGTCAAATATTAATAAGTCACACACATTGGGATAGGTACATTTGTTGCATGGGAATTTTCTAATAAAAAAGTGGTTTATTCCCACTGTTTAGATGGAGATTCCTAAAATTTTCAGTAGAACATTAGAAGTCACAGATTAGATTTATGTAACCAGAGAACAGTACTGTGAATCAGGTAACACTGTTGGTTTCAAAAACATCCAGCAACAGAGAAAAAGCTGACCTTGTAACAACAGAATATGTTACTTGCACTGAACTCGACTTAGTAATAAGACCTACCTAGATGGTTTGAAGACAATGTCATGTAGAATAAATGTACAGTGAGTGTTGTCTGCATGGAGAGCATGATAACATAAGAAAAAGTTGGTTCTTCATATCATCTTAAATCTTGCAATGAGTACCTGACAGACTAAGGACAGAGAGGAAAGAAAACAACAGAAAGGAAGTGCCTGACAATGAAAAGTGCAACATCATCAAGGAATATCAGCCGATATGAACCCAGACTGCTCTACAACTCCCTACGATCTGATCAAAATCTTCCCTAGATGCTACCTTCCTTTGTTGTAAAATACATGGACCTGAGTCCATGTAGCCTGGTATTGATTATACAGTGACTCTCTGCATGACTCAGTATGTCACAGCTTGCTCTCTGGAGACCTACAACCTGCTTGCTTGTCTCCTTTAGGAATAGGACAGTGAGTGGAGTGAGCTCATCCTCTAATCAGCTATCCCAGGCAGGGACTGGCAGCAGTCCTCAGCTTGTGGGCACCAGTTGTACATATTTCCCCATGAGCATTTGAGAAATATGGAATTCTTCTGTCTCTCTTATGCAGTAGGGAGTTCAAAAATAACTAGTTACTTTCTATTCAAACCAGCTTTTTGACTCTCTAATTACCTCTGGCTAACAATAGTACATTTGCAAAACCTTTATGCACTTGATTTCATATTCTTTGGTCAGTAATGTCTCCTGTCAGCTTTGTCTGAACTTAGTATAAATGAACCTTCCAAGGCATTCTTAAAGGATGGTACAACCTTACATACTATTCAAGTTCTAACCAATGAAGAATTTCAAAGGGTTTGACCTTCCAGAATAGCAAAAGAAAGAAGGAACATGTGTAGACAAACATATCCCAGAGTTGATTTAAAATAAACCATTGTTTTCTTCAGAGCCTCATTTGTCTCTGCTCCAGTTTGTTGAACCAGTAGAGTGAGACACTAATGCCTATGATTGCTGAAAGACCCTCACCAAAAAGGCACTACTCATCAATTGCTCCTGAGAAGAAACTTTTCTAAGGGTATAAAGAAATGTTGATTTTTTTTTCATAGATTGGGTTTTATCCTGGTAGTAAAATTTTATTCAGGTGTAATACTTATGTGGAGAAGCCAAATTCTGCAGTATACATTTATATTTTATACTTTTCATGTCAAAGTCTGTGAGACAATACATATACCTGTGTCAGTATCTGTGAGTTCAGGAAGAAATATTCTGATACCAAGAGATGGCTTGAAACAGAAGATCTATCTATACTTATTTAAAAAAATTTCATCTAAACCCCATGCCAGTATGCACCTGTGCCATGTACTGGAGTAACATACGGAAGAATTTCTGTTCTTTCACCAGGAGCAAGCTATGTCTGGATTTCTCCCATAATTCCACCTGAATATCCTGCCCAAAATGAGAAAAACATAAAGATCCAGGAAGTCTGTTTCTCACAGCCAAAAGCAGGAGGGTGAGAACTTTACCCTACAGTCTGACATCCGATGCCTCTAGCCTGAAAGCTCTGAAACAGTCAAATGTTGGTTTTAGCTGTTTTTTCTATTTCAGACTGTGTAACAGATCTCTCCTTTCCTGCAGCTTCTTTCATTGTTGCTGGCCATACCAGATTTAGGGTTTGGCTCTGTGTTTTCTACTCCTTCCATTAAAGTTATTCAGGAGTTATTCTCTAGAATGAGGAGAACAAGAAAAGTAAGGAAAGATCTGTCCTCAGTCACAGTATGGAAGCCAGGGAAAATGCTTGCACCTTGTGGGAGAGATGACAGAGTGTGTTTGTTCCTTTTCCAAATGAAAATATAAAGCAAGGCCATGTAACAAGAGCAGCTGGCCATGATGGTTCTACTGATGGAAGTAGATCAACGATGGAAAACCTGCACCCTCTCTTCTGACAATCCAGAAGACTTATGTCGATGTCTTATGTACTTCTAGAATTTACAAGAAGAAAGGTACACACTGCCCCAAACTGAAGGATAGAGTGTAATCAAAATTATGTGTCTTCAAACTAGCATAACATTATTGAAAAATACATAGGTCTAGGGAAAAAAAAGACTTGCAGCCCAATTTCTCCCACTATAAGTTACTGAGTTGTCCACTCTTCGGTGTCTAAAGTGCTTCTCAAGCTGGAGTCTTCTACTCTAGATAGCAAATTCAATATCCAACAATTCAGTTCTACAAGGTTGTTTTAGATGATGCCTACATTTTCACAGTAACTGCTACTAAATAAGTAAATCAATTATGGATAATTGGCACTCAATTTATTAAGCATCAAAGATTATTTTTGTCAATAAAAAAAGATGTAAGCATATGGAACATTGTATATAGGTAGTAAATATTTATTAATATCAAAAGAATCCTATAAAATTTCAATCAAGGCACAGTCTAAATAGGCTTTCCTAAATTACTAACAGATTTACATTAAATTGACAATATTCCTAATTTAAATATTAATTACATCTCACAACATCTGCTGGTTTCCTGTAACTAATGACTTGGGACTATGTTAACATAGATCTGGATGAAAATGGTATGGTTACTTTAAGGATTTTTTTTTTAATTGACTGAGAAATATACTTACCATTAAAAAAAAAATACTCTCTTCAACAGTCACACTTAGCTTCCCAATGATTTTTTTCCCCCTAATAATACCATTTAGTAACTCATTTCAAAAGCTACTAATAGGTATCAGTCAGGTCTCCCAGTAATACATGGATATTAAAACCTGCTCTTGAAGCAGAACTGCTACAATTGTCGCCTTATCCTTATGTTTAATTTCACTTCATTTACTCCATTGATGTCACTGCTTTTAACTAAAATGTTTTCCAGTTTTAGATCTCTGTGAAAAATATCTGCCAAGACAGAGTAAGAAAGAAAGTGTTATCAGTTGCAGTGAATATATTCTGACAGAAACATTTTTGATTAATTCCTATGTTCCTTAGTTCCAGTGCATTTCACTCTAAACTAGAGGAAGCCTAACCAAAACAATTTCTTCCAGGGAGTCATATAAGGATTTCAGATTTTGAAATCTCATTCCTCACCACAATCCTTTAAGAAATGAAAAAGTTCATATTGGTTTAGCTTTTAATATCAGTAGATCACCTGACATCATCTAACAAAAAAGTAGAGTTTATATTGTATATTTCTGAAATTTACGCATATTTCCATATCTAAAGTTCATTTTTATATTCCAAATCAATTGAGGTTTTTGCCCTCAAAGTGAGTACGCAGAAGAAATAAGGTTTTAAAAAAGACACCGTTCCATAAACCCATATATCTCTATGGAAAAAGAGGCAAATGAAGGATTCCTAGAAACATTATGTTGTAACAAAGAGATTAATTCTTTCTCTGCAAAAACAACCTCCAGAATTATTCACGATCCTTTGCTATCTATGAAATCTAAATTTTTGGCTGTTGTGTGCAGAAATGTTCTGTGAGGAATTATAATGCTTCTGCATGATGGATGAAAATGCTGATGTTTACTGAACCCTAAATGCAACACATACTGTTAGGAAGTATCAGGAACAATACACTGCTGCTTTTTTACCTCCTGTAATAGACTATATACTTTACAACTGAACTAAGTTAATGTTATAATGTAAAGCAGTGGCAAGCTAATAAATAATAATACAGTTATTGTCATAACTGGTACAAAAAGAGAACTAGAAGAAATCAGTAGCAGTTGGTGCATCTGTAAGAAAAATAAAGTTCTTAAAAATCATTCATATAGCGTATTTTACTTTTTTCTTTACCGGATTATTTTTATCTTATGAAATACATAATAAATAAAATATCAATCAGTAACTCTTGTTAAATGTATGAACACTCAAAATCAAAGAACATATGGGAGAGACAGAGGAATGTAATTACAGTTTTTGTGAAGATACACTATTGCTGAAACAAGGCTCTGAATAATATGCCCCGTCTCGTTGTCTGTAAAATGTCCTTTACTACAAAGCTTTTTTTATGTCCTCCATCCGCACACAGCTCCATTACAAGATGCATCAGCTAATATTAATAAAGAGAGAATGTAATGATTTTGTTCTGCCTGTAGTTTAGTTTTTTCTAATGTAATAAGAACAATATATAATTAATAGCAATGTTCCAGCTGGGGTGATGACCAAGAACCCCAATGCACTTAGCATTTTATGAACAGATGGCAGATGACAGTTGATCTGCTGCAAATATTGCCAGTGTGTACTACAACATACTCTCAAGTTTTCAAAATATATATACATTTTAAACGTGTATAAAAATGCTGTGATTTCAAAACATGGCCTCGGTATGAATTTAGACTAAAGTATCTTCCATTCAATGCATTATCACTGGGTTTTAGAAAACCTAAGAAATTACCAAATCTTGTAAAAAAAAAAAAAAAAAAAAGTAAAATGCAGCTTGTCAGCAAGCCCCTGACTTCTCTGGTCAGCCTGGGGTAATAATGACTCTGCCAGCTACCAAGACACCATGTAGATGCTATAGGTAAATAAAACAAATAAACAAATTCTCACCTTCCATGATGAATATGGCCTGAAAATTTTAAAAAACTTTCTGTAAGTGAGAATTTAGACATTTAAAAACTATTCTTAATGAAGTAGCAATTTCTGAATATAATACTGAAAAAACTTACTTCCTATGAGAAGACTGTCATTTAATTAAACTTTCTCGTGCATTTTCATAAAACTCCTGGGAGACCTAAAAATGGATACTGTTTAGATGCCAGTAATCAAATAGCCATCTAGGGAGCTATGACATCTTCAGTTGCTAGGGGTGACTATCCAATATAATTTGATAATGCTTTTGCAGTACTGGCCAACATCTATAGTTACACATCTCCAGCTACATTGACTTTTTGTGTTCTCCTTCCTACCACATTTTCCACGTAATTCATAAAGCCAAATAATTAGTAGTACATTCAGATATTTCTAATTTAGGATGATATTTACTTTACACCGATATATGAATATGAAGAAATGTATATGTATAAATCCTACTTGAAAGGAGATCCATTTATATTACTAACCAAAATGATGCATTTTGATGAAATTTTAGTTTCAGTGTTTTTTTCAATTTTCTTTTCAGATGTGCACATAATACAAACTCCTCCAACTAAAGCTTTTAAAGTTTTCAGGTGAATAATTTTAAAGCTTTCAATATTAAAGAAGGAATTATGATACAGGATAAATATGTCTCCATCATTGTGGTAACTACTTCAGGAATGATAAGAGACTCTGTACATCAATAAGAATGAACTACAGAGAAATTAAAGACAATCATCTTCAAATCCAACTTCTGTCTCAATTTTTTCACCTACTATTTTTAGTATAGTATTACCATTTACACATTCTTCTACAGCTGAAGGGTACCATGTCTGAAAGACATCAGTGTACAAATGGGGAGTAGGAAAACCAGAAAATTGCCCACCAAATGCAAACTCTGACTCCTGAAACAAAAGCTTTATTTTCAAAGTACGATGAATGAGCAAATTTCATTAACTTTAACTGAATGTGTCCATTCCTAGCATTTCTACCAAGTTAGTTGTAGTTAGAATGCTATTCAACAGAGCTGAAAGCACATGACCTCAGAGGTCAAGTTCTCAGGGGCTGAGCCAACAAATAATCCAAATTCAGAAAAGGCTGAGCCATGGGACAGATGAAGGAATTGAGTATCAACAGGTTACTGGTGACATGGATTTAATTCTTTCAGTTTACTGTTCTCCATACACACTTACTCAGACCTGAATCCTTAGACTAATTTATATCTTCAAAGCCTATAAAAATAATTTAGCATATGCTAGGCTATTTGTAGGACTACTAAGTCCTTTACAGCAAACATTCCTTTATCAGTTAAGATAGTGGTAAGAAAATGTATCTACTGGGTGCTCAGATAAATTTTCTGCTCAAATGGGCTCAATCTTAAGAATTAAGGCATGACATCACAGACAACTATCACTAGAAACCATGACAACATTTCAAAGCTCTATGCAATTTGTCCCTTTCATTACATTACCTTGAGGTAAAACAATACTGTTAAATGTCTTCAACAATAAACCATTTTTAAAAGTTTACTATTTCAAGTTAACTTTTTCAACATGTCCCCTAATGAATGGACTCTTTTAAGTAGTGAAAAGTTCGTGCTGTGGAATTCCTGACATGCCTACTGGGTGGAAATAACATTCTGTGTTTTCAGGAAACTACCACTTCCTATGACCATTGAAAGAAATGTCAAATTGTCATTAGGTGCAAGAGTTCAAAAATGTTCTCTGTGGAAGAGATTTTACTCTATTATTTAATATTCTAAAGAACACATTTGGAAATATAGTCTTTGCTTTACTTCAGAGAAATAAGCACCGGTAACCGTAGAACATGAAGAAACACGCTTGAAAACACACCTTAGAAATACATTGCAAAGAAAAGTAGGTCCAATTCCAGTCTGCTTACCTCCTCCACCTGTGCTGAATCCTTCAAAAGTCAGGACTACATGTTATCCCTCTGCCACTGGCTGCTTGGCTGGATGCCTCTGGTAATGCACCTCCAAAACTCTTTGCGATCTTCCTTGTAATGGGGACAAAAAAATACAGCACTTCTTGGTTCAAATGAAGCTGAGCACGTCGTACATTTTATGGTCTTCCTTCATTGCTTTCAGACATCTGTTCAGTTCTATATAGGCTCTGCCCAAATTAAATAAAAACATTGAGTGGCAGGAATGTGTTCACTGTTTGAAGAAATGGAATAAAAACTGAGAGATAAGGGAGTGGGTGGAACACAAAAGCCTCGTATTCTAACTACAGTTGTCTGTGGTGCTGACGATGGACTAGATTGGCATAACACAGCATGCTGGTTTGGACAGCAGATCTGCAAAAACAAAAAAACATAGTTAAAAATGATACTTCAGCTTGTCTAGCTACAGAATGCTGTTGCATTCAGAGATGGAAAAAAACCCCAAACCTTTTTCCACCAGACAGTACAAAACTATAATAGATTTTTCCTTCAAAGCAAATGGTATGCAACACATTTTTAGAGGATTTCAAAATACTTCATTAAACCTGGGAAGTTGTTGATGTGGAGCATCCAATAAAGATGAACTTTTGCTTTTAACTGGCACCATATGAGGACATCTTTCAGCAGTGCTGCCAAGGCAGGGAAAACAAAAGCAGGGATTTCTGGGTATTCTTGCAGCTCGCCTAGAGAACTGATTTGTACATGATTCCTTGAATCTAATTTTCTAAAAAAAGGAAGCTGCACAAAAAGGCTCAGAGGGAGTTAAAATGCACTGAAGAAGGCAAGCTTAGTTCAGCGTTTTCAGGTAAGACAGCTAGAGCTCAGTTCCTCCACAGCGGAAAACTGAAAAGAGGCAACACCTGGAAGTATTAGGGGATTCACTAGCCTTTAACTCTTGGAAAACCATTGAGTGGAAGATGCTCAATTTTATAAAAGGGTGTTGTTCTTGCATCGCAGGTGGCTGGAGTAAGCAAGGCTCTGAAAACTACCTTCAACTGCTGATACTGGGTCAAATGCTACAAAGCAGGGATTGGAGCACCGAAGCTCGGGGTCATCCTTCACCGTGCACCTACTTCCCACACTGAAGCAGCTGCTGCCCTGTGTATCTGTGAAAGGCAACATCACTCCCCTCTGACTACTTGGGGCTTCAGTTTATGGGCACCACAAGGATGCTGCCAATTTAGAGATCAAGAGACATTACTGGGCTAAAAGAAGGATCCAAATGTCAAGAAATTGGAAAACGTTGGCTTAAGCTGAGGGCATACAACCTGCATTTCTGCAGAAAAGAAGGATCAGATTTTCAGCAGGCACTCTGCAAAATCTCCTCTGCTCCATTACCTCTGATGCACCTCAGAGATAATCTCAGATGTCATTTGAACATCATTAAGCCCTTTGGTTCCATTCTATCCCCTCATTTCTCAGATCTAGTATTTGAATGACAGATGACTTATTAGAAAACAATAGTACAAAATACTTACAAGCAGACAAAAACTACTTAAGAGAATGTTCTTTTCTGGCATAGTGCTTTTATCATGAGATAACTTCTAATCTCACTCATTAGCCTACATTCTGAAATTTACATGAAATGTGATTAATACCCTATTTCCATATTTAAGTCTCTGACAATATTAATACTCCTAGTCCTATCATCTAAGAAATTTTTAACTGTAATATGATAAAATTGTTACAATTCTTGAAACTTACCAGGAAGAAAAAATCTGATAACTAGCATGAAGAGGAGATAAGCTTAATGATATGAAGAAATATTTTTCTTTGGAGTATGTTCTGAAAATATATTAAAAAAGGCTCAAATCCTGAATTTATTTTACATTTTGCTTCTAGACAAAATTTTTGCAATAAAAAATTCTGACCTAAGTAAGGTCTTCTGACAAATCACTAAACTGAAGGATATGGGTTTTTCTTTTTAATATTATGAATAGGACTATTCATGAAAATAATGGAGAACTTTTTCACAAAATGTTTATGAACACTTTCTCTGGGCATTCTACTAGTTCAAAACAAAGAAACAAATAAATAAAGCAATAAATAAGGGAGGGAATGACAGCTAAAAATAGAAGAAAAAAACATTCTACATTAGCTTTTGATTAAGACTTTCTATTCTTGATACTTTAATCACCTCATGAGAACCATGTGGCTTTTCTCAGACCCTTGTGGCTGTCAGTACAAGGGCAAGACATCTGACTACCACGTCTCTGTGCACCTAACAGATTATTTTTTTATTAATTACTAAAACCAGAAACTACAACAACAGATTTAATTAACCAATTGAAGAAGGAAGAAATACTGTGGTATTGTAACAGCCCCAGGGATAGACAAAAACGAGAGTGGCTGAGAGGAACCCAGCAAAAAGCGAGAAGAGAGAGAGTACTCTGGAATGCACAACATGATTGTTAGATATCCTTTGGTAATAAATATCCAAAATCTCAAATACTCCAGCGGTGTATTACCTGCCTTAGCCACTCTAGATAACTATGATAAATGCTTATTTTATACAACTAAAGGCTGTAGAGGAGGAGAAGCAGAATACCCACCTTTCTTCAATAAGCAGGAGCAATACCAATATGCTTGTCATACAAACAGGGATATGGCAGAGGAGGAAATGTTACATGACAGCATTTTAGGCAACGGAAAGCATTTTCCTGTCATATTTGCAGTTTACTCTCTCTTCCATTGTGAATTGACAATGTGACCAAAAAGCAACTTGAAATTTTTTGCTTTCTCAACACGAAAGTATTTTTAGGTGCTTTTGACCAAAGTTGAAAAGGTGAGGGATCCAAGGAGAATGAGAGCGCACCTCAATATATTTAGTTGTTGCTGATCAAGGCAGCTACGCTAACAGATATGGTGTCCATCCTTAACAAAATAATGGTCAGTAGGAATTGGAATTCTTACTTCCAGCTTTCTGGAGTTGAAAGATAGGAGCTACGTGGCCAATACATTAGAATATAACATCCTAGATCTTGTTTTATTTCAATATTTCTATGATTTTTAGCATCTTTGATACCTGAACTTGATTGAAATACAAAGCAAACAAGAATTCTGGGGTTCAAGCCTTACTACTATATATATATATATATATATATATATATAGGCACATCTTCTTCCAGATGGAACCAGATAGTAAATCCTCTCTTCTACATAGCAACTCCTTTGGGACTTGAGAAGTTACATCATTCTCCTGTTACAATTTTCCTTATCTGTTAAATTAAGATAATTTTGCTAATCACAATAAATTTTGTAATATAGTAATACTTGAAAAAATAATTTGTACAGGAAGGCATGTATTGCAAGAGCTATGAATACACACTGAGACCTTCTGCAATTTTACTTATAAAAGAGCAACACCAAGACCAACAGACAAAAGCAGGGCCAGAACCTCGTTGCAGCTGGCAATGTGTCATACAAAAGCAAGATGACAGTCATTGCCTACACATATCTTACTACAAACTGCTCTACTAAAGCAGTGAGTATCTTTTCATGTTATTTAGGTTCTTCAAAAATCTGACAGCACACCATTCTCTATAAAGCAAGGCAAGAATTAATCCTCCCCTCTTGTGAAAATTAAATGTTCATCACAAAAGACCTCAAATATAAACTATATAAATATAGTTTATATTAAAAAACTATTAATATATTAATACAGAATGATTTGTGAGAAGTATGTTTTTACCTTCAGTCTAAATGAAAATAATGTAATTCCCATAAAATAAAAGAGGAATTCCAAGAAAGCTAGTGAGAAATTCCTAGAAAGGAAAAGGGTTATTCTTCAAAAACATATGGAATATTTGTATGAAACACATAGAAAATGTATTCAAAAATAGAGGGGAAATTCCTTGAATTTAAAGGAGAATATATATGGGCGGCATAGAGAAAATTTCTACAAGGCAGAGAGGAATTCCTTCAAATCCCAAGGAAGATTTTCTAGAACACAAAATAAAAATTCCTACAAAGTACAGAGCAAAAATCTATGGAGAATTCCCACCTGAAGAGCAGATTTCTCAGAAAGCACAAAGAAAATTCACAACACATGGGAGATAAAATTCCTAGGAAGCAGACCGGGAGAAATACTGGAACACAGAAATTGCAGAGGGAACTTCTAAAGGTCACATAAGTTTTTGTAAACTGAGGGTAAATTGCTATGCAGCTCAGGAAAAAATCCTAGAAAAAGGCAGGGAAATAATCCTGGAAAGTGATGAGGAAATATAACTAGAAAGTAGAAGATGAAGTTTCCTAGAAAGCACAGTGCAAATGCCTAGAATGTTGAGGGATGAATTCTTAGAAAGCAGGACGGGAATTCCTAGAAAGCACATGGATGCTTTCCTAGAGATTCACAGAGCCAGATCTGTCCTCTACAGCACTACAGTGCAGGTTTAGCTGCTGCATCAGATTTTGCCTGAACAGAGAGCACAAGCACTGGAATACTGTGCCACCCCTTCCCTAAGTGACAGAATAAGAACAATAACTTGGCACTCTGAGCAAAAATAAAGCCATTGTTTAGGTCAGACACTTCTAAAGAAGTACCTCTGACCAGAGACATGTGGAATATTTTGTTAATCTAACTCCAAATATGCCAGTGCTTTAGAAATACTTACAGATAATTATCTCCCCATATCCACGCCTTAGTGAAATTTAGGACAGATGTTCAATTAAACCTTATTACCATGTTTCATTAAACAGGTATTTTTTTGGTATAAAAATACTGCCCATACTCATTTTTTTCATGCTTCCTTTTCCTATTCTTTTGTTTAACATTTCTGTGTTATCCCTAAATTGCACTGCAAATGCATGAAAGATACAGTGGGCCAATTTATTGATAGAGCTAACAAAGATAAACTGATTACTACTTAATTACCACCTATGGGAAGCAGTCAGGAGTTATTAGCACAGGTATCTCTGACACTTTCTTCAATTGGCATCTTTTATTTGAAATTTTAAAATACTGAAATGGAAGATTTTAAGAACCACAAACAACGAAGAAGCACAGAGTTCCCATTAATTTTCATTGATCAGTTAAATATGGGAGGAAAAAAAGCACATGTAGGCTCAGCATCAAATTATCTAGTTTATTATATCATTGAAAAGACAATACAAAATATTGCTGAAGGGTCTGCTGTGGAGGCTTTGGCTTGCCATTCTGAAAAGCAAGCCCCAGAGTTAAGAAAAAGTCTTCACTAACCAGGAAACATTCACATCCATGCTACTGAAGACATCTGTGCTATAAAATCTGCTGTGACCAAGTTACATTTTCTGTTCTGTACAATCCTGACACTGTAGTCCCTGCTATGGAGACAGATCTCTCACTGACAGCATCAGAAGGAGAAAAATGCCTGCAGGATTAGATCCTGCATTTCAATAGTTTTCATTTATGGCCACTTCCAAACACCAGCCACTTCCCATTCCTAGAGCATCTCCAGTTACTCCAACCAACCACAGACACTCAAATATATTCATATCAGTTTCAAACTGACTATAAAGTCGGCAAAAAAGCTCATTAATAAAGAGACATTCTAGTGACAAGGCACAGGAACCTTAAAACAATTCAAACTGGCTGAAAAACAATGCAAAGTTACCAAGCGTGTGCGTTTAGGACGACGACCTTGAGTTGTCAGTACAAACACACATGACAATTTTAACAACTGGACAGTAACAAACAGCATTTGAATTTACAAATCTGTCACAAAGACATGGGAAAAGTCATCTATACCTTTCTTTAGTGATTTCTGAAATCCAATGGTGGAACCATAAATGGAATGACGTAAATGCAGATTTCAATTACACCGAGATGTTTATGGTCGTTCCAGTGAAGTCAATGAAGTCACTCTTGCCCTCAGGTCAGTGGGATCAGAATCAAACTTTGAGTAAACTCAGCACATCATCTGCTGATACCACTGCCCCAAAAAAATCACAATATGCCTCAGGCACATTATTACCAGATTGTAAGATTCCACTGTCAGGTTGAGGAATTTGAAAAGCAACTTCAAACTTTGACGATTTAATTTTCACAGGCAAAGGATACTTTCTTTCAATTAAAAGGATCAGATCGTGCCGTTTCCTCAAAGTTAAAACTTTGTTTTGTTCTTCTCTTGTAAAATGACAGACAGAAACATTCTTGCCCTGTATTTCACCAGAAAAAATATTTTTATCTATGGCTCGAAGGTGAAGAGGAGGAAAGCTTGCTTTCATTTAAGAATGCAGTACAGTCCTTGCTATCCAGCAGCACCAGAAATCACAAGACAGTAGATACCACCATTATAACTGACATAACAATGTGAAGAGTTTCTGCAAATGGCAGAAACAGTGGCCACATATTTAACTAGCTCTTAGTATAAGATGTACGATAAGATGTATAATAAGTATGATTAGTTCTTAGTATAAGAACAGCTTCATCCTTCCAAAGACAGACCGAAGCTTGTTGTCTCAATAAAGACTAATGGGATCACAAAAATTCTGGCTTGCAAAATTTCAAAGAGACACAGTAAGTGGATGTGTTATGGTATATACACAATACTTCTATAAGTCTGACAAAGATCTTTCCTTAAGGAAAGAAAAGGTTGGAAATTCTTAAAGATTTTAATTTTTTCATATTTTGATTGCCTTTTTTTCTCACAATCTTCCTAAACCTTTGCTCTGCGCATTTCAGAGTTCTGGAATGCTCCGTTAATTGCTCTGAGTTGGTAAAGTAGGCACGAAACTTCACAGCTTTCTAGATGAAACAAAATAATCAGTGAATATACAGTCTTGAATAATTTGGAACAACCTTTTTTAGATTAGTTGTAGTTACCAGTTAGTAAAATATAGCGAATTAGATGTCAAGTTGGTAGTTTTTGGTAAAAACAAAACTCAGAAGCACAGACAAAAGGGGACTTAATTTTTCACAGCTCTGATTCAAGATTTCTGGCTGACTTTCTGTACTCACAGTTGTCCTACTCCACACTTGGCAGAAATACAGGGCGAATGTTCACACTTACCAAGTGCCAAGGCAGCCTGTGATGCTTAAAAACCAGAGCTGGAAGACTTGTCAGCAAAAGGAATTTATTCTGACTTCACCAAAATGGGAGCAGTCAGTAAGGCCCAATTCAGTAGCCACTATTTTCCACTGGAAAATATCAAAGAAGGATAATACGTGCACAGATAAGCCCCAGGGACTGGGAAACAACTAATGAAATACATGAGAAAATCTCGGTGTTTGGCAGCCTAGAACAAGCAAACAACAGTTCAGACAAGCAAAATACAGTTAATGGTTGCCTGCTGAGTTGCGCTTTACATTCCTTCCTGTGCTCAGTAACTAGAATGCCCAACCTGAAGCTGTGACTGAAAAATGTCTCAGTATTGACACCCATATCTCAGGCGATTCTGTTTGACATCATCACATTCATATAATCTGTTAGGCAATTATCAGCACATAGACCTGTATAAAGGACATTCAATTAAATAATATTAAGGGGTTTTCAGCAAAATAATTAAGAACTTTGACTAAGGCAATCTATGCTAAGTTGTTACAATTAACAGTAATAATCACTGTCATAGACAGTTACAGAAAATCATAGAATTGACATTTTCTTGGTGTATAAAAATGAAACTAACACCAAAGCCTAGGGTAACCATCAAGATAAACACTTACAAAATATACAAATATACATGTGAGTATATATAACTTCACATCCAGCATAAGTGCTATTGCAGTTCAGTTACATACTGGTCCTCCTTTCTTTTGAGGGTTTTTGACAGTGACATGGTTTGCATCTGTCATACTGCATAGCTATGTGAGTGCTCAAGGATTATGTTAAAGCAGAAACCATTGCTGTAATTTATTAAGTCCAGTTCTAACACATTATGGAGCTGAGCATAACATTAGCTGCTGATCATTTTCTTTTCTTCATGTTTAATATTGCTGAAAGACAGTATCACTTTTATTAATAAGCAAACATAAGTGTCCCCTAACTTTTTCTACAAGATTTTTTTAAAAATAAATCTTCATTTTTTTCCCCACCAAGTCAGTATAGCTCTGAAATTCTATTTCATCTCCTGAGATGTGATCCTACATCTGCTGTCCAGGTAGAATTTTATTTGAAGTACACCACAACATAAGAGACAAATCCCTAGGTTCAAGGCAATGGAAATGGCTTTCCCTAAAAAAATCAAATGCAAAGAAAGACCGTCATGCAAGAAATATGGTTGACTGCATGTACACATAATTTCACTGATAAATGCACCCAAAATACACAATATCTATCACCTATTTCAGTGTATTATTTGATGCATATCTTTATGTTCCTATATATTTAAAAAATACAAAATCCTAAATTACTTTTTTATCTTTCATTTTGTTCAAATGTTTCACAACTTAAGCCTATCATATTACAAGGCTCTTCAGGAGACTTAAATAGTATTAAAATACTATCTTCAATTTGAAGGGCAAAATACCTGGAAAATTAAGGTCACATAATGTTTCAGAAACTAATGGAGTATGGATTTCTGCTTGAAGTACTTCAACCAGAAACCTCAGTAATCTTAAATCTGTCTCTGCTAGACATAATAAGTTTTAAAAGTTTGAATGAATTTCAGAGTACATTTGGTACACCCTGTAATTTCTAAGCAGGTTGCAAAGCATTAAGTTCAGAATACTCACCTGCCATAGCAAAGAGGAATCTTTCAAAATAAAGGCATTCTTATAGGACATCAGGAATAGATAGCTGAAGGAATAGATTCTGAACCAGTAAATACAATGTTAATTTCTTGCACTATATTAGTGTTTAAGTATACATAAACAACATAGTAAATCAGGGAGTTATTAAGCAGAGCTTGGCATGCTTAAAAGATGTGCACAACCACACACGCACACAAAAAAAAATCTGCATCTGATACTTATTACCAGAGCACTTAGTTGACTTCTTGGATGATTCTAATGTCACTGATTATTTCCTAAGGGTACGCAAAGCAGATAAAGCATAACAGAGAACATCCTAAAATATCTTCAGGCTAAGAGATTTTTTCAGTATGTTGCATTACATCCTTTTAAAAACCTAACCCCTTATGGTTAACATCAGCCAAGAAAAACCTCCACACTACTCTTCAGTCCCCAGGAGAGCCCAGAGACAGCACAGCTCACAGTCTGAGCCCTGCTCAGCACAGAGAGGAGTTTGCACTACCTACAACCTTCCGCAGCCTGATCAGCAGCTTATGGTGGTGGCGTGTGAGCAAGGAGCAGATTTCAGAGATGCGACCTGATATCAGGAATTCCTCTATCTTTCCAGCTACCTAATGAAAGGTCTAACTATCTCTTGGCTAGTAGTAAAACCATGACCTTATAAATAATCTGAGATGGCAAATATGGAAAAATTAGTTGCCAGCCATGATTCACTCAGCTGCACAGCAGAACTCCCATCTGCATTGTCCATACAATTGTCCACACAATTGTCCACACAAAAGGAAGAGGACAGAAATTGCCTTTACCTAATCCAAACTAAAATTAGTCACGGAAAAGAGGAATCTTACCTAGGTATTTACACAGATTACATTAACAGCGCTCCTGAAACCTACCAAAAAACCAGCAAGAACTGAATCCCAAGACAAAGGAACACTTTTTTCCTGTAGACACCTCAGCAGAAAGGTCAAGTACTATCTTTGTTTTAGTTGGAGCCATGATTAAGAAAAAGCTTCTTTAAACAACTTCTGTGATTTCTTCTCCCACCACTGACTGAGCTTGGAATTTTTCAACTCTTTCTTTGGAGGCTCATCAAGCTTAGTAATCTGATTTCCAATAGATACTGATTTACACATGATACATTTTACATGGAATACAGTCTTAGGCATAAAAGATTAAAAAAAAAAAAAAAAAGCTAGTATTCTTTGAACAAGTGCTACCAATAAAACCTCATTTGAAGATTGTGAGATGAAAAATAATATCAAAACACTGCAGCCTTTTCCCAGGAAAAGTCTGGCTAGCCATCTTCATCAAACAGTAGAAGTGCTGTCACAAGACCCCACTTTATCATGTACTGTGTTCATTTAGAACTTGATTTTTGCCTTTGTTCACTGAGATTATTAATACATCAAGTTAGGGAACTATTACTTGTCTGACATAGGTCTATTACTCTAAAGTCCACTGGAAATGTAGAGTACTTTATTTATTTAACTGAGTTCAAAAGAATTTTATTGTATATTTTTTAATATCTGTCTCTGAAATTTAAACAATAGAAACCCACAAAATCCAGCTACTACAATAAAAATGCATTTACCAGTTAGATTATTGAGACCACTGAGACTGCAGCCAAACTGAGGGGCAGGTACTCCCTACATAAAGCTCTGATTCTTTGGTAAGCCACATCAGGAGCTGGAGTGTGTTGTGGCTGCTTTCCAGTGAGCACACTCACCAGGCTTTTATGTCAGAAGAGGTTGGGTCATGCTCTGCACATGTTGGAGCTTGTCAAGGAGGAAAGCAGAAGGCAGGAACTCTAAAGCAGCCTGCTCCAACTTGGACATTGTCATGAAAAGTTAAGCACTTGTGTGGAGGAAGAAGCATGTCGGTCCTCAGTTGCACATGTAGTTTATCTTTGCTGTTTGCAAAAATAAACCCTTTACTCCTTGTAGATCATCTTCTTCTTCAAAAACCATTTAAAAAGTGGTCTCCTTAAAAGGAAAATTTGAAAACCTAGGGGTTAACAACCCTGTGGAAAGGTACAGAACAAGTAATGCAAAAAGTTAAGACGTGTTTCCTCAGTGGATGAATATCAGGGCTCACACAGACTCCATTAGAGCCTGTATTTTGACTCATATCCGGCTTCCAGAAAAACCTGACACCTGCCTTGATAACCTCTATTAGCCTACTTCTTGCCACATCTGAGATCTGGGTAACTCACATGCTCTTACACATGCAATACTTCCTCAACCAGCAACAAAATGCAGATGTTGTGTGGTAACAACGTTTAAAAGGCAAATTGCATGGGTGACACAGCTGTGAGCTCTCAAACATGATCTGTGAAAAAAGATGTTGGGCAGCATGTAATCACATGACTACTTTAAAAAAACAACTGAAAGTGTTCCCAATGCCAGTGTCAAATCAAAGATTCACAAGGCCACAAATTTAACTGATCCTGAAGAGTTCGTTATAAGATTCTTATGCAAGAAACCTGAGCTGCACAGCAAACACAGACTTTCCACAGCAAAATACCAAAAAGAATTAATCTCCAAAAATCTATGCAAGAATAAAGTGGACAAGTGAATTCAGATAAAATGGACAAGTTTTTTTCTAGAGTCTTTCATCTGAAGCATTTCACCCTCTCATTCTGTGGAAGATGTACAAACAGAACACAGGAGCACTACACAGTACTTCATGATGGAAATAGAAATCAGATTTCTATCTGAAGCTTCTTGGGGAATTTCTGGTATCCGGGTGGGCTGTAGCATGAATACCCTGGATCACTATTGCCTTTCACTGGAAGATCTTGCGAGCTGCCTCAGCCACCAGTCCATAACTTTTAGGTATTGATACCATTTCTCTCAATTGTGTTCCCCATATAGAGCAGCTATGAGAGGTCATTACCAATGAATGATGATAAAACAAATGAAATAATGTCCTCAAAATCCAGAACACTATATAAACCTGCCCAAGGCAAAGTTGATTTAAAACTATGGTGCCAAGATCTGTAGACATCTTGTGTTTCATTGGCTGCTGTAAGAAATCCATGACATACAGCTAAGAATGACAAATTAATACATGTAAAGTGTTAATATGGGTATGTAGTAAGAATGTCACCATAGGAACCTGAATGCATCACCATTCTGTTTTCGTACAGGGAATATCTAAAAAATCGTTAATTTTTTTACCCTATCAGCTTACATTGGCAACATTAAAATTGTGCTTTAATACATTCGGAACAATGCATTGAATTTGATATCAAAATTGTCATGATTAGGAACATGAACCAAATTACATCATGTGATTTTCAGCAATTACTTAGATACTTCACGCAAAATCTCAAATGTAAACTCCAAAAATAATTCTTAATGCTTAAGAAAACACAAGTTCAAATTCTAGCAGCCAGTTACAAATGCATGGAATCCATTTGGTGAATAGGTTATTTTGAATAATCTGCTGCATCATTTATTTCACCCACAAGGTGGCATCTTTATTCTACCTTTACTTTCTTTAATAGCCTAGATAGGACCATTATCATTTATCAAAAACCTGTGACCTCAGATGAAAAGTAGAGGCCACTGTACAAAGAAATGGTATCCAGAAATCATCAATATTTGTTCCTTTCAGATCAAACGTTTACTGATTTTACCACTGAGATGGGAATCAATTTGCAAGTCATGGCATCCAGTTCAACATTTTTCCCATTCAATTTACTTAGCAAATATAAAAGACAAAGTGCTTTAGACATGATTGCAGAAAATCTCTTGGTATTCTGTGCACCAACACTTGACAATCTCAGTACTAAACCTTTAAAAATGAAAACTCTATGACGTATATAAAGCTAGCTTAAATATGTAAAGCCAGCCTTACACTTCTCTGGTACTAATAAAAACACTTCAGTCATTCAATACTTACACACAAAGATCTGAAGTGTAAAAGTTATCTAGGGTTTATCATTAAAAAATTAAATCAAGCATCAGCTAAATACATGCTTGCCAAAAAAGAGTATTCTCTTCTGCACGAAGTTACATTCTAGCACATATATTACATAGGCAAACAGTTACATCATTATGTATTCAAAATAAATTATAAAATTACAAGTAATTACAGACTTTGCTGGGTCTGTGAAAATGCACTCAAGGTGGCACTAATTAAAAATTAATTTCCTACATAACAGTAAGGCACATTTAATGCAAAGTCACAAATGAAGTAATTATATTAAGAAGAAGAAAAAGGTAAGCACACAAACGTGCCTTTCTCCCTAAAAGTTATGTTAACCCTGCTGTCTTGTTTGCACTGCTGTTCTTTTGTGTTTGGTTTTCTGCCATAATCAAATGTATGTATTCCTTAATTCCATACTTTGTCATGAATTGGAAGGTACCAATTTCTCTTTTATATTAAATAAAATAGTCTCCAGAAACCCACATGGCTGTGTGCACAAAAACACATTCTCAGCTATCTACTTTTTGCAAAAAAAAAATTCAAAATAACATCTATAATCTCAAAGATTAGCTCTCAGAGATTGGAAGTGGGGTAAAAGGGCACAGAAAACTGTTCCTAGTATCTTGCAGAGTATATAATATTTGTGCATTTTACCTCAAATCTTTCTTGAAAATGAAAACTCAGTGGTACTAAATTAAATGTCATTCATTTTTACCGCCATCAACATGCAATTTGAAAAGTCATAAAGCCCAGAAATCTATCAAAATTTAAGAAGACAAACACTGAAATATGAATTATACACACTGTTTTAAGATCATTATTTACTCAACAGAAATGTCAAGAGTAAAAGTTAATTCTTGCAGTTACTTTAGCCATGAAGTATAACTGTGTTCCTTCCTAAAGATTGCCTGCATTAAATTTAATGCACTTTTTCTGAACTTCTTCAGTCTGATGATCCCTAAAAGATTTTCACTTACAACACAAACCATTTCAGAATTTTTGCATAGGCTGCTACATAAAGAATACAAAATTGTATTCATAGTTTAAAAAGTAGTATAATGAAATAAGATATGCAAGCAAAAAGTGCCCTCTTACATAAATAATTATCTTGGTCATTGGGTTGTGCAATGGAATAACCTCTAATAATTTCTAAACTTCTGGGTAGGCAGACAGCACATGAAAAGAGAAATTATCTAAAAAAATTCCAAATCTTATAACCTTTCTATACCTACAGGATAAAAACATGTGAGAAAATAGACAAGCTCAAATCAACATTTTTGAGCCTTAGGTAAGGAAGCAGATAAAAACATATTATTTCAGTGCAAAGCAGACAACAAACAAGCAAACAAACACACACGCACACACACAGACAACCACAAAAGGAAAGTCCATTTGGTTGGTAGGTAGAGGAGCATGAAAAGAAATCAGCAGCCATACTGTAAACTCATAATTAATAACTAGTCTGAATTTATAATCAATTTCTTTAGGAAAATTTAAGAAAAAATAATTTATTTTTATAATTTATTATGTCTGTCAAACTTACGAGCTGGACAACTGTGAGGACAGAAGAAAGGAGACTTTTGTTATGTGTGCAATTGCCCCATGTGTCCAACCACAGTCAACAGAGAGTGGGTTATTTGAAAGAGTGACCTCTGTTGAATTTTTTGTTTGTTTTAACTATTCACATGTTCAACTACTGAAGCATTGTAGGATGGACTTGAAAATCTCCTGTTATTTTAAAAGAAGGCAAGGCTTACAATGTGATGACTAGCTATCACAAATTAAGGAAAGACAAGAAATTAAGGTCTTTCACAGCTGAAGGAAGAAGTTTTTTGCCACAGAGATAAACCAGTACAAACAGGAATCAATCAGGGCAACAATTTGGTTTGAAAACTGACCTATTTTAAATAGGAGTTAGTGTAACAAAATATTCCATATATTATAGACATCAAACATGGGTAAAGACAATATACTCCTCAACTCTTCACTGGAGCTCATACTGGCCCTACCTGAATCATAAAGTCCAATTGCATGCAGTGCAGGCAATCACACAAAGGATACTTACTTTGAAAAAATCCACAAATCAGTCTAATCTACATGCTAAAATATACCCTATAGGGCAGACTACAACAAATATAAATCCCACAACAAATAGGGCATCTATTGTAAAAATTAATTCAATTAACTAACACTATAATGGACCACAGGAAGAAGGAAACAATCGATATCCTGTGCTACTGCAACATCAAATTGTTAAATAAAACCTCCCTTCCTACCACTCTGTCACAACTTCTACTCCTTTCACTCTTTGTGATAGACTGGTTTTGATTGGGGTAGAGTTAATTTTCTTCACAGTAGCAGGTATGGGGCTATATTTTGGATTCATGCTGAAACAGAGTTGATAATTCAGGGATGTTTCTGCTGTTAAAGTTATTACTTCACTTATGCAGACTAGATACCTTTTCTGCCTCTCACTCCGCCTCACCAGTGAGGAAACTGGAAGTCCACAAGAAGCTGGAAGGGGAACACAGCCAGGCAAGTTGATTCCAACTGACCTGAGAGATATTCCATACCATATGACATCATGCCCAAGAGTTTTTTTACTTTTAGCCTTCTGATTTTGTTCCCCACCCCACTGTGTGGGAGTGAGCAAGCCAGCTGGGGTTAAACCATTACACATATTTAAAACTAAATTAAAAAAAATTACTTTCCATATGCTATTTCAATACCTTTTATGCATTTAGTATTTTGCCAAGAGCTCTGAGAGCAGGCATCCTCAATTTCAGTATGGACCAAATTGTTCTTGGAGCTCCTGGATGCTCTTCTGAGTGCTAATGCATAACAGCATCATTTGTTAGCTGTTGCTAATTGGTATCTCTAATGAAAAATGCTAGACACAAAATATGCTGCTTCTCCAGGTGTAAACACTTCAATGTCTAGAGAAATTAAGTGATGTTCAGAAATTACAGTTTTTCCTCCCAACTGTATGAAATATTAGGCTATTAGGAACACTTTTCCCACACCAAAAAAATTTACTAAATTTTTTTCCCTTCTTATCAAATTGAAATTACATACAACTTTCCATTTCTGTTTTGTTGAAATATTCAATGATTATTTCTCACCTGAGCACAAGGACCAGAGATCAGAAGATTGTGCACACCTCATGGACCAAAGCTAACACAGAAAAATATCAATTACCATGTAACATAAAAATTATGGAATTATAAAACAGGTTTTCTATTTTTCCCTCCCCTCAACACTGCCAAGTATCATATGAAAAATATACTTCAATTGAAACTATATTCAAAAATCATAAAAAATACTAGTTTTCAATTCATCTGAATATCTGATCATATCTAAAGAGATCACAAACATACTTAACGGAAATTTTAATAAATTACCATCTTATTTTTATAAAGAAATATTACATTTTTCCTAAGATGAACTTTCTAAGTAGATAAAAATAAAAAATATTTTTTTAAAAGAATAACAAACTGCTAAGTATTTCATCAAGTTCAACATACCCAACATACACTATGGGAACAACTTATGTGATGATAAGAAAGATAATAGCTAAAATATTTAATGGTATTAAGCCATTTTCATAAAACACTAATGTAAGAGCTTCTGAAGGACAATGGCATTGTCTATACATAGTAGATTGAATATTCTGCTAACAACATATAGTAGATAATACATGTTAAATGATTAGGAAGCTTGAGTAACAAAAACTACTAGTCCACCATAAACTGTGTATTTATGACATTTGGCAATTAAATATGTTCACAATGTTTTCGTTTCACTTTAGACCACCTTTTATTTGCAAGGATTTTTCTAAACATTTTCAGGAATCATTCAAAGTATTTACCAAAATGGTTGTTATCTAGAGGATATGTTTGCTCCGGAAGAGTAGCAAATGTTCTTTCAAAAACTGTTTACATGCAAAGAGCTTAAATTTCATGCCGTGTGATGTTCTAATACAGGATATCTACAAATTACAAAAATGCTCTTCTACTGCTGAGCCAATGAGGACCACAGAACAACTCTTTCAATCCTTAGTTAAAATTTTAGAGGATCGAAGAAACAAGATATGCAGGTGTGCATATTCAATGTCACACTCTGGTAGTACAGTTTTATAAAAGTATTAATTTATGAAATATTTAATATGTATCTTTTTACTTAAGTATTAATTACCACTGCACCTCACCAGTGCCAGGCACTGCTTCAACAATGTTTTCATGAGTTAAGAAGTTAAAAGCACTTAGTACATGGCAACATAATGGAGATAAAACAAAAAATTGTATCCAACATAAAAGCTAGTGTTAATGGAAATGTTATGTGCATACATATATATATAAAATTGAAATTAGCAAGTGATATCATAAAGAATATTCAAATATCTTCAAGAAGAAAAAGCTTAATCTAATGAAAGCTTGAGTTGTATTTCTTTGGGTACTGACTTATCTTTCAAAACCTACGAGCAACTAAAAGGCCACACGCAAATTTTCTGAAGGCTTAGAGGATGTATTATACCTTCAGAGGATGTATTGCACCTTGTGCAAACACAGTTTTCCCATTTGTGCTTGCAGCTTGTCAGAAAATCTGAAACAATAAAAATTAAAACAGTTTAGAATTCCCACAAGTCCTGGTTGTAATTTTCAAATTACTGAAAACAAAGAACCTCTTCTTACTTCACCAAACTCAGGCAGTTTATTATAATGACATGAACTGAAATTGTCCTCCAATGCAAATGGGACCAACACTATCACCATTACTGGCACTGCAATCATTGATGACAAGATTGAATTTCAAGCCCTCTCTCACAGAAATCTAAGATGATCCTCTCCAAAACACAGTGGTGTGGATGAATACATTTCAAATCCAACATGAGAGAACTTACAGAGAACTTGTAAATAACAAAAACCCCTTGGATGTGAGAGATCATGTTTTCTCAGGCATTCCAAGGAAGGTAATTTATACCTTGTTTCGGTACAGGACTTGATCCTTCTTCTAGATCAAGTGATTGTGAATCATTTACCTGAATAAGCACTAAAATACAAAATTATTGAATACTAAAATGTTAGAATTACCAATATTTTGTGGAGTTGTGCTGCAGCGCAGTCCATGTTCAGCACAATAAAACATCAGTTTAGATTGTCATGCAAACACCTGATAATTTGTAATGTTAATAAATAAGAAGCTATTAAAGGAGATTTTGCACATGACAAAAGTATGCTTGTCTGACATTCAAGGTTGCTCCACAGTGTGCTTGGCATAGCAGGTTGGAATTGCACTAAAACGAGATTCAACATTAGGAATCTCAGGAACCTGCACTCTCAGCAACATCTCATTTATCTACTGACCCCAAAAAAATTTTGGGATTCACTTTAAAGTAAGAAATGTTATCACCAGTATTCAGACCGATAATACTCCACTGTGCAGCCAGTAATATTTTTAGAAATATGAGCCACAGAAAACAGTGACATAACACAAATTACTCGGAAGTGATCGGTATTTGGGTTTATACACAACTGAGTGCATTACTGCAAAAAAGAAAAAGTAAGTACAGGAATCACCAGAGAGGCCCATCCTTTGAAAGACATTTGCATAAGAAATGGCAGCAGGAAAAACTTTACACTCCATCTCACTCCCGCCTTAACTATCCTATTCTACTAAGCATATCAGCAAAGCTGCCACGAGCAGATGCTAACGCTGTAATTAATTCTCAGGACCCTTTTGTTTTACTATAGGGAAAGAACGTGAAATAGTTGGGTGAACTAAATTGAGCATCAAGTACATTCAGTTGCTGATGGCAAATTGATTTTTTCACAGCAGGCTATCAGTACAATTTCAGACAAGCATTTCATTAAGATACAGCATACATAACTCCTCATAACTTTGAACTACCTTCAACACAGCATTAGGATCAAAGAACAATCAAGTCTTTGAGACTATTCTTAAAATAAAAAATGGATGTTTGACACCATGTTCTCCAGACAGAGGAAAATAAAAATCAAACTCCAAAAGCTTGCTTGTACAGCATTTAAGTTTGCTAACAACATAACTGGCATGAACTGTCGTATGGCAATTTCTATATGAATTTCTCAGCTTTTTCTATAAAATGTTTCAAACACTTGATGTCGATTCTAGATGAAAACCCACATAATCACTGTTACATTTTTCCAAATGGCTTGTCACAGCAGTGCTCCTCTGACAGTTAGGCACAGAGAACAGCTTGGCTTAGCAGCACAAGAGAACATGGAGAAATATTCTCCCTCTTGTCTGAGAGGCAGGTAGGTCATTCCTCTGTACCCTTCCTGAAGTTTTTCGTGAGGATGGAAGCAGGAATAGAAAAATACCAAAAAAGAGAAGGCTGAGCAACGCTATTCACAGCATCTAAACCTCACTAATTTTCTCCAACTCTTCCCACCAGAAGATCTACAATCTACAGCACCACCCAATTCAAAGCAGGAGGCTGGAAGGAATCTGGGCAGGATAAACGAGAAGCAGGATCGAACCAGGGAATGCAAAAAACAGTATTGCCCCAAAATGATACTGAATTTTTTACATCTAATTAGGCAGTCAAACATGTTAATTATTCAGGTTGGTTCTCATTTGGGTTCAGAAGTTACTAAAGTTCTTCCAGATTAAAAAAACTTCAAAGTAACAACCAGTTCATAATGAATTCCTGTTCAAGGGGGGGGGAAAATGGATCAAGTCAGTATTTCCTCTACGTTCAGTTCAAATAGCTGTAGTTACATAAAAAACAGTGGAAAAAATGCTGCCTTGTTTTGCACCCAGTATCAGATTACAGTTGAATTTTTGTAGTTGCAGGTGTTCTTATTTTATTCCCAGTTGACATTAAAAAACCCTAAATTTTTTAGCACAGAGTTTTAGATGGCTTGAGCTGTTCATTTTAACTCAAGCCAAATATTCTGCATGCCTGAATGTTTTTTTTAAAAATGCAAATATGATGCACAAAATATGTCAATATGGGGAAATTCATCATTTTTTTCCATATGAAGCGGTTCAGTGCAATATCTGTTTGTGAAAACTCAAAACAAAAATGCAACTAATAAATCATGACCAGGGTTTCCTCAGCTCTGTTACACTTATTTAAGATGACGAAATGAAACACTTACTTTAATTGCTTGTTTCTTGTTCTCTCCATACAGTGCTGTTTTCCCTGAGAGATTTAAAATGATAAGTAACTGGAAATTAGGAAGCGAATTAGTCTATTATTCTGTAGCAATGACACAATGATTAATTATATTAGCTTACTGCCCCTTCTGCTTTCAAACCCTGCAGTCATAAAATTAGTTTTGTTCAATATTCCAGAAGGGATATGAGAATTAAATTTATATAATTTAACAAATTCCTGCAGGAAAGCCACACTGATCTAAGATAGTAGATGGATGGATCCTCTAATTTACAATAATATGCAGATGGCATACCTACCCCTTACAGAGAATTGCACAGATAAGGAAACTTCCCAAATGGTTCAGAAAAAGAGACTGTGAAGAGACACAAGGTGGAAATAGATCAGGCAAGTCTGAGCTTTTTGCATCCTTCTGGAAAGCACTCAAAAATTTTTCACTGTAATTCTACCTATGCCAAATAATTACACTTTCTTTTATCTATCTGGTTTTGTGTTGGGGTTTGGTTTTTTTAATCATATAATATTTTAAACACCCTAAGCATTTTCTAAGCCCTAGTGAATATGAAATAAATTAAACACTATGAGGGTCTAAGATGATGATTTAAAATCACTGCCACACCAACTCAAATCCCCACAACTCCCATGTTTCTGGTAAATAATGCATTTTAGGAAGAGTATATCACTTTTGAGGAATAAAGTTACTGCCACATTTTCAATGTTGGAAAACTCAGATGCAATCCTACTTGTCTCACTGCAAGCCTTTTTCTTGACATTATTACATAATGCAAAATCTTTGCTTTTAATTAACTGACTTATTTTGTCTCTCCAGAATTATGAATAATATCAACAATCTGGAAAATTAAGTACATATCTTAACCCCAAGGCACTATGGCAATAGAGCCAGACTCAGCAGATCTGAGCAACCTCAGGCTTCATGCCTTAGGCCTGACATGGACACTGTTTACTGGGTTTAGAATATCAAAATAAACTGACTGCAAGGCATTATTTCTGTCTTTAAATGAATAACAGAAAACAAAACAAAGCTTCTATGTGAAGAATGCAAGGGCTTTATAGAATCAGGGTCTGCAAATTACGAAGTAGATTTGATCAAAGAATTTGAATGTTTGTACTGTAATATAATCAGGACATAGCTACATTACTGGGAAAGAGAGAAAAAGTAGCAGTAAAGTTAAAGGACTTATTTAGGTCTTCATTTAGTAAATTGGCATTTCTTATCACCTACACACTATATTTCAGTAAAGTAACTCTTAGATAACCTACCTTTTCTGCAATCTCTTCATAAACTGGATTATTATGGGCAAACATAAAGTTAGCAATATATACTACTCAATAATAATTTTATCAAAATTAAACCTATACTTTATTGCAAATTCAGTTCATAATGAAAACAGATATACTATCAAATATGACAGGATACCAAAACCTTCAGCTACTAAGCCAGAAAAATCCAGATACTTAAAATGTATTCATTTTAAGATGAATTACCTTTGTATTTTTAAACTCATTTAAAATAAATGGCATGACACATAAATTCCATTTGACATGCAAATAAACTCAGAGCCAGACAAAATATTCAACCCTTGTGCACGAGGATGGGAGCCAGACAGCCTCTCCTTGCACCTGGGCAGCACAGCTGGAGGCACAGCTGTTCCTCCCTGGTGGAAGACATCCTTCTGCAGCCTCCTGCTTCCCATGGATGGCACCTCAGCAGTCATGGGCCGGCATTCAGATGTGCGAGGGAAGTCTGGGCGCCTCCACCTGCAGGTGAAGGGGCAGAGGTCATTACCAGCCAGAACACTGAGTTTTCACACCCGGGCTCTGCTGTCTGTGTGGCTCCTCACATGCCTGCAGAAGCTGAGCATATGCGAGAGCAATGCAAAAAAGGACTTAAACACTCTCTTCCTCGAATTATTTAAGGCATGATGCAGTCAATTGATTGACTCCAAGTACATAAAACACGGAACTCCTAATGCTTGCAGTCCTGTTTAACCCCAGTCATTTCTCTGGGCACACACTGTCTTCAAGACCTGAAGATCTGAAGCTCTGGCTCAGCCATCTGGCACCTAGTGGCCAAGAAGCCTCCTTATCAAACCCACTCCCACCACATAGAGCTCAGGAGTGGTTTCCCTTGCCAAACGGCCCCTCTGGGACCCTCTGTGCCTCAGGCTTTTTTCAGAGCTATGGGAGCACCCACGAACACCAGACATATGCGCTGTCCCAGGTGGGCCCAGGATTAGCCCCACAATTAGCCAAAGTACCATGTTTTGGTCACTGAAATTGCTATTGCACAGGCAGCAATTGGATCTAGATCCAGCAACCCACACCCATCTTAGCTCTCTGCACTTGTCACGGCTTGGGGTGCCCTAAAACTCAATCACGGGTTTGGTGCTTGCCCATTACCCCAGGCAGGAGCCAGCCATTGCTGTCCCAGCTTCCAGCCCAGTGCTGGACCAGTCCCTGTTGCCTCTCAGATGTGTTATGATCAGGCACATTCACCTACTCTGGCAGACTCCTATGTTGTGTTTATCACTATGATTTTGAGGTGTTCTTTGGCAGCTGTAGGCTATATCTATGCTGGGTGCTGGGTATTCCTAAGTTCTGGTCTAGTCATAAAATTCTCTGGGAAAAGTTGAACAGTAAGAATTACTGCATGGCCTGCCTGTAACAGAGACCTTGATCCTTGGCTTCAGATTAAGACCCAGATGGGTTTATTTTAGGAAAAAAAACCCAATACACTTAAATATATGCATTTCTAATATTTGTAAGTACTATCCTTAAATTACAATATTCATTAAGAGTGTCACATATAAGGTACTTTAAGTAATTACATTTGTTTCTCTGAAGTTAATCACTGTTGGAGAGGCAGTAAAGCCAGTGAGTGCACAATAGCAACACTCATACCTGCAGTCAGCTTCCAGCCCAAGAGGCATCACCTCTGAGGATCAGCACATTAAAAGCTACCTTCAAGCAGTAAGTATACATTTTCTTTTCTGAATTTTCCAAAATTCTTTTCATGCCAGAAATATTGTCATTTGACTTTCATAGATACCACTGTCTGAAGTACCTGATTGAAAGGTATCTGATTGAAATGTATCTGATTTTCTGGCTAAAAAAATATACCAATATTAAAAAGGTTCTATTTTAAAAGGTGCTTTTATTCTGCTCATTATACATTATGAAATATGAATCTGAAGGTGCTGCAATCTCCCTCAAGTACCTCAGGGCACTGAGTTCCAGATCATGCTGAGTGGAAGTGGCTCACATGAGCAGACTCTCCCTCTGTGTTTTTAAGAGTCTGGCATCTCTTACCAAAACCACTATTGACTCTCCAGATTTACTTCAGAAAGAATTGGTCCTAAAGATGAGAAACTTAAAAGGCCAGGCTTAAAACATTCTCCCTTACTCTTGGTACCATCATATTAAACAGGCCTTTGAAATGAGTAAGATTCAAATATGTAGGCCAAAGTTTAATGCTAGATCTCAGCTATCCACCCATTTAGTAACTGATCTTTTAAAGACAAAGGTAAGAGATGTATCAGTTTCTCCAGGTAAATTATGCATTCCTTGTATGTCAATGCAGCTGACACTATTTTTTTCCTGGAGAAAGATTATGAATTTCTTAGACATAAAGATATGAGTTATGTATTTGTCAGCCCTGGAATAATCTGAAAATAAATAAAAACAGTTCTTGTCATGATTTAGAGAGAAACTGAGGTTCTCCCATTTAGGGTACTGTTTATGGTATTACCACGAAAATTTGGCCACTTGTGCTCTCATTTCTGTAGAGGTGTTGAATTTTAACTTGCATGGATTGAGTCTCAGGGAGGAGTTCCCAGTTACAGTCTTGCTTCGATTCAGGCACAGCTCCTTCAGTTCTGTTCCTACTGATGCCACTAGTTGTGACCAGGAGTGCCAACACTAAGAGAGCTTTTCCAAAGATTTATTTAATTAAAAAAAAGGAACGAATTATAAGTATACTTCAATTCCTCAATATTTGCTATCCCTACAAATTTGGGAAGAACCCTATTCTTTAAGCTGTCTCTCATCCTTCTAAGCTGTGAAAAAAATACATCACAGCAAGTGGGGCCTGAGGCAATAGTGAATGGCTCAGGTATATTTGAGAAAGGCCACTTCCAGTGGAAGAGGTCACACATAACATGCCAGCTACATAAATATATATTGCTTTTTTGACCACTCTGGCTTGTGAATCAAAAGCAACGCAGACCCCTCTAAGATACCCACGTTGCAGATTCATGTTCCAATCCACAGATGCCAAACAAGTGCACTATTCCTGGCATGTTCTCCTACCCCAGGAAAGCAGGCCAAGAGCCAGCTCACACAGACACCAGCAGTCACTCCGGGGCAAGAGTGTGAGGCCTTTTTATAGGGTAGGTGATAACAGGAATATGCAACTCAATCTAACTCAGGGCTGTTTTCAGGGAGTTTTGCTCCATTTTCCCCAGGCAGCTGGCTGGCTGGCTACCTGCCTTTTGGGGTTAATTGCACACATACAATGTGGAGACTGTTTTTATAACCTCTATTCAGATCTAAGAGGTTTTAATATAACCTTTTCCAGCCCTTCTGGTGGTTGCTCCCAGCCTGCCTGTGCTGTAATTTACCTTCATTGTGTCGAGTTTGAGCTGACCTGGCTTGTACAGGTCCATTGTTTGTTTATTCCATTGGTGGCCTGCACGTCAGAGACACACTGAATTGTCTCTGTGTCCTTCCACTGAAAGGTTCAAGTGGAAATTGTCTGTGTACTTTGCCAGAAACTTAAGACAACAAAAGTAAATAGTCCTGTCGAATAAAGAGCATCAGTTAACAAGAGAATAAGCATTCAGTATTATGAAAATACAACAACAATAGCAAGGCTAAAAGACAAAACACACCAAAGCCTCACACAGAAAATTATTCTTTCTCATGCAGCATTTCATTTTTTAGATCAAAATGCAAAGTACAAGTCACATATGAAGGAACCAGTGTGAAAGCTGCTGTGCTCCCCTCAGTCAGTACAAGACAATCTTGACCTTCATACCATAACGTTAAGCCAAAATTCTTGAAAAGAGGCATTGTTTCAAAAGCCAGGCATTTTCTCGAGGGTGAGAAATGCCTATTAAAGACTAGGTTGAAACCCCTGAGGTCACATTACTTTTGACATGTGACATCTAAACTTCTTTATCTGAAAGGGGAATTAAGAAAGCTCTCACTGCTCTGTGCTACTTAGCTGTGCTTTGAACAGAATCCAGCATAAATGTGTACTAACAGAAAGTCCATGGGAAAGCTTTAGATAGGGCTTTAGATATCCTTGCTATTTATCTAAATATTTATCTTGTGATGTGTGAGTACACCTGCTTCTCTCCTTCAGGCCTAAAGAGAGTTATTTCTGTCTTGGATAGGTATGGCATTAAATACAGGGCAGATAAAGTGCCACCAGCCACCCTGGCCCAATAACACCAGAGATATGGAAAATGATGTCTTTTATTGTATAGTAGAATGATTCGAGCAAGAGCCTGTATATGGAGGCAGAGAAATGTTTACTTTGATAGACACAATATGACAGTACCTTTAACTAATTTCCCTGAAAGTGACAATGTGGCATTAAGGGCTGCAATGTCACTGACAGTGAGTGAAATTCAGGAAGTATTGCTTGGACAGAGACACACTGCAGCAAGTATGTGGATGAGAGGCTGGACGTGAGCTGATAATGTGCACACACAGCCTAGAAAGCCACCCATATCCTGGTCCACATCAAAAGCATAAGCAGCAAGTCAAGGGAGGTGATTCTTCCCCTCTACTCTGCTCTCCCGAGACCCTGCCTGGAATACTGCATCCAGATCTTGGGCTTGCAGCACAGGAAGGACATCAACCTGTGGGAGCGAGTCCAAAGGATGGACACCAAGATGATTAGAGGGATGGAGCACCTCTCCTGCAAGAAAAGGCTAAGAGAATTGGGCTTGTTTAGTCTAGACGAGAGAAGGCTTCAGTGACCGAATCGAGACCTCCCAGTAACTAAAGAGAGCCTACAAGAAAGATGGAGAAATGTTTACATGGGCATGTAGTGACAAAACAAGAGGGAATGGTTCTAAACTGAAAGAGAGTAGGTTTAGATTGGATATCAGGAAGAAATTCTTTACTGTGAGGATGGTGAGGCACTAGAACAGGTTGCCCAGAGAAGTTGTGGACACCTCATCCTCGAAAGGGTTCAAGGCCAAGTGAGAGTAGGTTATCTTTAAAGTCCCTTCCAGCCCAAATCATTCTGCGAAATGCTTAACGAATTTTTTTGCACAACCTGACTTTTCAAATCCTGGGAAGTGCTGCGCTTGTATTCGTTTCTCAACGCAAGCTCGCTGTCACAGCAAAGGGCAAACACCAACGCCACAGGAAAATCTGAGGTCTCGCCTGCCCCGTCGACACCGATTTCACCGTCCCTTCAGCGATCGGGATCCTGGAGCTCCATCTACTGGTACCGCGGGCCCGAGGCCGCGACAGCTGGGAAGACACCTTCACCGGGATACACCGGGCAGCCCGGGGGGGAACACCCTCACCGGGATACACCGGGCAGCCCGAGGGGGAACACCCTCACCGGGATACACCGGGCAGCCCGGGGGGGAACACCCTCACCGGGATACACCGGGCAGCCCGGGGGGGAACACCCTCACCGGGATACACCGGGCAGCCCGGGGGGGAACACCCTCACCGGGATACACCGGGCAGCCCGGGGGGGAACACCCTCACTGGGATACAGTGACCAGCCTGGAGAGGGAACGCCCTCACCGAGACACGCTGCCCAAGGGGCACCGGCAGCTGCAGGGGCACTGCGAGGTTATCAGGTCCCTCTGTAGGAAGCTGCTGCTGCCGCAGGGCCAGATCATTCCCTGCGGAGTGACAGCATCGCCTGATCATGACGCTCGTTCCGCCGCCAGCCGGAGCGTCCGAGCGGTCGGGCCCGTGGATGTGTGCAGTGAGAGGCACGCGTGGGCACGGGACACATGGAAGGGTCACGAAGGTAGCTACAGGAGAGACAGAGCGTGACAGCTTCATTCGGCTGTGGAAAGTCTCGAGTTCCTTCAAATGAGCTCAAAAATCACCGAGACTCCACAGTGACTTCCGAGTGCTGTCGTACATGTGGACATTTCAAAAGGAGGAGCTTACCTTTAGGTAACTTGGTTGCACCCGGATTGGCAAATTCTTGTAAGCGACCCTTTTTTATAGTGTGCAATATCAAATATCCTAACACTAACGGCCCTGAATTGGTTGCCAATAAATGGGAAAAACCCCAGAAGCAGACAGGTTCTCTTAGCCTGATTTTTTTTTCTTTCCCAGCAGCGTCTCAAATCAGTTCTTCTTTTTCTTTTCTATACAAATGTATCAGTTTGAGTCAGTGCATCAGCCCTGCCACAGTGGAAACGGACTTTTCTCAGCCCTCCACTGAGGTGTTCACCTCATCCCAGGTGAGAGTCTGATTAAATAATCACTTAACGGCCAGGCCATAATGATAAGGCTCATTTGTGTATCTTCTCATCGGGAAATCAAGTTTATAGCTACTTACAAAGCACTTTTTATATCCAAAACTTTTGATGCAATAGCTCGTTTTTTTAATAAAAAGCATGTTTGTTTGTCGTTTACAGGTACTTATATGGCCACAACCTTACTAGAAATGTGACTGTTCTGTCTTTTCCATAATTGGTGCATAAGGGCTATAGACACTTGTGAAAAACTGTTGTTTTGACACTATCTACAAATAAAGCTCCTTTGACAAACATTTTTAGCTTGGTTTTCTCATTTATTTGAATTTAAGCACTATCTTTTTCTAGAAAGAAAATAAAGGGAGGAATTAATTTCCCTCTTTCCCGGTAACGCCAGATTGAGAGAGAGCTATCAAGAGATATATAAGCACTAACTGTTTTCTATTGGGTACTTAAGGGAAACAGATGGGTGTAATTATGGTTTTATGGAGGTCTTACCTAAAATGCTTATACTCAGCTGCCACATTACAGTTTGATTCTCTGTTATAAATACCTATATTAATCTTTGTAAAGGTCTGTACAGATTTTAAGCTAAAGGGGAACATACTGTTTCATAGCTACTTCTCAGGGAAGGAAAGCATATTAAAACCAAAAAGCACAATGATACTGAACCTCCACGACCTAGAGGAGGCAAGTGCTCGTTGCTTAAAACGACTCAAATCGCGCTGAAATCAGCAGAGGGAGCCAACTGCCTTGTTTTGGATGTACCACCTCTGCTGCTGCCCTGCAGCCAGCCCAGCACTGCATGCCGGCCCGCCAAGTGCTTTACTCCAGCGTGTTGAATTCTCTTACCAGAGCCTGTGTCGTTGGATCTGAAGGAAATATTTGGAAAACCTGAGCTCTGCTGCATCGTAAAAGTTTACCGACCCATTCAGGCTGTGCCAAAACTTGTGGAAGTGAGCAGTACCTAAGTGCTCCTGAGGAACCAGAGAAAACACCTATTTGGTTGCAAAAGCTAGCTGAGAGAGAAATAAAAACTTATTTCCATCTCCCACCCCTTTACATCTGTGTAACTATTTTATCTATTCATACAAGCTGCAGAAAAACAGTTTTGCTCAGAGCAGTTGAGAAGGAAAGTTATACATAGAACTTTACTATCTCTGACAAAATCAGCAATAACACGGCAATGCCAACCCAAAGTATCCCCCTTGTTGTTTACTCACCTTCAATTCTGTAAAAACAATTCTCATTTTGTTCCCATATGGTGCGACGGTGTAAAGCAAGGGAGAAAACAGCTAGCATTGTCACAATGAATTTTAAAGACTGAATCATATTTTTAGCAGGTCAAATATTAGGAACAAAAAAGTTCATGTGATTTTTGGATCTGTAGTTCCAGAACCACTTTTTTCTCTCCCCTGGAATTACGTGAAAACACGCACAAGGCTAAAAGACACAATTCCTCCTGCCCCCAGCTCAGAGAGCCTCTTCCTCTTTGTTTCTCACATTTCATAATGTTAAGGTTAAATTTTCTCTGAGCAACCTCAGTTAAATCAATCAGTCTTCAATTCATTTGCACAGGTACTCTGGAGGGAACAATTTGATTAGCTAATCATTTAATTACAAACTGCTGAATTAATAATACAAGAGAACTTGACTCAAAGTGAGAAGGACATCACAGTACAGACAACTGGGAAGAGGTGAGGCAACCAACATACATTTATTTGTTAAGTGAACATACATTATTTGGAAGAAGTAAAAGCAATAAATGCAAATTCTGTAGGTATCTTCTAGCCAGTGGAGTGGAAGGCTGAGTTCTGTGGCTATAAATATACTCAGATATTTACAGTATTCCCTAATTAGGACATGTGAAAGGAGGAAAATTACATATTCTCATTCCATTAAACATCCTGACACAATACGAGTCATCCTGACAGCCGATGAAGGTTGTGCTGCAGCAAGACTTTTCCCAGCCCAGTGGCTGAATGTCTCCAGGTGCTCCCACCTCTCCACCACGTGTTCACAAGCAGCCCGTCTCTCCCTCACTCACAGGGATTACCATCCCCATGGCACTGGGCTCAGGCTGGCATGATGCAACACAACACAACACTCTGGGAAGAGCTTTGAACATGATGCAAGAGCTACAAACATGCAGCGAGACTGTTGCCTCAAAAGGTCATCGCTGTGATCTCCTTGTCCAGCAGACTTGTGCCAATCCATAGTGCTGTCACTGCAGAGATTTTTGTGGTATTTAAAAGATCAAAGAAAAAGACTTTCCATTTTCTTGAATGGTGTGGAATATTACTTTTGGGGAGCCTTTATGAGGTTCAATCTCTGGAGAAAATCCATCCTGTTAGTAATATCCCTGAGATAACCTCACTCAGCCGGAGATTATGGTTATAGTATCTGCATTGCCCAGGCCACTGCAGCTGCTCCCATGCTGTAAGGCAGTCGTGGGTTTGCAGCAGTGGACTGAGCATTGCCCCATTCCCCTTCACTGAACAGAACTTCCCTGTAGGTAAGAAAAGCTTTGTGTGATTCTCGACACTGCTCCGGGACTAGAGATGCTAACCTCAGGCACTGCATGCAGCACACTGTCAGAGCCAAATCCCCTCTTCCGTAATTAATGGTTTTAGCTGCGCATCTCAAACCTGAGTTGTCTCACAATACTTTCATTTAACACTGTTCCCAGATAATCCTGAAGGCTGTATTCAATTTCCATCTCTGCTGCTCTCTCATTCCATTATCTTATCATGCTGGTTTTCACAGTTATAAATGGGAAATATTTATAAGTACATCACAAACATGGACAAGACCCAGTTTATGAATGTTTCTAAAGCCCTCAGAGACCATGGGGTAAAAGGAACAGAGAGGTTAAACAGAGTGCTTAAAGCACTGACATTTTTAATGTTATTTCTCACAAACCAAAGCCCACCTGTATATGTTAATTGTATACTGCACTGCAGATGCCCGAGTTATTTACAGCTGTGGGTAAGATGCAGCACAGAGTTTGGGTAGTATGTAGGAATTCGTGGTATTTTACTGATTTTCATTTTATCTAAACTCTATATTGTTTATTTATACCATAGACTAAAATATCCTATAAGGCTTTTGTTTAATTTCTTTGATATACAGAACACTTGCATAGTCAGCTTGTTCTATAGCATTCATCCCATTCTATTAATATTTTCAGTACTAGAGATTAAGGATGTTTTCCATTTGTGATTCAGCTACAGGAGAGAACTGCTCAGCTTGGCCCAGTGAGCTGTAAATTCAGAAGTGTTGCACTGTGCACCACAGGCTACACAGTATGGTACAGGCATGTGCATAAACTATTTCCTTGATTTAAACTTAGGTCTGTTTTAATGTTGATGCAGGAAACTTTTTAAGCGTAGTAAATAGCAAAAATGTGATGATTATTTATAGAACGAACACACTAACTTACCAGTTGCTGTACAATCCAGAAATAACTACATAAAATGTCCTGCCACTCCATATCCTAACTTTCCTACTACAACATTTTATCTGTTTTACTTCCATTGTCTGAAGATATCACTGCTGTAATGCTTTGAAATGATGGCTATACGCTGACATTGGCTGGGCCCAATATAAAACCAGATTTAGTTCTGTGAGTTTCTACAAGCACAGTTTAACATTTGAAAGGCTATTAGGGTGCTGGTTTTGTTCATTCAGTCAGGGGAGAAGTTCATTCTAGTGCAGGCAGTCAAGACCTGACAACCAGCTAAATTTGCCACATCTATCCATATGAGCAAGTCTCCTCCACTTTTAATTATTATTAACTCTGATTTGAAACTTTTACAATGTTTTCACAGTAAATTTCCCATAAGGTGTCTCACAACTTCCCTGTTTGTCCCATACCTGCACTACACCAAGAAATTCTACCTCTACATATAAAATCAAATACTACCAACACACTTTCCTAAATCAGGATCTTGTAGAGTAATGAGCAAGTACTGAATTTAAAAGAGATGTAAGGACCATTCCCTCTCTAACTTCATCAGAAGAAAGAGCAGACTAAGAAGCAAACAAGGAAAAAGATGCAAATATGCTTCATTTCCTGCACAAGTGTCAGTGTATAAAAATAGAATTTTTTTTTCCATCTAAAGTGAGCTGATGATTGTTAGTGAGAAACATTGTCAAAAAGTCATTCCAGTTAGGGAAGCAATTAAGTCCACCAGGTTGGAATAAAGGATAGATATACTATCTCAGCACAGATCATCTAGGAACATACTAGCTATGTCATGCCTAAACAATTAAGTGACATCTCTACCATCTATAAGGGAATCCTGGATTCCTCATTGATTTTCACAACTGTGAAAATGTCACAAGTTTAATAAGCATGGCCTCAGTATCAGACTGCCTCTCTGAACCGACAGAGTTGTCCTAGGAGCAACAAACAACATAGTAACTTACAAAAACCCACAACACAACCATAGATCAGTGTTGCTACTTCCATAAATCTGGAACCAGGTCAAACTCTCTTCAAAAGCACTAAAATACCCTGTGGCATTCAGACACTACCCTGCTTGCTCTGGGATTAACAAACAAACAAACAAAACAATCAAACAACAACAAAAAACCTTTTCTACAGCAAAAATGTACTGTGAGACAGAATTTACAGGGATGATGCTACAAATTAAATCCAAAGCAGAAAGAAGTTATCTGAAAAGTATCTTTCAAATGCCTTGGAATGAAAAAAAGAAATTTTCTCAAAAAAGCCATCCAAATACTATGTTCTAATTGTTACATATCCTAATATAAATTTCTATGAAAGTCTACTTATTCTAAATACTACCAGTCCATTAAATGTTCTCATAAAAACACACATAAATATACACTAAAATGTATTTTCACAAACATTTCCTAATGGACAGAAAAGGGCAGTGGGATAGCATTTCTCAAAAAACAACTCTGTCTTCTTGCTACTGATCTACAAATACCACTTCAAAAGATATGCATTCTCCTTAGCCTACAACTATCTTCATTTTCCCCCAGATTATCTCATTTGATATCTAAATCAAGTCAGAGAAATTTAGTTGCTGTTTAGCTTTGAAGTCTATTGCCCATATTTCACACTTGAAGGAATTGCATGCTCAGTTGTTTTTCGACATTTTCATATTTATACACCAGAATTTTTGCCTCTTTCTACAAATTATCTCCTAATTATGTCTGAAGAGGAGCACAGCTGTAACCCTGAGAGAAGGGTTCCTTACCCCTCAAGCCAGTAGCCCATCAGGTCAGCAAGTAGATGCTGATAGTTTTATTCTCCTTAAACCAAATAGAGAGGAATAAATAATGATAGAAAAACACTTGCAGTGTCTGCTCAACTTGTTGTTAACAGAGTATTTTTGTTCTATTTTCTTGTAAATTTTTCCATAATTCCTCTGTTTCCAGCATTTTCAATTTTAAAACATCTCTTCTGATTCCTTCAGATTAAATATACAGAAATTTAAACTACAAACATTTTTTGCTACTTGTCCGTGTTTGGTTCTCAATAACTTACAGTAATTGAACAAAAAAACCCCACAAAATATCTACTTGGTATTGAAAATATATGCACAAATAGAAAGCTGTCTCCTGTGTTAGCATAACTGCTTTCATAACCATTTTGTTTTGCTATCAGTAGTTATGAACAACTTAGCTAACAAGTGTTAAATTATATTATACAATTCAAATATTAATTGAAAACAGATGTACTCAGAACAAAGATTTCAGATTGATGTGCAAAAATGCATTTCACATATTTTATTGTTCAGCAATGTAAATTACACATATAAACATGCATTCATTTGTCAATTCGTATTGTTAAACACCTGTTTGTATTAAGTGCAATGTCATTCTTTTGCCATGATACCAGAATAAGTGTGTCTTTGAGATTGTCTGTAGGGGAATGGAAGCCAAATTTCTTGTTGTAATTTCTTTTTTAACAGACCTATTACTGACTTAATCTCTTTTCAAACTATTTAAACACAGAAAGGATTTTCCCATTCTACATGTAACCCATTATATACAAGGAAAATTGTTCTCTTGGTTACATTTGTGGAAGCCTAGTAAGTTTGCTGGGATTTCCAGCATTCCTTTGGAAAACTTCAGAGTTTCCTCCTTGCTTCCTTTCTTACACATTCTGAATTGTGAAACATGCTGTGTGATAGAAGAAAAGGTAACTACATAACCTCTCACCGCTCTTTGGGGCCACATGGGCTGTTAGATTTTAGAAGAGTAACCCTTCCTTTAATACCAGTCAGTGCAATTAGTTTTCAACAGAACACTCCAAGAATTGATGGGGCCTGGTGGTATGGTGTCCAGCAGCAAGAACAGTACAAGCCAGCAATTTTAAGGCAACGTCCAAGATGGATAATGTTGTTCTTATGACATATACTGTGTTGTGAAGTTGCTGACCCACATATTTGTGCTTGAAAGTATATGAAGTCATACATATGAGTGCAGTTTTTGTTCTGCTTACCAACAAGACATGAAGTTTAGGAAGGTTTTTCCTTTTAACAGTTACTTGTCTTAGAGAGGTAATCCAAATCAAGGTAGCCTTAAGAGTGCTCAGGTCAGAGAGTCCTGCCAGCACACACCCAAAGGGTATTTTATATACGATGACAAACTGGTAAACTTCTCTTTTTAATAAAGGCATAATATACCCGGGGTAATTTTTATTAAAACAGGTGTTCTCCAAAACTAATTGTACAGTTAACAAACTTACAGTCTTTTATGAAACTGAAGGAGGCTCTTGTTGATTCTACTCTTCCAGGGAAAGAGGAAGTCATCAATAATCTCTCACATTTCAACCATTTCCCCTAGATGAAAGCTAGACAGCATATCATTTTTGCACTATTAATGATAAAAGATAGACAGATATTGGGAGGAAGAACTGAGAAAAAGTGATACCTGTATGTGGCACAGATAAGGGTGATTAATTCAGTGACAAACCTGCACTCATTTCTCTGTGTGAAGACATTTACTGTTTTAAGAATAGGAGTTTGATAGAAAGCAAACATGTAGGAATTCACATACAGAAAATGTAAAGGCTATCCCCTGATCTCATCGTTTTCCAGTCAGGTTGTAATATTCAGATTTTCATTTCTTCAAAAAAACATTAGTTCACTATCAGGTTAAGGAGAAACAGTCAGTCACACAGACAGCAGAATTTAACATTCATATCTTATTATTTCATATATAAGCCTTTACTTTAAAATGTTATCTAAAATAACATACATAGTTACCAGATCAAATAGCCCATATAAACTATGCTTAAAACATCATCTTTATTTACAGGAACCTAATTAAAATGAACTTCAATTTTGTTTGAGATCTGCAACAACGTCCCGTCTCAGAGCTGAACCCCAACCCAGATTATTCTGCTGGGCAGAGCTCTAAGGAGGAAGATGCCCCTCACAACATAAAGAAAGCATTGGCCATGTGAAGATGTGGCTCACCTGCTTTTGGAAGAGGTGGGAAACAACTTGCATAATATCACTGTCCGATATTACCTATCCCACCCTTCAGACTTTACAATTACATGCAACCTTTGTTCAAGTGAACTCTAAATTTGTTCATGGTGTTCTGCCAATACATTGTGAAATTTACCAAAAAAAAAAATCCAGTTTAGATAGTCTTTCATTCTGCTTGAGCTTCTACATATACACATTATCATCATCTTCTAGTACTGCTGGTAATCACAACTACAAGAAATAAGCAAAGAGAAAATCAGAAATATATGACATTATTTTATAGGCACTTCTATAACCACGTAATTCACTGCATAGTTAATTTACTGAATTCCAGTATCTGCTTTATAGAAAAACAACTGGCTTGCTTTATATAAAAATGCTACCTTTGAGACCCAAGAAATCCCACACTGCTTTACCAAGCATAAATTAGATTCCAGATGACTCATGCCTTGCAAATAGAGCATCCAGTATACGCTCAGAAACAGCTTGCACAGTGCCCTAGTATTAACACTATTAGCACTTGTTTTTTCCTGATTTAATGAAAATGCTCTTCTTCAAAAGAAATAGCTAATCAGATAATCACATTATACTATACCTCATAGGCTTTGAGCAGTCAAGCTCCCAGAAAAATCACTGAATAAGACAACAAGTTTACAGCCTTAATAAATATACGTTGTATTTATCACATAGCATGGCCAACATTCACATTGGGGATGCAAGATTATTACATGGTTACCTGTGCTCTATAAAATAGAGGTGTCACGTTGAACAAATTATAAAATGGTACCGCAGTATTAGATGTTAGTATGTTATTTTTGTTATTATTCATCATTACCTATGACCAAAACATTAGTACTTCAGTGTAAAGACTGCAAAACGTATACATGATTTAACAGATTGAATATTGACAGATTCAAACAGTTTAGATCTGTTATCTATCCACAAGATCTAGAAATAAGGCATATGGTCAGCAGAATAGGAGACTTCAAATAAACAGCCCGAGTGCTATGCTTTCCTCCCACACACCTTAACTCTGTCAGTTATGCTGCTGGATTCCTCATAGCAAATCTCGTATCTTGAGGAGGTCATACCTGAGGAAGGCTGTTAGCTGGCTGAAACATCATTCTTTTTTTTTTTTCACTTTCCTGTGTACAAAGGAAACAAAAATGAATAGCTAAAGGGTTTAGTCTTTTTAAAAATCTTAACAGAGTTTTCTGCTAAGAAGATAACTCTGTGGCCTGAGAGGCTTCATTAGTTCATGCTCTCACACTTATATACAACTGAAACTTTATTCCACTCAGAGGATCTTGACATAAAGTTGTCGAACTCATATCTGTGATAGAAATGTGAAGCCTGACAGATTTCCCACAGAGCCCTGCCAAAACTTCCCATCAGTAGCTGTAAACAGCATTAGCAGGGTGGCCACTTAGCCACCAAATGCTTTTGCTTTTGCAATCTTACAGCATGGCGCCGTTTCCTTTTAGGTTGAATGCACTCCTGTCCATATGATGGCCACTGAAAATCCTGGGGTGGCACTTTGCAATTCTGACTCTCCAGTTCTTCAGAATCAGAGTCGTCTTGTTCCACTGAAGGAAAATGCCTATCTGGATAAATCTCCTTCAGTTTGTCCTCAAAGAATTCATCTAGGCATCGTCCAGCCTCAGCAACCTCTGAATCTGGCTGTAAGAGAATAAATAACCATTTATTGTTACTGCATAGAGAAATCATCAAGGATCAAAACCAAATAACGAACCTACCCCAGCGTCTCACCCTGGTTCTCTCTGCTGCATCTCTATTAGTCTGCACACTTATTACAGCCCATTAGTCCCTCTGCATTTTCAGTGTAAGTAAAAAACAGATGCTGCTGTTAAGGAACATGGTTCTGCTCCTCTAAGAAAAAGCAATGTGCAGTGAATTAGAAAGAAGAGCAGTCATCATTGCTTAAGAATTTCTCTGCACCTGATTTTCCCTTGCTATTTTGCTTGCTGTGACTGGCTGTTCAGAGCAAACTCAGCAATACTCCAAAGAGTTGCCCACTAAGATGTCCCTCTTTAATTTCAGATCCATATGTATCCCAAGTTCTCAGACATATATTTAACTTCATTTCTATCATTAAAAAAAACCCAACATAATATCCAGATAATAAAACTAATTAATACTTCTGTTTATCCCAATCCTATATCTGAATTCCATGTAACCAATAGTTACACAAGTGTGACAGCTTGAAAGAGCCCATCCTCTGCTTTCTATTCTCCCATTTATGAGTACTAGAAACCTACATAATTGAATTTTGCACAGTTCCAAAACATGAGACGGACATCAGTAACAAGTTCCTCGGGTGCAGAATAGTGAGATTTGTCCTTTTTTTGCAGCTTGCTTCGTATGGTTGACAAATCCATTGGCCTTTTGATGATCTGGTAATAATGCCGAGCCTACAATAAGAATAAGATGCAGGTATTTAGATGATGAGTTGCTGTTGGATTATAGGTTGGGCTTGATGATCTCTAAGTTCTCTCCCAACCTTGCTGATACTGTGATACAGTATATAATATTTTAATTAATTAATTAAATTAAATTAATTTCCTCTCCAGTGACTTCTATACAAGTTTGAACAGAAGTCATTACAGAAGAGTCCTTGCATCAGGGAAGAGAGTTCTAGTCTTTTAGTGCTTACACTTTCACATCATCTTCCTGAGTGCTTTTTGGTTTGATTAAAAACACATTTCCTTGCAAGACTGATCTTGAAAATAGCCCAATTCAGTGACTACTGCGCTATTTGCACTTTGTAAAATTTATCCCCAGATATGGATCTTGTTGTTTAACCATAATCATTAATATATGTAACATCAGCAGTTAGTGGCCATTTCCCCCAAGCAACTATAAAAAGAATGTGCTGAGATACTGGCAGCTGATAATGTGGGAAGTAGTCTGCGAAGAGTGATTAAAAATATGATACTATGCACTCTTTTAAAAGTGCAACAGGAGTCTTTTTCAATAGGCATCAGCTACCAGGATGTTCCTCTACTTAAATCTTTCTGGGTCTAAACCTACTTGTTAGGTAATTTCTTCCATAACTTCATTGCAAGCTTTATTAGGTGGAATGGGGTTTATATAATTATTTGGACAATTTCTTCACAGAAAGCCTTTATTTTTCCCTCCCCCAGCTTGTGTCACACTGTGTTCAATTGTTACAACAGTATGAATCTCCATCTTCCTTAAAACAGGCAGCTAACATTGCAAATACTGAGTACATGGATGAAACAGCCTCTACATCTTTCCAGCAAACACATATTCCTCCTGTGTGCACAATACCAGAAAAGAGGGAGTACAAGGTTATTTCTAGAGCAGGCCTCTTTTATAGCAGTGCAACATTCTCCATGTACATGGTAAATCAACACTGGAAACCCTCATATACCTTCAGTATTCTACAAGCATCTTAAATTGGCACCCAAACCCGCCTCCTACCTGACACCTTCAAACCATTTGAAATAGAAAAACATCCACCCTTCCCTAGGAAGAAATACTATTCAGCAAAAAAAAAAAATAAAAAATCACAATTAGCCTTCGGGAAGATAAAGGAGAAACTCAGAGGGTGTGCCAGAGTATTCTTTGGGTTCCCTTTGACACATGCATGTGCAGTACTTACCAGGGGACTGACGGGTTCATGGAACGGGAGGCTCATACTGCTGCAGAACAGGGAGAGCACCAGCTTTTCACACTTCTGTAGAAGTCAGATTGGAAATACATTTTAATTCACGACAAGTGAGTTTCATACTTGGCCTTAGTTAATCAAGCATACTAATAATAAGAGAATTCTCATGTAGATTGTGCACTTCTGCTGCAAAATGGCACACTTCACTCTAACCTGGGGGACATTTTCTCTCATAGCATTTTTATAGCTTTTAAAACAGGGATAGTTAAGAAATGTAGGAAAAGAAACTTTGTAAAAATCTTTGTATGCATACATCTTTCCTGGAAATTCTTAGGAATTAATCGCTATCGCTATTTCCTTTCTGCACTCCTGATCTATTCATTGGCTCTTGACTGAATACACAGCAGCAACAGCGTGGAAACAGTTAAATGGGCAATGTTTCATACTGTTCATATCCATTCATACAAATGGATGTAAGATATGTAGTTGGTAGCACTGTATGAAAACTGTTCTGTCTTATTGTTAATTTGTAAAATTCTTACAATAGTCTTTGGCTTTTTTCACTACTGCAAAAAGAATGCACTAAAAAGATACTATAAGCCGTATTTGCTCATAAACAATAGACAAAAAAACCCCAATTTGTAATCAACTCAATTCTCTAAATAGGACTTCACTATTCAAGATCCAGATCTCAACAATTTCTGTCCAGTTGTACCGAATCCAGCAGAAACAGGGATCCCTCAGTCTAAAAAAGTTATGTCAAGCTCTGCATGGACAGAGTAGCTCAGGTCTGGAAACAGCATGGATGACTCAAGCAGTGCTGTGGCTGTGCTCATAGGCCTGGCCAAGGGGCCCCAGTGCTCTGAGAACCATTCTGTTGTCTCTTAAGAATGATGCCCAGATTAGACAAGTGCCTTAATCTAGGCTTCATTTGTGCAGAGGCAGTTCAGCATCTGCATTCATGTGGACTCAGCCTCTCTGTCCAGAAGTCACCAACATACACAGGACATTTGGAAACTTGTGCCTTCCAAGTACCAAGTGGACTTCAGAAAAAGGCACTTTTTTCATTTTAGTAGAGGAAACTGGTAATAGGTATATGACGTGATAGGCTGTTAACCTAGATGGAAGCTTAAGTGTCATCTTCAATGGGACTAATGGGATATATGAAGACATGATGATTTCAAACCAACCAAAAAGTGGCTACATCCCAAATATGTCATTGCACTGGCCCAAGTAGATGTCTGAGAAGGTCAAGTCTTAAAGGAAAAAGATTCACTGTCAGAAAGACTAAGAAAAACTGACTCAGGGAAGCTTGCTCTGCTGCTGAGTGTGACCTCCCTGTTCAAAGGAGAAAGGAATTCATTATCTGGCTGTTTCATCTTTCTGTAGCCTGACATCCATTTTAAAACAAAACTGAAATGTCTAGAAAGAAGATAATGATATAACCAAACAGTAGCAATGCTTTTGTTGTATTTACTACTGTGTGTAACATGGGAGTAGCAACCAAGTCAAAACCATCATTGCTCCAATGAAAAGGCAAAGCTTCATGCTGAGATCATGTAGCCTCTTCTAAAGAGTACAATATACAGTTATTCTCACCTTCTGGTCACAATCATCAAGGCCATATTGTTCATTATAGCTGTGGCTGTAGCGTGTGTTCTCACAGTCATACTCTACTTCTGGCTTCACTGGATTACGGCAAAGTGTGCACACCCATTCTCCCCTGCAAAACAAGAAGCCAAAAAACTTGTGTTGAATTTTTTCCATAAATAATCTGTTAAATAACAAATCTCATAAATTTGGAAAGCCTCATCCTTAACTAACATTATGATAGGAGGTAATCTGAAACCCATTGTATTAGATGTTCTTAAATGGATTTGAATCCAATTAGAAGTACAATAATTTCAGATTCTATTCTCAGCACTTTCTGTCACAAAGGAAAAGAAAAAGACACAATCATAAATACCAGCAGTGTATGCAGCCACATCAATTCAATTGCCGCTTTTAAAAAAATATTAAGGAAAAATGGGCAACGGCTGGGTCATAAGGCAAACCCAGATGCAGTTGATAATTGACATATTTATTATCAATTAATAGGATAATTCACAGTTATCTAAGAAATCAACATTATCAAAAACAATCATAATATGTACTAGTATCCAGGTTCCCAAATCAAATAGACATAAGATTTTTTTTTTCCAGTGAGTCATATGAAAGTTTTTAAAAGTCAGGTCTGCCACCTCCTTTTTTGTATTTGCCAGTTAACTGTAGAAAGGGTACACATGTCTAGAAACAGATCTTGTTCATAATTCACCTAATTCCTAGTATGTAAGACAACTCTTCCCTTTGCAAGAGAAGAAGTAAAAACAGCAAGTGAGAGATGCAGTCCTTGTCCCAGTACAAGGCTGACACATACATCCCTTAGGATATATTCTGCCCCAAGGCAATGAACAGGAACAGCACATTAGTGACATGTCATACAAACTCACATTGGAAAGCTGAGCAGAGCTGGAACATGGCAGGAGAGATGGAAGACCTTGGGGCAGTGATCACAGCACAACAGCTCTCCTCCATTAAGACATACAGCACAGAAATCTTCGTTTTCAATTGGACTGACTTCCTGACAAACTGGAGATTTTTTCATGCTGGAGATGCCATTGTTGAGCTTCTGATCAACAGATGGAGTATCGACAGGAAGAGACTGTGTCTGTCCTGTAGCCTGGGATACGAGAAATTTTCTGTCCTCTGAGTTCTCCTCTTTGGACTTCAGTCCTTCAGGTGGACTATCTTTATTTATCTTGAAGGAAGAAATATCTGGGATCACACAATCATCATTTTCATACATCAGCAAACAACTGCAGTGGTTATCTGCAAAGTGCTTTCTCTGCAGTGAACCCTACTGGAGAGGGCACTGGGGTGAGGCCCATACTCAGCTCGACATCTGTCACTGGCTGGCCAGGTCACCCTGGTCACGTCATTCTCTCCACATAACACAGTGTAACAGCACTGGAACAGCTGTACAGATTCCACCCCACAGGTGATGGAAACAGGATACTCTGCAATCTTACTTGCAAATTTTACACAAGCAAAAAAAAAACAAAAAAAAAAACAAAACACAAAAGGCAACAAAAACTTAAACAAAACAGTACAGGTTTTCATTCCCACCAGAAATTCTTCTCTCCTTCTGCTGAAGGAAGCTCACACTCGAGACTGTAATGAAGCAATAGAGTACAAAGCTTTTAAAAACCTATTACACTGTGATTTCTGGGATCAGTTCCCATAACTTAAATATACATCCTGGTCAGTTTTAAGTTATTTATCCTATATTTGAAACCAGATAGGTGAGCCAAGCTGTTTGCCAGAATACAAAGTCACTACAGCTATCCAACCCCAGAGACAGACCTCTCAGAAATGGAGGTATCAGTGAGCTACACAGCAAACTAAAAGCTGTTTTATCTATTACCTCGATCCACCACAGAAGTACCCAAGGGTGAAACAAATCAACAGATCCGTTTACTGTACAATAACTTTCAGAACCTGTGGGTACAAACCAGTAGGACAAAAGGGAGAAGGCAGGTAACACCCCAAGGAAATTCCACTCACCTTTATAGACATACTTGAAGACCGTGTCCCACATTCAATTACCAGGAGGAAATTGCCCTCCTGCTCATTGTCCTGGGGCTGGAGTTTAAAAACTGGGAGCTCCCCCATTTCTGATGCACATATTTTCAGACGTTCCAGTCGCACATAGGGGATCTTCTGCTCCTTAGGGCCAGATCTATACTCAAAAGGACACATGGTCAAATTCAGCCATGTTCCACAAAATTCTCGCTACTCAGTTTCATTATTTGTGTTCCTTTTCCTTTGTAGCTGTGACAATGCTGGCTAAATGTTGAAAATCTGGGCATTTTTTTTCAAGCCGATTCTTGAAGAAACGTGAATGCAGTTGCTTTAAATTAATAACATGTGTAAATGAAGTACTAAGTTCTGTGCTAAAATTTTGCCCTGCTCCACCTATTTTTATTTTAATTATCCCAGTTTAAGTCATGCTTTATACTTTTAAGTGTGGCTGGCTTCAAGCAGGAACACAGCTCATCATCAGCTTTAACATATTATCACAACAGTAGCTGAAAAACAAAATTTCTTAAAATTGTTGAGATAATGTTAATCTTGGTCCTATTATATCTTTTAGTTTTAATTCGGGCTTACAGTTTCTAATTGTTCAAGTGCGATAAGTTTGCAAGCATTTATTCATTCTGGAAAACTTCACCGAATACCAGAAATACTTAATTCACTACTTCTTTTTAATTGTTGTTTTTAAGTTTAAGAGAGTATTTTACAACTTTCAGAACTATTATCTATAAGGAATCTAGTACTCTTTTTAAGTTCTCCATTATAATGAAGTATGACAAATCTTCAAAATACATGCATAAAATTTCACGGCCAGTGCTTTTGTATAAAAAAAGACTCTTCTACCTGACATTCTGATTGCTTTTCATATCCATTTCAAAATGTTCCTTTTCACAGTTATTGGAATCTGGAACAGAAGATAAGAAAACGAATAAAATATTTATAATATCACAGGCAGATTAGGGTAGAAAGTACTTCAATATTCATGTACTTCTGACTGGTGTTTAATATAATATCATAAGTGAATTATGGAATTGTTTCATCTATATGTATAGGAAATGTGCGTGCTATTTTCTGTTCTGGTACAGAGCCTTTGTCTTTCTTTCTTTCTGGCTTTTAACCACAGCTTCTGTGCTAAATATGAGGAGCCTTTACAAAATATTTTGTTGAAATTGTTTCGTTCCCAGGGAATTCTGTATGTACACAGCCATGTCACATTCATGTGTATGGAGCAACATAAGTAATCCCCTTCGCTATACAGCTTTCACTTGAGCAAAACAGACCTACTGAGGTCTGAACCCCCAAGGCTCACGAAGTCTCGGCAGCCTCCAGCTCCATGCTAAGAAATTTCTGCATAATTCTAGTTACCTGAAAACAGGAAAAAAACCTGTGACTCCCATCTGCCACCAAGGGATAGAAGTTGCACTGTAATTCCTTTCTATCCAATGTCTGTAATGTATAAACATAGGAATTCAAAATTATCTCTTATATAAGCATACACGTAGCCATAGCTCTTGATTGATCCTAGACACAAGAGTAATAAAACAACTCCTGGCAGATGGGACAGAGTAGAGACAAATGCCGCAGCGGATGCCCTCATAAATACCAGTCCATTGACAAATTTCATAGTAACGCATTCCTTTGTTAGGAATTGGTTTGACAAAGCCAATGCTAACAAGAAACAAACCTAATATCACGGTTTTATCTCAAGATAATTGAGGGTCAGGAAAACATGCTTTTTAAAAGAATATTTAGCTCAGGTCAATGGTATACCTAACCCATGGCTTGAAAGCAATGTGCCTCTAAAGATACTCTGTTGTTTCCAGCCACAGGAAACACAATACAATCAAGACTAACAAGGAAAGGTGCATTTCACGGCCCACCTGAGGCATTATTCACTTGTGATCGTTGCTCAGGTGAAGGGCAGTACCTCTGTCATGGACAGAATTACTAAAGGGTGACTGCACACTGAGCTGAAGGAGCAGCTGTCATTGCATCTGTCAATCAAAGGGTGTTCCAGTGGTTCTGGGTTCCTATATTGACCAATATTTCCACCAGCAACTTGACCCATAAAATAATAGTACCTATAAAATTTGTGGAAAACACTAAACTATTGTAAATGCTGTGGAGAATGTTTACAGTTAAAAATAGACCTTACTGCATCAGAGGAAAAAAAATCTCCTAAACCGGCAGGACTAAATTGAAATAACTGCTTATGAAGGATCAGATGAATGTAATCACAAAGGAAAATGTGGACTGTTCACTATATGCGAGTCAAGCATCTAAGTGCTGCTGCTGCAAAAGAGAGGAATGCCATCCTGCAGCCCATTACCAGCAGCAAGGAATGTAAAGCATAAGAAGTTGATACCCTGATTCTGCATGGCACCCCAGAGGCCTCAGCTGCAGCACTGCATTTGGCTGTAGGCAGCACTCCTTAATTGCAGAGAAACCAAAATAGCACAGCAGGAATGAGGTGGTTTTGAAAAATCAAACCCCTGACCCCTGAGGGGAGACTGAAACCATCAGATTTGTTTAGTCTAGGAAAGAGAAGGGGAGGAGAGGGTGTTTATGCAAGCCACGACAAGAAGAAGAGTGGCTGTAAAATGGAAAATTATGAAATTATGCACAGTTTTTACCACATCCCTTGTGGCTAGGACAAGAAGCATTTTGTTTTAAATTAAGCAGAAATGTTTAGATTAGGTTTGATATTAGAAAAAGATGAGTCATTGGAGATACATACCAAAAGGAACGGAGTTTGGCAGCAGAGCATTGCTGAAGCCACTAAGTCCTACCGAGAGCCACCAGCCGAGATAACATTGCCTCTGCAGCAGAATTCATCTCTCGTGCTGCACACAGTGACTATATCTCCTCAGGTCTCCTGTCGCTGCTTGCCATTAAACAGGGGCAGCAGGGTGGGAGTTTCTCACTCCTGATCCTTCCTTGTGAAAAGGCAGCAGCACTGAATTCAACATACTAGGCTTGCCATCCTCGTGCCCAACAGGACACAGGTCCTGCACAGAGCAAATTTGTAGCATCTCATATAGACAGTGAGATTCTCTCATCTGGGGCTGCTTTCAGTGTGTAGTATCACACAACCCAAAGCTGCCCCTCTCAGAGACACTTCAGCCTGAGGCACAGCTTTTTAGGGGTGCAGCTGATTCTTACAACTCACACAAATAATTGTGGCATAATTGTCACAATTTGGCGTAGAGCATAGAAGAGAAGACAAATGTATTTCCTTGGCTCACTGAGCTAGGCCTCCTTTGTACTAATTAGGATTCTCTGAATAAAAATACCGCACACAGATAGAAATATTAATTCATCTTTTATAGAGAAAAGCAGCCAAATATTGGCATAAGTCACGGGATAACAGCTTGATCCTGCAATCCCTTGCTTGCATGAATAGTCCCATTGACTTTCAGAGATTGCAGGAACAGGGCTTTACAGTGTAGCACAATGATGTTGGCAATTTGCCCACAAAAAGAGTCAAGTAAAGTCTAATTCTCCATTAAGGCTGAAGAAATAGGCCTTGGCTGAAGGAAATGTTCTACAGTAGATAGAGCCAAGCAAAAGCACATACTGTGTAATGTATTAACAAAAATTTGGTATGCTACTGATGTGATGGACTTAGCAGAAGGCACATTACATTCCGGAAGTAAATGTTTTTTTTAATTGAATTTGGACTCTTCAAACCAGCTCTTCAATAGTCACAACTTCAGGCCTAATTAACGGTAGCGCTTCTAAGAGAACTAATACTCCATGTACTTCACACAGACACCCTCATTTCTGGCTCACCTACGAAGGATGTTACAAATACAAAGCATATCATTTCCATGCTTTTGCTCCACAAATGAGATCAAACACACTTTTCCATTGGATCAAGTACTCTGATAATATTTGAAACTTGCTAGAAAGCACATTTACATGTAAGGATATTATTAAGTATACTGCTTTGTGACGCTTGCAATGCACAAGGCTGAGAAAGAAAGACCAAATAAAAACCAAAATGAAATAATTAAAAGCCTAGTACCTTCTTCACTTCTAAGTTGTCTCATTCTGGAATTCATGGGCTGGAGAGAAGTGTTGCTGAGCAGTTCAGAAGGAGAAGTGCAACGATGAGATTTTTTGATTGAAAGATTAATAGGTTCTTCCATCACTTTTTGCATAGAAAGAGTTAATTCATTAACTACATCTTGCCCAGCAGTAGCCAAACTGTTTTCTAGAATACAGTCTGCAGTATTGAAATCTTCATTTTCCAGCTTCAGGGGAGGGGAGTGGGATAGAAAACAATACCAAATTTTGTTATTAGCTTTCTTTCTTCCTATTTTAAGAAAATAATTTTAAAGCTGTCTTCAAGTACCAGGTATGGGAAATTTTACTTACTAGAAAAGCTACCTTTGACTGCTTGACTAACAATAACACGTGCTGTAAATGAAAGCAGATTCCCTCTCAGTAGAGGAGTTGGAGCATTTCCTACCTTGCACTTAGTGCTGCCCTGCAGTGCATCACCTGGTGCGAGGCCAGCAGGAGCCCCAGGGCCCAGGTCACTTGGAGCTCTGCCCAACATCAGGCTGTAGCTGGGCACTGGCTCTGATGGAGTATCACAGTCACGAAGGAGGTTTGGGGGTGGGCCAAGTGTTACAGCAGCTGCATCTTTCATGTGTGGATCAGCTGAGCTAGATAGTCTTGCTGGAGGTAATTCCATTTCCAAACCGTTTGAAAAGCCCACAATGCCTATGGATGTTGAATGCTAGGAAAAGCAAATGGAAAAAAGAAACAATATATTAATAAACTTTTCAGCAGCAAACTGCTACTCTTCTGTCTATAGTAGATGAGATACTCTGTTTCAGGTAGACATAATCAGTTTTTTCACAAGGGCTGTAAGAATCTATTGTAATCTTATACCATTTCCAAAAGCTTTAGATTTTCCAGCATTAAAACTGAAAACTGGAAAAGGAGACAATTAGCTTACTCTTCTGTGATTTACAGAAGTCTTCCTCAGATCAGTCCAAGAGATCCTGATTTTTAATTCCTAAAATGATTGGGAAATCTAAGCATGTAGAACGTTATATCAAACTGATCCTTGATATAAACCCTACTGGCTTCTATTGAGCCATTCCAGAAGAAGTAAGATTCAAAACAGAAATGTTACCATTTTATTAAAAACTCATCAAATCACTTTAACCAGAAAGAAGATTCAATCTGATACAAGTGGATGAAGCAATTGTTCCTTTTAATGATGCTGAAAACTTTATGCTAGTTAGGGAGTCTGTCCCATTAAAATCTAAGGCATTTCCCCTTTAAATATCATAGTGCAAACCCAGAAGCATATTACATGTACTATCGAGGAAAGGACGTACCTTTCTAGTTTCCAAAGAAAGAGAATATTTATCAAAGTTTCAATATGCTTTTTCTACTGCCTCATGATTTGTCATTATCAAATCCACAGAGATACTGTTATGCAAACCAAAGCAAATCCACCCATCTAGGTGACTTCCTTAAGCTTTCTTAAGGAATGTGTGACTAGTGAAAACAGGACTCTTCTAGCATCCATATGAAGCAAATATAAGCAGTTTCAAGAAGCACGCAGATCTGTGTCATTTGAATATACAATTTTTCCTTTATTTCATCATAGTTCATTGGTGTTTCACCCTTGATAATTGACTGAATATATCCTTCTCATTTGACTGCAATACAGTAGTTGCATTCATTGTAATATAAATCAGAATGGTGGAAATGTGTTGATTGTATCTGAATTAGGGTTTAAATTAATTGTTGTACTTATTTTTCTGCTAGGAGCCTATGACTTAGAAGTGAATCTGAGACAGGACCCATTTCCTAGATTCGATTAGTATTTTTCTCAACATATAACCCATTTTGGATTTTGACACCTTCGTCCATCTTGCCCCATAGTGGTAGAGACAGCAGCCTAGACTGAGCTGTTAGTTGTGCCTGTGTAAGCCCTGCATAACGTCAGTCTTGAATTCCTCAGCTTGCAATGCACATCAACTATGTGCTAAGAGGACATTCTGCCCACAGACACTAATTTCCACCTAAGGATGTCCTTTTTGTCCATTCACAGTACACACTACAGTGGGAGCTTTACCTGAACAGTAACCACTTAATTCAATATGACAAAGCAGCCTGCATTTGAGACAGAAAGAGGTTAGCTCTTCTGCAGTGCTAGGAAAGGTTTGTGCATTCTACTACACAGGGCTCCAGTGAGTCTGCTTTAAACAGTCCCTCGGTGTAGAAGGCATCCCAGAGAGTATTGGGTTGCTGCAGCCAGGGTACTGGTCGTTTTTCTACTCTCGAGTCAAAAGAACACCTCAGAATTTAAGCTGCCTGAACAATAGTAACTTTTTGGAAGCAGCTGGAATTAGTCAAACATGTTGATCCTACCTTCCATTTGAGCTGAAAACTAGAACACAGCAAATGAGGAAATGCATTGGTGGAGGGACTATTTGCCATATAGTCTGTCTGATAGGGAGAGAATGAGGTTTCAAACCAAAGTTATATATGTAGGTCAGAAAGGAATGCAGTATTCATGGCCACACATCCTAAAGAAGTCCACAAAGATCAAAAGTGTTTAATTGCTGTCATAATTTGCTTGTGACAGGCTCCTGCACACACAGTGACAAATGTGACCTATCAGGTAAGCATTTTCTTTTTCATTCCATCGCTCTTTGTATCACAAGCCTTTTTCAGATGAGAAAATAAACATGTGAACTGTTCCCATATCACTTACAAAAAATAAAATAAATAAGCAGAATTCATGCTTGAGCTGAGCAGTTGAACTGTAATCAGCCTTGCCTTTTCCTCTTATTTTGAAGTCCACTGTGAGCATTAATTAAGTCTCTGTGAAGTAGTTTAGTATTTATTTAGCCAGAATCTCCAAAGCATGAAGCAGCCACAGATTTCTGTCTGAGTCAATAGGAACTCCCAACGCTGTGCTACGTTGGAAATGGGCACACTGAAGCACACGTGGCAGGCACAACACCCAAAGCTGCATCACAAGTTAATTGGAGACCTTCTGGCCATTCACTTCTCCTAATCACTACACACATCTTCCTTCACTCCTTTAGGAGTGTGTGCCATCATCTATTATGTATTGACACTCGATCCTGTGAAGACCCCTCCGTGTGTAGCTGTATACACCTCAGGTGAAATGTCAGCCTTACTAACAATGGTAGGATTCCTCCTGGCTTCAGGGAGACAAGTTTACTTACTCTTAGTAGTCACTGGAAAAAAGAAAAAAAAGACAGACACATGCACAAGAATTTTGTGATAGCTAAAATTTTCAGGAAGGTGAAATTCAACTGCCTGATATGGCTATATCCTTTTTAGTCTTCTAGCTAGCATCAGTTTCTTCAGAGATCATTTTAGATTATATAAGCCAATGTAAAACCTTACTCTTGCTAAAAAGAAAAAAGAATAATGAGGCCATCAAATTGCCATCTGTCTTTCCCTTGGGGCAAAAGTTAATTTTGTGGTTATTTTAATGATGAAGCAACATTATGATCTTTCAGTGCAAAATATTAAAACTCGCAGTTAAGAACAGACACATTCCATTCTGATCCAAGGAGCTGCTGTCAAGTGTGAAGTGAACAATGCTCTGGGAACAAGGCTCATTAATAGCCTATTAATTCACTCCCTAAAATAATCATTTCTTTTGCCATTAGCAAAAATTTCTCTTTTCCCTTGACAGTTCAGCTAGTTTTTTGCAAATGGGATGCCCTTAAAGAATTTATCTCAGTTTTATAAAAGCTCTGTTGCTTTTACATAGCTCTGTTTGAACAACAACAAGCATTAATTATGCTCTTGGGCAGAGGGTGGCTTCAGCTGTAGGTTAATTTTGAACTTTTTGACATTTTAATGTAAAGCCTGGCACATTGAAGTACATCTGTGTCATTATAAACGGAATTCTCATTGTCTCATAATTAATTTTGGTCTGATGATCCTTATAATATAATGGCAGCAGCATCACCCCCCCAAAATGCCTTCTACCACAAATTTCTTAGCTATGGTAGTGAAAGGTAAGAAAAAGAACATGCAAAGTGCCTTCAGAGAACAAAAAATAAACACATGGTTCAGTTCAAATATTTCTTTGATCACTGTTGTATTTAAAAAGGTCCAGTGTAAACATGCAGCACTAATACAGAAGAATTCTGAGAAGCAAATACTTACCTTGAAACAGTGGGATTAGGATTTGTTAGGATTGTTTTGGCAAAGTCTCAAGGCTGTTGACACTAAGTGTCACAGATAAAGAAAGCTAAAACTAGGAACCGCCAATTCTCTTTGCTATAAGAGAAATAACACGCTGCAAATGGTTGCAGAGTAATGAACGGCTGCTATTAAGTGGAGCAATCCCCCTGGCAGCTCATTATGCTGGAAGGTTAAACAAATGTACTACTCCAATCCAGTTGCTTAACTCACCGCACACAGCAGCACTGATAACACAGGCTACACATGCTTCCTATTCATATTTTCCAGTTTCAGAACAGAATCCAAAGGATTTCCTCTCTGGTTTTGTTAGAAAAAGAACCGAAATCTTCCTTAACTGGCTGAATAAACTGGGGCTGGCTTAAAGCGGAAGGAGGAAGAGAGCGTATGGAGCAAGCAGCATCATGTTTTATTTATCTTTTTTTTTCAGGTCAAAGGAAAAAGGTTTTGTAAAATTAACATTCTGGGAAACGTACCTAATTGCACTAAGCATGATCGCATTTGTGCTGTAAGCAGCTCAATTCTGTAAAGTAAAAAAATGTACTCCTTCACTTCAGGAATATGCTGGACCCTGAATTCCAGGCTATTATTAGTTCCTTCACTGCTAATTCCCCTAAAATTAGTAGCAATTAGGGCACAAAAATAGCAACAACTTAATCTACTTAGTTCCCAAGCTCGGATTTGAAGTTCTAGGGTTGAATATTAAATTATTATTACTTTCAGTCACTAAGTAATCACAATGCACTCTGTGACATACTAACAACAAATAAAAACTGGACAATGTCCTCCAACCCCTCTCCCACAAATTTCACACATTTTTAAAGAGAAAAAAAAAACCAAAACAACCAAAAAACTTCCCAAACACTCAAGTTATACTCTAGCCACCAAGATGGAAGAGGTGTCATTAATAAAGCTCAGGATAAATGCACTGGGGCAAAACATCCAAAAATGCCACCAATAGCAAACCGAGGTCAACTGTTCTCTCTGACAACCCTGCAGTAACAGTGGCATTGGTGTGTCAGAGACAAAAAGTTAAAGTGCATCAAGTCTGAGGAGAGGCTGAGTAGTTCCATCACAAACTATGTTAGTCTTCCATGAAATGCCACCATTGCACATAATTGGAATAAAACAGAAGCCTCTCAGAGTGCTCTGAATTGTGTTCCTTGGACGGCATGGAATATTTTCCAAGATTTCCCTATTTTAGATATTTTATGATGTTTGAGACAAACAGAGCCCTTGAACTAAGAAGAGAGGGCTTATCGCAAATCAAAAAAAAAAAAGAAAAATATAAAAATCAGCATTATAGCACTATACAACACTTCCATGTGCCTACACTTTCATTACTATTTCTGGTCATCCTGTCTCAAAAATTATTTCTAAAAATCACACAGTATAGGGAAAATAGCCAAAGATATAAATGACGAAGGACAGAGTCACTTTCATAAAAGAATAATTCTAGAGAGACAAGTCATTACTTTTCAACTGGTGATGAATACAGAATGATTATTCAGTGTTTGTCCTAACACAAGAACTAGAAGGTATCTGACTGAACTATCAGGCAACAGATTTAAAATAAGCAAACAGAGGAACTTATGCAATGCAAAACTCAGTTGCTGCAAAACATTGAGGAGACCAACAGTATTAAAGTAGACTCAAAAAATGGATTAGACAAATTCATAGAGGAGGGGTCTATGAAGAACTCCGAAACACAATAGTGTTGGTACAGCCTTCATGTCAGAAAGCCCCTGAAGTGCTGGTTTTCAGAAGATGGGAAATTGCTAAGGAACATAACCAAACCTGGGTTAGCTAAATGCTGTCCAATCTACTCACAACTAAGTAGTGCCCCAGAAGGCAGAATCACACTCAAGCTAGTTAGGATTTTAGGATGAGAGGGAGGGGTACAGAATGCTCCGCTGCCCAGGATTCAACTCAACAGCTGGACAAGATAGGGAACCATCCCTCCTAGAAGTAAAGAACTTGTTCCAAACTACAGAAAGGAGAGCACTTGCAGAGTCTGAGGAGGAGAGATGTCCAGCCCTGCAACACCAATGTCTATTGCAGCAGTACCTGAGACTCAAACTACTATAGATGTACAGTAGTCATGACATTTCTTCAAATAGTAGGTATAGCCTTTAGACCTCTTGCTCTTCACAGCCAGATATGACAATTAGTTACGTGTAAACAAAACAGTAATTGTATTCCCTTTCTTATTCCTGAAAACACAATTAAGTCCAAAATATCTTATTTTCTCCTGTTTCGGAATAGATGACCTCTCAAGTCCAGTGTTTAAATTAATAACTCAGTATCATACTATGTAAAATGAACAAGAAGACCATATCATTGCAGAAGGCTGGTAACCCTTTACACAAAACTGCTTATCTAATTGAGTACTCATTCCTCCACATTGCAACTTAACAATTCAACAGCTTGTGTAAAATCTGTTTGCTACTGCTTGGCATAATTCCCTGGAATTGAAGTGTATGTATCACAAAAGTTATTCTGAAATTTGTTCTCTGTCTTGCTGGAATTCTTACTGGAGAGGTTTGGTATTCAACAGGCATGGAGACAGAACAACTCCACAGTCTAAAATAGAGTTCCTGGCTACATGAGTGAAGTATACTGAGAGGGGACCACAAAGAGAAAATTATATCCATTTTGCACTTCAACAGAACACTTTCATTTCTAGTGTTGTGTTCTTGAAAAGTGCTAATAAAGCCCAAAATTACACTAATTGTACTACTTATATCAAACACCCAGTGGTCTAAGTATAGAAACATTTATTCTGAGAAAAAAAAAAATTAATTCACAGAGAAAGCATAGTTAGAATACACAGAAAGACAGAGAGGCTGACAGAACATCACCATTAATGCTTCAAAACCAGTGAAACAACCGAAAACAAGCCCACCCATGACTGAAGTTACATGTTTAGAGACTATGCTATAAACAAGCATACAGAGCAGGTAGGCACAGACTCTGTCAGGAATTACTCTGACCTTTGAGACAGCAATAGCCTTGGTGACAACATCTGTGATTGACACCAGCTAGAAACCCCTACTTTGTACTTTTTGGAGAGCCCAAACTCTGCTGTACAGTGTAGCTAGATTTAATCTTTGTCCTGATAGATGGTGAAATATAACACACAAGGACATTTTACAAATGTGTCAAGTGTTTCATCCTCGTTTCTCTACCTCTGGTTATCAATAACCAGGGAAAGAAAACTACTCACCAGAATAACTTGAACAGGTGCTCTTTGAACTCAAAAGCTATCACATGGCATACATGTGCCTCACTATGTGCACTAGCACTTCTCGGGCATGATCTGAATAATGTACTTGTGATTTCCCCACTTATGAGTAATACTGTGATCACAAACTATTAATGGCATCTGGTCTAAATTATTTCACACGTAAATATGATCCTGTACACAGATGATAACTATCATCTAGTTATCAAACAATAATATCAAACACATACCATAAACATGTTTCAAAAATCAATGCATAGATGTTTAATTACATGAGCAACCAAGCCTTGCCCCACTCCAAAATAAAGGAAACCACTGGGCTAAAGAAAGCTTTTATTAATTTTATTTTTTTTGCAGACCTTGGCAAACTTACCACTAAACAGTTAATTCAGGTGCTCACTGCTTTCTCTTTAATGGACAGAGAATTTTCTACTCCACCACGAATACTATGCCCAACTGAAGGCTGTCAGAGTTCAGCAGAACCACAAGGCCAAGAATTCCAAAAAACAGAACACAGTTCTTCAGGTAGCAAAATGTTTATCTAGCCATTTTCTCTGCCACACATCACATGTATTTCAGACTTGTCCATTTACTTTTTCCATGTCCTTCAAGAATTTGAGAAGTGTTCTGAATACAGGCCATATGAGAGTAAAAGGACAAATACCTCTACAGAAACTTTTGTCTGGAGAAGAGTGTGAAAAATATTTAATCAGGTGAAACAGAGATGAGAACGAATAGATACAGTCCCTTGTTCTTCAACAGGAAACAATCTCCCATTTAAACCTAGATTTAATCCAATTGTCAGCAAAAGCAGTCAGACACAGCATTCATGAAGGGTTTTCTTACTGTGCTGTTTCCCTTCATCATTTCTAATTCACCATTGCCAGAGCTGTCAGTGCCTTGTGTCTTCATCCCAAACAGCTCAATAGAAGAGGGAAATACAAGCAATGATGGGATACTGCAGCTATTGAATATTCTCATTTCTTTCAGAGGTACCATGAAACTAGACAAAAAAAACAGACACCCCTCTGCTTTCTGCACATAAGCATAGACTTCTTGGCACAATTAGAAAAGATTCTTTATTTTTTTCCTAGGAGTGTCCACCTCTTGCCACCTTCTCAACTTCTACAGGAATGGATCAACCCTTCTTCCTTTACTACTCCTCCTTTTCTCATCAGACAACACTTCTCTCTCCCTGTCTTGTACTTCTGCTTCCATTTTCTTTCCTCTTTCTGACTTTTCTTGTTTATGTTTTTTGGAATAACCTTCCATTACAGATGCAGAAGACAAAGGACAGCTTCTTCAACATGCATGTAGAAAAAGCCTCTGAATTTTAGTTGGTTAGTGCCACCATTCACTTTCCCAAATAACTTTGAAGGCATTCTGCCTTACAAGAAAAGTATGGGCTCACGTTCATGGTCTTACTCAAGCCTCAAATACACATCTTCAATTTTTACAGAAGGATCCTAAAGTAAAACTAGACCTATCCTAGAAAATTCACATAGCTTTCCTCAGTCCTGTGCTCTGTCATCAGAGGTTAAGAGAGAGCTGTTTCACATGTGAAAGTTCAGAGCCAAAGAATCTTATGATTCCATCACATCTACAGGATTAAATTAGCAATTGTGGATTTCCTTGTGGCTTTCAAATCTGATTTGTATGCTGCTTCCAGGGCCTCAGTAATCATTATGTTTCCATGTCTCTACAGCTCCCAAAGGGATCTCTAATAATTCCCTGAATGGGTATTGCATCATAAATACATTGAGACAACAAAGTTACATACTAAAGAAGGAAAAAATAATTTCCTTTTTGAGGCTAGTGAGGAAAGACAAGTACTTCCACAATATTCCACACACAAATTCAAGAGAAAATATCCACAAAAGACTTAAACATGGTACAAAAAATGAGTCATGCACAGAAGCAACAGATTGGAGCAAACAGAATATGATGTGCTGTTTGGAATGTTTTAAGCAAACTGTACAGAGAAGTAAAAGGCAGCTTCTCTGCTTCAAATGCACAGGTGATATCCAGAGTCAGCAAGGATCTACTGATAGGGATTAGCCCTCCTGGTTTTGTTCATGCTGCTCCATCAACAGTCAGGGCCTCATATTTGGTGGAAGGATAAGAGCCTGGCTGTATGATGTACTAAAATATTCTAGAGATAAAGAAACTATGAATTTTTCTGCTTATATATGAACAAAGAGAAGTGTAATGGAATTATATTCCTTTAGACACCACACCTTCAGTAATAATTAGTGTTGTTACTTCCAGGACAACTATTTTGAAGGTTTCTCAAGCCTGATTTCATCAGCATCTCCGACTTTTTTTTAATGGCAGTTAGCAAGCCTTAATAGTCAAATCCCTAGAGATATAGGCTGGACAAAATTTAAGTAGTGAAGAAATAGAGCTCCTACTTATTTATCAGCTCATAATTCCCAATAATGCCAGCCAGACTTAACACTACCAGCTTAGAGAACAGTTGCAGCTCAGTGCACACAGGTACAGCACAGTGTGCAGGTACCTTACTAGGAGATGCACACAAGGTTAGGCTGTGACTGTCTTCCAAGATTTACAAGCCATTTTGTTGACTTACTGCATTTTAATTTTTTCCACCTGATTGCAAACTCCAATGCCCTTTTACATTCAATATTATCAAATAATGTTTTTCCTTTAATTTTTTTTTTTATTTTTTTTGAAAAGTTCTTTATACCTTTCTGACTGGATGGAAAGCTGATTGCTTCAGTGTGCTCTCAGGGGAGTGACTGCCGGCATTGGCTTCTTCATGTAGTGACTGTGACAGGAAGGGATTATCATTTTCGTCAAGAGGAATGACAGGCTTCTGGGCATCAGGTTCTGTGGAGCTCTCACAGACCTACAAATCACAAGAACTTGTGTTTCAACATCTTAGAAAGAAAAATGGTAATGAATTTACATCAATTCACAGCATGCACATTAAGACAAGCTCAGAAAGACTCCAAAACAATAGAGATGTTTAAAGTAACCCTAAGTAGAGAATGGAGAAAGATTTCTCTCAAACATTAACGAATTTTTTAAAAAATAAATCAATCAATCAATCAAGCTGCTGAAATGTGCAGCTATTCCAAAAGCCTGCAGTCTGCCTGTACAGGTAATCCACTTTGAGAACTATTCAAGGTGGAATCTACACAGAATTTACACAATGGGAAGTCTGAGCCACCTTTCTGCTGCAAGTCCCACTGTTCTGAACAAGTTTCAAAGCCACCTTATTATGCACCTTATCTGCCTTGTGGTTTGAATGCTCACCATCAAGCACTGTCCCTCTTTCAAAAGCAGGATTCTTACTACCAGAGGAAAAGGGGAGGAATTAGCCCTGCTGACAAAACTGTAGCAGAACTGCATGTATGAATACTGACGAAAGTCTTAAAGGACATGATGCAGCAGCAAGAGCATTTGCTAGTAGAATGGAAAATAACTCTCAGATAGAAAAATGGTCATCTTCATTCTCTTCAATAATAATTCAGAATCAAGTACTTTTTAAGGACTTGGGGCTTAATGTTTCCAGTAAAAAAGAATTGAAATAGAGAGTAAGGCTACTGCAGTCCTGCAGTTACCTGTTTACAAAGGAGGAATGATGGTGCTTTTATTCTCCCACATGCTGCTCACTTTTTCTATTTAGAAATCAGATCTTTGGGATCCAGGTTGTTTATGCAGCACTTTACAGAAAAATTTGGCCCAATCTGCATGAGGCATGAAGCCTCCCTTATGACTACATAGACAACAACAGAAAGTTCAAAGAAATACGTGATATCTCAGAGATGTCCCCCATTTCTGAGCTTACATTGACTAAACACAATACTTAAGAACTTTTACAGGACTTACTTGTGCTTCATCTTGGCTTTGTTGCTGCACAGGGGCTGGCTGCCTTACTATGTAGTTGATTTGACCAACTATGGTCTGTTGAACATGCTGAGGTGGTTTGGCTTGGTTCAGATGCAAGCTGGACTGTCCTTGGGCCTGCAGAAGAAGCTCCAGATCCTTTTTCATCTCCTCCAGCTCAAACTGGTGGTGCATGATGTCAAGGCTCTGTTGGATGACTTGTTTGTGGGTGCTCTCATTCTGACCTAGTGGTGGTGATGCTGGTGGTGGCTGCTGCTGCTGCTGTGGGGGTGGCTGCAGTGAGTGGTTAGATTTTATCTTCTGGAGATGACCGAGTTGCACTTGCACAGTTGATGTCTGCAAAGAGGCCTGTGTGCGGAGGGGCTGTGGATGGCTCGTGTGAACTTGCTGAGCCTCATGTGATACAACAGCGTAACCCAGGGGTGAATTCTGCTGCAGCTGCTGGGATGGTAAGTGCTTTCCCATCCTCCCAGACATGTTCTCTGGCTCTGACCGTGACTGCTGTTCCAGCCCAGATGGCATTAACTTCATAGGCTGAGGGACATCCCTTGGCTCTTTATCAGGTTGCTGCATGTTGTACTGCAGAGGAAAGCGCTGCTGATGCAGTTCAGGAGGTTGTCGAAAATTTTTATGGCAGTTTATGTCTTGGTAAGAAGGCTGAGCTTTGTTTGGGTGAGGAATGCTGAGGCAGTGTGAGCAACACAGAGGTGCAGAACACTGAACTGCAGGTGGAAACTGATGTAGCTGGCTATTCACAGGCTCTAGCTGTGATACTGATGAATGGTGCCCATGATACAAAGAGGTTTGTAACCCTTGAACGTTTCCATGGAGTAGCACATCTGGGTGAGAAATGTGGCCACCTTCCATTGCGAAACCTCCTGGAAAAAACAGCAAATTTACTCCCTCTTATGGTCTTGACAAATTTATACAATAAAAACTGTAGACAAGTAAATGCCTGTCATTCACATTTAAAATGTAAAAGATACTAAAATATCTCAAAACAGTCGGCCAACATACATTCAAGACAAATTTTTCAACACTTTCAAGTGGTTTCAAATTACACCAAACTCCCACTGATGTCAGTAGCACTCAAGGTTGAATTAGCCAGCAAACACTTTATAAAACTGGCCTTAACTTATGGATATGGTTCGTGCTTTCATTTTTTACTGAAGTACGAGCTTATCTTCTCATCCATAAACAGGGGTACAGAAGACAGCTTCCAGGGTGAAAGTGACACAGATAAAAGAGATTGATGTTATGTAGGTGAGACTCATAAAAGCTAGAAATAGAACTGACCTATGAAATCATCTTGTCCATGCTTTTAGTCAAGAGAAGATTACTCCCTTCAACACTTTTGATAGTGTTTTACCCAACTTAATTTTTAATATCTTAAGATGGGAAGAGAACTGATCTTACAGATCATTGATCAGTCCACTGAACTGAATTTACTGTAAAAACCAACTGCAGTTGGGAAATTTATAGCTGGTGGGAAACAAAGTCACAGTATGAACATTTGTTATAAAAATAACACTGCCATTATTATACAGTAAGTGTCTTAAAGCCACCTCTGTGCCCATTAATAGAAAGTGTTTCAACACTGCTCAGGTCCCTAGGCCACTAAGATGCTAAAAGGATCTGACACCTGTCTTTTAATAGGTGAGTTGAAATGGCTGGAGGGAAAAACAGAAAAGTTCAGACCCACATCTTTTCTTCAGAAGATGACAAGAGTTCCAAAACTGGATGTTTTCCCTTTAGGGAAAGTATTGTATTGTCTATATCTGTCTAGCCTAGCTTTGGCTACTTGTCTAATGTATTTTGCTTACCCAAATTGGACAGTTGTTTAGTCCAGTAGGAGGGATCCCAAGTAAATCTGATCTTCAGAGGAGGGCCTACATCTGTGTTACAATTTGTCTCTAATAGGCGCTGGATCTGAAATACAATCTGGTGACAAATTAAAGGATGATGACTTTATTCATAAGTACAGGAACATGAAAAATACTTTATTTGAGAAACATTAAGTCCTTAAAACAGTTCTCACAATCACTGCATAGTAAGTATTACTCTTACCAGTTCTTTACTGAAGAGAAATGGGATGCTGTTTTTGGTGCACACGGCCCAACTGATGAAGTTCTGAACATGTTCTACCTGTCTGCCTAAAACCACAACACCTTGCAGTTGCTGCTCTAATTTCTGCTTCCTTTCGCTGGTGATTTTCTGTTAATAATATGAATCGGTAGAAAAGAGCTGTCATTCTTCAGACAAACATAATGCATACAATCACTGGCACTACATTATGCCTTATTTTCAGCAATACCATTCTTTAGAATATCTTTAAACCACCAATCATGAAAAGAAACCAAAACCTACTCAGCAGACATGTCTGAATTCAAGAAGAGCAATGGCTTCCCCAGGAACAAACAACCTCCCTTATTCTGGCCTTGGTTTAACAGAATAATGTAATCCAAGAAAGTTGTAGAAGCTGGATCAAATCTGCACTTGGATAACTTTCTTTGTTCTTCCAACACACAACAGAAGAGACTCGAGAAAGAGTATGAGAGGGCAAGTATGCCCCATTTCTTCAGAACAGTCTTCCAGTCCCTATGATTTAGGGACCACAAACACACAGGTTACATTATTACCCTCTCTATATTTTTCTACAAATTTGTCTAATTGCTTTTGAACCCACACACAATATATTGAAGCATGGAGTTCCACACTTATTTACAATTTACATGAAGAACAACCTGTCCTTATCTGATTTGAATCTGGTATTTGAGAATTTCATTCAATGGCCCTACATGCACTTCAACTGAGCACTGTGCTCACTTCAACTGTATGCAGAGTTCAATTGTCATAATACATAACTCAGAAAAAGACTGAAATTTATCCTGTTTCTTGTAAAGCTACTTAGCTGAGTAACCGTATTTGAGTCAAATCTGTTCAAAGGTAGCAAGCCCGTGCAAAGTGCCTTGACTTTCCAGTTCCATGACCCAAGTGTAACTGAGAACTGGAGATTCTGATCAGCAATTTTTGTGCTCAGCACGTTTCAAAGTAAAATCATATCTACTTCAACTGGATATCCAAAAATTGAAGAGTCAAAACTGCAGGGTCTGTTGTGCAAAGCAGACCAAAGAATCATTTTTGAAACAGCGTATTAATTGTGCTCCTAGTGGGCTTCTACAAGTTAAAGATTAAAACCAGAAGCTGGTTTGTTTTGTAGATATTCAAAAGGTGCACTCATTGCATTAGAAAATGTGGTTAACCCATAAAAAGCAAACATTTTGCCACTTCACCCTGCATCTTTTTCAACCATTGATTCCATATAAAATTCTGCAGGGAAAAAAAAAGAAAATATAAACAACAGGACAATAGCTCTCTCAGTCTATATTCTTTCCATTGCCACTGGGATTAAATTTAATTTAGTGTAATCTCCCGAGGTATCAAATAAACTAGCCTTACTTACTTCAAGTTGTTCAAGAAGGATGTTTGTTCGTTTATCGATTTCATTCATCAGAACCATCTTGGCCATTTTTATTTGGTTTTCTACTTTTTTGTACAAATGTTTTACTTCAAGCAACCTGTGGGTAAAGAGATACACATCCCTGAATGAGCCAACTGGTATGTCATTTGTTCACAGCTTGGTAGTTATTTGTTACAAGAACTGATCTAGCTATTGACAGAACTCCGAGTTTTCCATTAGTTCTCCCACCTTTCTCTTTAAACACAGAATTATAGAATCTTTGGGGTTGGGAGGAATCTTCAAAGGTCATCTAGTCCAAACCCCTGCAATGAGCAGGGACATCTTCAACTAGATAAGGTTGCTGAAAGCCCCATCTCACCTGGCCTTGAATGTTTCCAGGAGTGGGGCATCCACCACCTCTCTGGGCAACCTGTTCCAGTGTTTTATCACTCTCAACATAAAACATTTCACCCTTATACCTAGTCAGCTTGTTCTGAGGTTTCTTGAAGAAATAAAGGATTTTAAAATTCATCTTTATTTCTAATATTTTCAAATTCTTGTTCAGAAACAGATTATACAAAGAAATCTTAACTCTGAAGTCAGCTGTCACATGCCTTATAAAGACTACAGAATCATGTATTACAATGCCAAGACTTGTCAGCACCACTTAAATATGGATTTGATATTTTTAATCTTCCTATTATTTCCTACCCTCCAAGAAAAAAAAAATTGCAGCTGCATTTAATTCTGCTAACCTATATCCAGTGAAAATATTATTTAGCATATCAGCCACTTTCATGGGGAAAAATTAATGCATAGCAATTACCTGTCTTCAATCTGTTTAGCTGAAACCTGAATCCCATTTTTTTTCTCTTCCACTTTAGTTATGACATTTTCCAGGATAACTCTCTGATTTTGCAGAGCTTCGCCAAGATGTCTGAACCTGAAAACAAAAAAAAAGGGAAAATTCTCACACCATGTTTTTCCATGTTCAAAAGTAAACAACTTATCCCTTGATCAGTTTAGGGGGAACACCTGCTTTAATACTTGTCTGGACACGGTCTCCTGCTTCTTTCCTACTACAGGTGTGTTCTCTGTGACAGCTGAGCTTTGTCAAACCTCATACAGTCAGGTCCATGTCACAAAAAGCGTCACACGCTCACACGCTTTCTTAGGCAAGTATCATGCCTGAGCATTGAAAAATCTGGTCTTGTACAGTCATGAAGACTTTTGTAAAGACAAACAGAAGTATTTGAACCATGCTAAGTACTGAGTTCAACCTGTACCTCTAAGCACAATCAGAGGAATTCTTTGCATGCATAGTACGTACAATGCAAAACAATACAAGGTACAATGCAACCGGGAAGGTTCACACCGCTGAGAACAGGGAGTGCCTCTGTAAGGGCAGAGAGCCTTGTGCTACACAACCTGGGCATAAGAAAACTGAACTGAGTTTGCTGTGGCTTTTAATTTTGGATCTGCCTGCAACATCAGCTGACAGGTAATGCAGATGGGAAAGCTCAATTAGCTACAGTTTTAGCTATGATAGAGCAATCAGTGTGTGGTACCTGTGTTCCTTATGCTCTGTGAGAAGGCAAGTCCGGCAGGTGAGGGTATCACAGGTCTCACAGAACAGCTGGAGTGGCTCCAGGGTGTGCAGTGGACAAAATAGGGAAAACTCCCTTGCGTCATCTTCAGTTGGTAAGGAAAATAAAACAAGGGTGTCATTGACAAGAAACAATACTAGAGTTCAGAAAAAGAGTAAGAAAACTCACAATTTTATGGAAAGTCTTGATGATAGTTTTAAGAGGCACAAAACCTGAAAACATCTGATTGTGTGATGCAGGGTTTGTTTATATTTCTTCCTAGCCTTATGCATCTTACAAATTGAGCACATCAGAGAGGGTCAGAAAAAAAGTCATTGAAACAAATTTACATTGTCTTCTAAACTCTCATGAGTTTTAAATATCTCTCATGATTAGGGGAACCTGCCTCATGACTTTGAAACTCTTAGTCTGGCAAACCACTCAACAAACTGTATTGTAAAATGTGGAATAGCAAATATATTACATAAGCCTGTAGAGTCACAGCAGAGACAAGGAAAAAAGCCACATGAGCAATTGTTTTTCAAATTTTTCTGTTTGTTGCATTGCAGTTCATAACCCTCAGCAGCTAGGGGCTGATATTAGGCCCTAAAATCTGTTTATAAAAGTCTTTTCTAAAGAGTATAAGTATTTTCTAATGTAATGAAGAGTAAGAATGGACAGTGGACATGCAAACTGGAAGCTTCTGTACAATCTATTCTTGGCTTCTTTCTTGAATGGTAGAATTGTTTTAGAAAGAAGGAACAGTGTCAACAAAAGAATGCTGGTTAAAAAAAAAAAGAAAACTAAACTATGGTAAAATAAACCCTCTACTACTCACGACAGACATTCCCAAGTACATTTATTTTAACAGCTAAAGCCAAAGCTCTTTTTTTGGAGAGAAAAAACACAGACTCCAGAGCCTAATCCATTGTAAGGATAGCCCATCACTACTACTGGTGAAAAACAGTCTTCTCAAAATGCTCAAAAAGCATAAGCTTGAAGACTGTGACAGATTTATGAAGATCAGAGTTCAAATCCTCTGTTCACAGAATCATAAACATTATTAGCATATAGGGATTTATGGGGACAAGGAAGTCACATGGTTGTATCCTCAGAGTACTCCAAGAAAGACATCATCCAATTATTCTATAACGACATGAGAAATTAAACTAAACAATCATTATTTGGTAACACACCTTGATAAAAAAATTCTTGAAAGGGACCCACATTAATTATGTATACATTGTTATTATTTGCTTATATGAAATGAGAAAAAACATTTCCATTTTCCAAATCTATCTGAATTATCTAAATATTGTTATTAAAAAACAACCTATGGCAGAGACCATGCTCTCATCCTGTAGCAAAATGGAGACTCATAGAATCAAGCTTTTGAAGTGATACTATTGCAATAATACAGACCTACAGTACACAGCAAGATATATACTGAATCAGTCACTTCATTTTCAGGTTGGAAAATGCACAACAAAGAAGTAGAAAGACCATGAAAATCTGATGGCTGACAAATAAGAATGAAAATATGCAGAAAATCCATGCCACACTCTAAAACAATGTCAAATTGCCTGGTTTTTAAATTGCTATCTACTCCAAATATTTCTGAGAAGGCAGATTTACTTCCTCCATTTCAATTGATTTTCCTTATGCTTTCTTCACAATGTGCAAGAAAATAATTTGTGACAGATTAGTCCAAGATTTTATGTAACGGCTTTTTGTAGTTTACATTGTTACAAACTATTTACTGCAGCATCATGCCTTATTCTTCAGGGAAGTCTACTGGTTTATATAATTATTGAATCAAATGCTAATAGATAATATTATTAAAAGAGGAAATTAAATTAGCTGTTTTTAGCTGGCAACAATATTTTCTTCTAGCAAGGTACAAACTGAATTCACCTTGACAGCAATTTTTTTTCAGATTACGTTGGAAATTTGTACTTTTGTATTAAAACCTATAGATGACAACGCAAATAATCATAATAACCAACATGCAGTCAACATGTATGTCAAAGATCATTTTTGATCCCCTAGAGGGTCAGACTTTATACTTTAAAAGGAAAATGAAAAGATTTTAATGACTGTCTCAAGGCTCATAGTTTAGAAAAGCCTCTTGAAGTGTTCAGCATCTGCAGACCATATGAGTTGTTTTTCTGAAAATTCAAGATCAAATTATCCATATTAAATTCCACATTATAATGAGATGCTCTCTTTAAGGTCCACGTATCACAAAGCCTAGTCATAATCTTATATAATGATTTCTCCCTTTTTCTCTCTGGGAGGGGTTCTTTAGCCTTTGGGTGACTGTAATCATTCCAGAGAAATCAGTGGGTTTTTAGTACCATGTCAGATTTAAGAGACAAGCAGATTTCCAAGGATAAAATCAGTGTTATCTAATTACAACACAGACCCACTAGTTAATCCCCTGACTCAACTGACATATCAGTGAAAACTGCCACTAAGCCAAAGAATTCTTGACCTACTTTACACTCAGCCCAGAGCAACGCTCTTCAGTATTGAACTTAATACTTGGAAATCAGATGCTAAACAAGGACAGAAGCCTTTGCTTTCTAGAAGCAATACCTTGACCACATCTGTCTGTGTTAGCTTCTTGATAAGAACCTCAGCTGATGAAGGGGGAAAGCTCAGTTGGCCTGAATTCTGAGAATTCATCGTTTGAGTCACCATTTCCTACAGCCTGTATTTTCTTTATCTCAGGTAGATCTTTCAAATAATTAACAGAAAGTTTTAAAACTCTGTTCTCCTCACCAGCTGGTGTTAGCTTTGGAAAAGCACTCTCATCTTGGCTAATAAAGCTCTCCCTCCACTTGCATAATTTGCAGTGACTCAAATTTTGATTTTATAGGTTGATATTCAGCCGTGAGAGACTGAAAGAAAAAGATAGTATAGCAAAGAGAAAATTATTCAGTTTATGCACTAGCTTGCATATAGCTGATATGTCAGTACTAGATCATTTCCTTCTAACACAGTTTTGAGAAAAGGATTGTTTCTCCCAAATTGCAAAGCACAAATTTCTACACAAGGAAACACTCTATACTGCTACTTAATGTTCTTTTAAGAAAGTTGGGACTAAAGATGGTCCTAGTTTTGTGACTTTAAGCAATTCAAGAGTTCTGCTTGACTAAATTAACTTATTCCTAGTGTTAATGCAGAGCACTCCAGTGAAATGCTCGTTCTTCAGAGTGTTCCTTCAAGACTGCTGCTTGACCTGTCATAAAGTTTTCAGAATCACAGACTATGCTGAGTTGAAAGGGACCCACCCATAAGGATCATCGAGTCCAACCCTTAGCCCTGCACAGGACCATCCCCAAGAGTCACACCATGTGCTTGAGAGTATCACCCAAAATGCTTCTTGAACTCAGCAGGCTGGGGGCTGTTTGGCCCATGTTGCCAGCACCTAGTTCTCCAGTGGTCAACAAATTCATCACAGAGGCAGATTTTGACATCTCATGGTGACAGATACAGAAAGTTTTCAGGGTTGGATTGTTTTGTTTGTTTTCTTTTTTTCTTTCTTTCCGGAGGAGGGGGTTATTGATTTTTTTTCTCTCACATTTAAATGTAATCTGTGCTTTTTTCTCATTACCACTCTTACAGACTTTTTTGGTTTACACCCTATTTGGAAATGACATATCATGTCTCAAGTGTTTCAAACTCTGTTTGATATGACTAGCAAGTACTTAAAGGAACTCTATGTATGGCAAGTATAAAGTATAGATTTCTACAAGAAAAAGTCTAAAGAGAAAGATTTTTTAAAAAGTGTAATCAGAGGGCTGTGTTTATTTGATTTTATTCCCTTCTTTGTTCTTCATCTTCCTTATGAAGAAGAATGAGAGTGTAACATAAACCCTCTAGTACAAATAAACTCATATCTATGCAAAGTGTAAACTTAAAGTGCTGTATAAAACTGAAACAATTTTATTTTATGTTACAAATTGCTTATATAAGTTTAGGTTAGGATACTCCACGGCAGATTTTTGGCATATGAGTAAGGAAAATAACGAGCAGTAATAGGAGATGGTAATACTTTCTGTAGATCATCACTGTGTAGGGATGAGGTATATTTGCCAGTGGGCTTCATTTGTGCTTGCTCACAGCAATATACACCCAGGAGACATGGTTTTCACTCCAGGCTTAAAAAAGGAACATTCTACAGTGACCACAGATTTTTCTGTCTATGACTCCCTCACACACCTTGCCCATATGCACAGCAATTGCTTTATCAGAGTTTCCTGAATGAAATTATCCAAAGGAGGACAGAAATACTAAACGGGCAAGGCCTGTTGCTGTTGCAGCCTTTCTAACCCTAGTCCATCACTAAACAGATTGGAAAGGCAAGTGGAGAAGGTCATGTCTGTGAAACACAGACATTCAACCTTTTTCTAATACTGTGGAACGCTGATTGTGGCAATGGCCTTAAAGCTGGAGAAGAGTCACATCATGTCTCGTTTGTGTGTACATGCCCTCCTGAGTCACAGAGGGAGCAAGGTGTCTGTGGCACGGAGCTAGCAACTACTCCCATTTCAACTAAACAGCTGATATGAGAAGAAACAAAATTTCAGTGTGTCTTCAGTACCTGCACAGCCTTTCAGGGATACAGACAGGAAGCGGTCTCCAGCATCCTTGTCATGCCTGTGTTCCTCGGTACATGAGCTGCACAGCCACTTATTGCATCTTGTGCAGAGACTGTGAGCAGGTCTCTTCTCTTTACACATGGAGCAGCTCTAAGAATAAAAAGTACAATTACAAACATGGATAACAAATTAGCCATACAATTTTTATTTTAATAGACTATGATTCAGATTGGTAAGCTTAATATTTTTGTCCTCAGACTAATGCAATTCAGGTTAATTTAAGAGTCTGATTAGAGTTATAAGAGGGAGCAGAATAAAATTAAGACTTTAAGTTCCCATACAAAATTGGTTGTCTTTCCGTGCTTTAGCACAATCAAACAATTATGACATGATTCAAGAATTATTCAGCAAAATTCTTGGGTCCATGTTACACATGAAGTCTGAAGAAATAATAATAATGACTTATTGATTTAAGTAAAGGAGGTTAGGTTAAAAGTCACTTTGAAAATGCTCTAACCTTTTCTGTTAGTGTTGTAGTACTTACTGATGGCTTTAACACATCAAATGAGCGTACATCTTATTTTTAGATGTGTGTTTATACATTTACATAAATAGATAGATATTTTCTACCTCCAAAAAGATGGCCCAGTAAGTATATGTTAGAAAGTCCATCAAAAAGTTTTTTTAATCCTTTCTAATCATAACATTATGCAGAAGCATTTTACTGTATCATTTCAGTGCATTCATTAATTTCAGTTCATTAATAATTATTTGTTAACAAACTACAAAAAATATAGACTATTTCTGCTTTCCTGTATATGAACATAAGTCAAAGCAATGTTAGTAGAGCTGCTCTAAGTCTATATTGCTTTATTTAAAATTAGAGCTTACTCTGCTTGCTTTAGCAGTGTACAAACCACTCTGATACAGTGTAACTGTCAGAAAAATATGTAAAACATCCTAATGGAAAGGCAATTTAGAAAGCAGTATGAAGACACTCACACACTATTGATGAAAAACTGAGTTCCTATTCTCTAAAGAATTGACCAGAAACAAGCTCAATTTATATCTTGATATCACATGTGGTGAACTGGAAACACAAGGCACAGGAATACGAGAAGAATGAGAAACCTTAATTAACTATTGTCTCCATTGACTCAAAATTTAAGGAATGCCCTTTGTTGTACAGGCCATGGCCATGTCACTAAAGGGGAAATGAACAGAGCAGCACAAAAATGAAGTGGGTAATTTGACCTTTGGTATCCAGAATGAACTCAAGAGTAATTTCACATACCTATAATTCTTTTAAAAAGGATTTGCACTAGGCATAAAAAACCTTGCTGGAAAACTCCCAATATACACGTTTTGATTTACCATAGACACAAATAGGTACTAATGGTCAGAGTGAGCACAGTGATGTTATTCTACCACCATCATAAAAGTATAAAGGCTTTGCCACCAGTTAATGGAACTGAAACTTTTCCTCCAGGGTAACAATATATCTACTGTACATACATTGAGCATAGTTCCTCAGTATTGCTACTACTCAGGGCTACTCAGGCAAACAATAATAGATGGCAAAATCACTTCCTATTATGTCCTTTCTGTCAGGCAACAGCTTATCTTCAGCTAGGATTGCACCCAACTACTTGATGGGAAACATGAAGAGAAGGACACAAGTTCTGGTGAATGTAATGGAAGTTTCTCTTTGTGGTGCCTCAGGGAATAGAAAATCTGAAGAAGAACAATTGCAGTCCTTGGCCGGTTGTCTTAGTTTTAAATTATGGCTTTAACATTTAGTGGAACATCTATGTCCATCTACATTCTGAGAGGCAAGTGAGTCAAGTTCTGATTCACTTCAGCCCAAGAAAAAAAATTTTTGTTCTGCTAAAAATAATTTAAATTTTACCACTCCCTTCAGTGGGTCTGGAATTTCTCAACAGGTCTCTTATCAGCTCATTACTGATTACATTCATCTTTTGTTTAGAATCTTTTTCAATCAGATTGGGCAATTCTTGACAATAAGACAACAAAGCAAAGTTTTATATGTTTTTAATTGTCTAGGGAGGGAATTGTTTGTGCAAACCATTCTGCTGTTTTAGCCACTTGTCGGTCAACAATGTTTTCCAAAAGGTACATGCAATAATTTAAACCAAAAAACCTAAAAACCCCTTATATAACCAAGATGCAAAGACATTTAATCTGGGAAACAAAGTTTTTGACATAAAATGGAGTGTCTAATTTAGAATGTAACCAAAAAGTGACAGCCTAGGGATCAAGTCCAAAGTTGAGGGAGGTTCTGCCTTCTCTGCAATACCCAAATTTGCTTAAACACAGTAACAGTTCAGCTGTCAGCCTGACTGGAATTTATATTGACACTGTAGTGTCTTAACATTACTTTTAAGTTGCAGTGTGTTCCCAGAGTTACATTATTTATGATGTGGAAATGGGCTTTTGGGCAAGAGCTTCTGAACTGCATATTTGTGAAACTCCTGCTGCTGGCATAGAGCACATTCTATCATTCATGCTTCACCATCTCACACAAGAGACATCCTGCTTCCAAATACTTTGTTAGAAGCCTTGACAGATCCCCATTTGAACATACTGGGTAAATTAAGACAATAATGGCAGTTCAGATGTGTCTCAGCTGGGAGATCAGGTGCTTCTTCTGATGACACTGATGGCAAAACTATGGCTTTAATTTTGGGTGTGATGGCAGTGATTAAAGACAGTAAGCAAGCAAGCTACCTGACTTGACTGCCAATAAAAAGGAAGTCAAAAACTACAAGTAAGGTTCACAAGTCGCTCTAGGGTACTTGTATGTTCCAGTAAGAAATCTGCATTACTGAACTGCTCTTAGGAGTCCTAAGGGATTACAGAAAAGAAAAACCTTCTTTTAAAGATGGTTTTAAAAAATAGTCTAGTGCTTTTGAAGAAATTAGATATTCTCATTTGATTTCCTTTCTCTCATTGAAAAGTAAATGATGCAAGTCACAGTAATTAAGAAATCCCAGTATAATAAGTGCATTTTAAACATTCAGCAATATGAATTTTCTTCTTCTCTTTAAAGAGTACATGTGAATAGATCCCTTCTTGTTTCAGATCAAGTTACATTGCACTCTACAAGCAACTTACACCTGAAGATGTCAACACACTTTGCTTGCATTAGCTTCTTTATTTCCCCAAAACGCTCCATGGATTACGTTACACATGCTTTACTGTTTAACAATAGAAAAAATGAAACACAGAAATGACTGGCAGGGAAGAAGTACATCCCCACAAGATTTTTTTCCAACCATGTCACTAGGAAAGTCACTTGCACAACTGAAAGTGGTCTCAAGCTTTCTGCACAGGATGGAACTGACCTGCCCCTACAGAAGTTGAGAGTAGAAAGACATATCCTCTTTCCTACATTATGGAAAAAGTGTTCTCCTTCACCTAAAGTCGCTGAAACTGAATATCCAGTGCGGCTATCCAGTTTCCTTAGGAAAAGAGATAGGAGCTAGTACAGAAGGTGAAGTCCTGTATCCCTGCTTCTTTGTTTTCTTCACTTGCTTTGGGCCACACTTTAAGTAGTCAGCAGACACAGAATAATTTTGACGTGGTTTCACCTGTTTTAACTCCCAGCTACAGCTAACACTATCACATTCTGAAATCAACCTTACTTATGCAAATAATAGTGTTTTGTAACTGAGGTGACAGAGATGCATACTTTTCTCTGTTCCTCTTGTTGACACAAGTAGTGACAGCTACAAAACTGTGACAGTAGTCCTGCCTGTTAACTGGGTATTTAAGAGAAGTGAAATCCATCTATGTACAGTGTCAATACAAGGCCAAGGCAGTAATCTTTTTCTTCTGATTATCCTTTGAATCCGTTCCTCAATGGGAAAATGCAATACAATGAGACTTTTTTATTAAAACAGAGGATCAGAACATTATAATTGCCCATGTGATCTAATGGGTAATGTTGTAACCATTCAGCCAACATTCTGCTTCTGTCACCAGCAGATCAAGAGAGATGATCTTACCCCTCTATCAGCCCTAGTGAAGCCTCATCCAGAGAATTGTATCCAATTCTGGTCTCCATAGTTCAAGAGAAACAAGGAGCTACTAGAGAGGGCCCAGTGGAGGCCACAAAGATGATTAGGGATCTGGAGCATCTCTCTTATGAGAAGAAAGGTGGGATCTGAGTTTGTTTAGTCTGGAAGAGAAAACTGAGAGGGGATCTCATTAATGCATACAAATATCTCAAAGGTGGGTGCCAAGAGGGTGGTGCCAGACTCTCTTCAGTGGTGGCCAGTCAGGAGAAGGAGTAATGGCCATAAATTAAAACACAAGAAGTTCAACCTCAACATGAGGAAGAGCTTCTTTACACTGATAGTGACAGAGCATTGGAAGAGACTGCCTGGGGATGCCATGAGTCTCCCTCTCTGGAGACATTCAAAACCCACCTGGACTCATTCCTGTGTCACCTGCTGCAGATGACCCTGCCTTGGTGGGGAGGTTGGACTGAATGATCTCCAGAGATCCCTTTTAACCCTAAAAATTCTATGATTGTTTATTTCGTGTTGAGAGCAGAAAGAGGATAATAAAGAATCCAAGAGATTCAGTATCTTCCTATGATATTGATTATCACATATACACTAGGATCAATATTTTTAATTGACTATATAAAATATAAGGAGTAAAACTCATTCTTCAACTAAAGTTTAAAAAGCACTATGAAGGCAGTATGTCCATCTCTAAAAGTGAAGTAATTACAGTGCTGCATAAGCAAATTGTAAGAGAATCTGTTGTTCAAAACAAATTCTGTTGTGTTTTCAAACAGTTCTCATCTGTTAGTGTTTTAACAATTCACAAGGCATCCAACTTAGTAGTTTTCACTTACCTTTGCCATAGCTGAATCACCAGCAGGAAAGTCCTTGAGGAAGAAATTCTCAACTACATCCCTTGCAAAGCAGGTCTGTTTGCACACAGGGCAGGAAAGGATACCTGAATTTTCAAAAGAAAACCAGCAGAAGTAAAACAATGCACACCAGCCGTGTGAACCAGGAAATTATATAAACCACACTTCAGTATTGTGGTTTTTTCATATCACATGGGCAGTTCCAGAAAACTAAGGCATTCTTTAAGCCCTAACTTACATGTGGCTAGATCTACTTCAATCCACAGAAAAGAAAAACAAAGCAACAAAATCCCTAGAAAAACACTATGGTTCTGTTGATTTATTTCAATATTTACCTGTGACATCTGCATGTCCAAATTCTCGTTAATTCATAAAAAATTAGTTACACTTTAATATTTATTCTCTTGTTACAGATGTACTTGTGTTTTCTGATATTTTCTACAGTTCTTCTATGCCAGCTTTACATCACCAGAGGTGTATCCAAGCATAAAATACACACTCCTTAATACTAGGTTCACAGTGTAGGATGCTATCCACGTGACACCACACAGAAGGAACATGCTCCTAGCAGAAGCAATAAATCAGAATACAGGTAAAGGATAAAAAAAAGTTTCTTAAAGAGAGGGCAGAATTGCAAACCATCTGCTATAACAAATCCACAGGTAGCAAAACATGACCACCACTAAACCAAACCAAAACAAAGCAAGATGCATGAACAGAAATACTTGGCTCCACCTTCATTGTCTACTGAGCACAACTGGGATGAACCTTGGTGTCTGCCTGGGCCGAGAACCAACAATTCAAGAAGGTGTCCATAACTATATACCTGCATTTTTGCACCTCTGCTATTGCATTCCTTGACTTCCTGGGCTAGAATTGATATTGTGTGTTAGTTAGAGGATTTTTTTGAAAAGGACAGTGCATGTTTCTGACCACACTCCTGTAAGCTACTGTGGATGTGTAAACAGTCATTCAGAGATGGTGGTGGTGTGTCAGTCTATTTTAACTTATCTAGTCTTTTTTATTTCATCCAAGTTTTTCCATTCTGTTGAGAATGGAATTTTAGTTCTATGGTCACCTTGCCAAGTCATCTGTTCATGATAACTAACAAAAGTATTTTCCATGACCAAATTGCATAAACTCACTTCAAGCAAGATTTTAAAACTAAGACCAACAACAACATTCTACTGAAGGCACTATGTTCAGTGTGTTCTTAAATTAGTTTTGAATACAGAGAGTGGCCTGTAGATTAATTAAACTTAAGTTATCTATTAAACTTTGCATTAGATAGTTACCAGAGACTCATGCTTTGCAGTGCTGAGTATTACTCATTCCTTAGAACGTGGCTCCTGGAGACCCTGGTCAGCTGTCCAATGCTAATTCTGAATTTCTCCCATTTTCAGAGCCAGGCTACTGCATCTGTAACAGCAGCATTTTACATTGGCACACAAACCCCAAAACATTCCTGTATTACCGCTTCTGACAAAAGCACTACAGAGTCAGATGTCTGAATACGTTCACTTTCATTCATAAATGTTTTGAAGAAATTCTGCATTATGGTGCATCTCCTTTGAAGAGTACACCTTATTAAGAACCACTTCCATGAGGTTTAGGTTTGGTGGAGGGGAGGTTTAAACAAATCTTTTATATCATTTATACAAATCTTTTATACAAAAGCAAAGGTACAATTGTTTACTGTTTTTCAGGGTTACATTTACAACAGAACTTTCATTTGAGGGGCCAAGTAGAAGACTATGGTCTACCTAAACTACTTGTTTAACTGCATTTTGTACAGCAATGAGTGTTCACATAAACATGAGAAGGAGCAGGTGGTACCCACAGGTACCCTGATAGTGCTCTCCTACTCCTCATAAATGGTGCACACAGGAAGCACTAGTGAATTGTAGTGGTAATTCCTAGGAGATTAAACAGTTTTAAAGTTTTCCTGGTAGCACTGTACAAAGTGACACAGTTGTAAGAGCAGCAGAAATAAAAAGACAGATATGTTTTGATTTATAAGCTAGGAAGCAAGTTTCCTTCTTTGCAAGGAGGTTCTCAAATAAGTCTCAGGAGACATGTTCTAATTCTCAGTGTCGTCAATAGGAAACCAGCTCCTGACTTCACAGAGAATTGCCTTGAGCCCCTTGAGACTTGGAAACAGTTTCTTTCTCCCAAAACAGCATCACCCAAGGAGAGCCAGTTCTTGATCTGGCAAACTCGGAGAAAACCTCCATACTGAGACTACATAATATTCTGCAAATTGACCAAAGGGGAAATTATCAACAGATTACTTTCTGAAGTAAGAAAAACATGATTCTCACAGTTATTCTTTAATTTACATATCATATGGGTAAGCACAAAGTCTTACACAAAACACTGCTGGGAATAGCTGGAAACAAAAACATGAGACTGTCATAGGAAGGAAAACTTCTGTCTACGCACCAAGATAAAAAAATATTGAAGTTATTATTTTCTTACATTCTGACACTATTCAGTTAGTGTAGAATGCTAAATCTAATTATACCTATTGAATGATACTTAACAGAATGCTTGCCTAGGGCATGTTCCAATGAACTATAGATTCTGCTAATTCGTTACAAACCAGTGAAGAATAGAATACAGTGTAATTAGAATGCATTAATTTGATAATGGACAACACCATCTTTTTAATGTTCTTAGATTTAAAAAAAGTAAAGAAAATTTCAATAATTTTCACCCTTAGAAAACATAAATCATGCATGGATTTCAGTTCTGCACAAAATCCTCCTTATATAAGTTGAGAAATGCAGTGGTATTAAGAAATGTGAAACAGTCAAAATTTGGAAGGTACATGACATTACTGCAGATTAATATTAAGGGATATCTAAAAGTGATGCCCTGGATGTCATGGCATGATTTCTTTCCCCAGGTTTTAGATTCAAGTTATGCTCCTGAAAACAGTGTTGCACACACACAGGTTAGAACTTTGCATTAGACTCACTACCAAAGACCATCAAGTAAAGCTTTGATTGTGTAAATGTCAAAGTGTATGTTAAATATCCAAGTAACTGCAAATTATAATGATTTCAAATCTAAGACTCCCCTGAGATGGATGTAAGACATGTAGAGCCCTCAGCCTAATTTAAAAAAAAAAAAAAAAGAGCATAACAGTTAATAGGAAAAATAACGGGGACACCATGGCAATTCAGTATTGGAAGACCTCTCCTACTCATTGGAGGGCTGATCAAAAGCACCTTCTCGCCTGGCCTAATACTGAATTCTATATCTAAGACTTCATTGAAAGCACAGGAGACAGATTTGCATCTTGCTAAAAGAGAGATTGCCTGAATGTTGTGCCTTTGGAGATGGTACTTGTTCAGCTAATTAGGCTTATTTGATACCTTTTCCATGTAATGAAAACCTGTGCTCTCTGAAGTGCCCAACCTTTCTTAGTATAAATTCCCCAAAGCATCTAATGTTAGTTTGGTGCGGTAAATACACTGCAGAACGGTTTGTGGAACAATTAACCCGAAATCAGGCAATAACACATATTGGCAAATAGCCACAAGCACCAGCTACATCAACAACATAAGGCAAGTGCACCACACCGTGCCTGTGCTCAGAGTGCAAACCACCAGTAAAGTACACTTTCCTTACCTGTGTGGTGGACAAACAGTCAGAGTGCCATCCACAGAGTCACTTGTGTGAGGGAGCAGGTGCTTTTAGGAGCTGCACTCACAGTGTGTTCCTTGGGATCGGGCTGTGTCGTGATGCAAATGGAAGTCACTACACTCCCCACAGACTACCTGGGGCTGCTACCCCTCCTTGGGTATGGAATGCTGATAAATTGGCAAAGAAGAAAGATGTACTACAAGGTACAGAGTTTTTCTTCTCTTGCCTTCTTTCTTCTCCGTGCCTCTCAGGTTCATTCAGGCCTCTGATAACTTGCCTCCGTTGTCTTTTTCCTCAATAAAATTCTCATATTCAAACGAATAGCAGTATCCTACTTCCTTTCTTGCCTAAGTCTTCTCAGGCCTCAGGAAAACCTGCAGCAGGTATGCAGATGGAAAAAGAGCTTTTCTGATCCAGGTAGCAGTAGGTCTTTGAATTCCATTCTCTCTCCAAGTAATTTTTGCAGACCATTCCCTAGATATCTTTCTTGCCTTCCTACCTTTACCCCTGCCTTCAGACAACACTGTTAATCTGTTTTAAGAACCTGTACTTTGCAGACAGCTCATTTAAATATATCATTATTAACAGCACTGTGGGTGAAGGGGAGAGTAGTGAGAAGCCCCAGAGACTCGCTGTTTGTACATATGAGAATGATGCAACTTCTGGATCTAAACAGCAATTCAACATGGAATTACAGCATTCAAACAACAGTTTGCATATTAAGAGATGAGGAGCCAAATTCAGCTATGGTGCAATCATGATGCCTAAAGGGAGTCCATTATTGATATTAAAACCTCTAGAAGTAGCAAAAAGCTGAGAAAGTAGTTGATACGTTCTATTTTTGCATGGAAATTAAATTGGTAGGAAGGAGGTGGGGACATTTGCATAAATTACCTTTTAGAAGTCCATTGAAATGATTGAAATCATTATTTATGACATCACATTTCACTGCCCCAGAGATGACCATGAACTTAGAAAATCTAGCAAGCTGGATTTAAGGCCTGTTTCATTATGATATGCAGAATAAAGTCCCATTTCACAATTATATGCAGGAAAAACCACATATAAGCTACTCTGAGTATATTCGATTTATCAGCTAATACTGAAAAACCACTGAAGATCATACTGTATTGAACAGACTCCCACAGAGTTTCATCATGTGAGGGATATGGAGGAATGGTCCTATACCCACATGCAGGCTATGGCATCTGAACACCACCACAAAAGACACCAGCACTAGAAAGTGGCATGTACAGACGTATCTCTGTGTGTAGCTATGTTTATGTACATGCATCTCGGAGCCCTGAAAAGCTCCAACAGCAGGTGTTTACTTTGCTGAATTGGTCTGCAGCCCTTTTTCATAAGCCACGTGTTTATTTCCATTTCACACTCCCATCAGCAATAGTAACTCAACAGAGGGTTGGGGAAAAATAGAAATTCAAAGGCAGCGGATCCAGTTGTCAGACACAGTTCCCCAGACTGAGCACTGCAACTCCACACCTGTGATATCCAACATCAGCTTCCAGGAATACAACAAGCCCTAGTTCCCCACAGGTCAGATCTCTCATTCACAGCACTTTCATTTCCATTACTGAAAGTTGACACACTGCATTAGACCCAGGAAATAGGAAGCAGACATCAGGGTAGTGACCCTCAGACAGAGTATTCCTTTGTAGAAGCACAAATAAAGAGAGGACTAGAATTTTTGCGCGCTCTCAAGTATTTACTCCACCTATATTGCAGCAATCTGGTTTGTAAGTGACAGAGCTATGGATAATTTGCAGCAGTCAGCTCTGAAATTGAAATCTATAACCTCTATACCACAAATGGACACCAAATACAAAGACCTTTTGAACGCGGAAAGCCGCAACTCACAGTTTTGTTTCAAGGTCTTCCCGTCTGGTCAGGTTTAAATAGAAAGAACCCTCAGGCTGGCTGTCTCAGAAATAAATCATTGCAGGTAATTAACTTATTATTATCATGAGAATTGATTAGCATAAAGAAACAAACAGTTGAGTTACCATACATACCACATTTATACTTGCTGTCCACATGTTGCACCTATTCCTCTGCTCTTTTTCCTCCAACAACCATCAGAATAATTATTCTCAGAGAGCATTAACTACAGCTCAAGCTGCAGGCATAATTTACACTTCCTTGGAGACCCAATTATAGGTTATAGGAAATGGCTCTGAAGACAACCTCCCACACTACAGTTTCATATTTATATAACTAAACCTCCGATTGTTTCACTTGCCTTTTGTATCTGGCAGCTGAACAACACAGTGCAAAGGGCTGACTAACTTGAAATTCATTTTAGATTACTAAATATATACATTATGAACAGGTTCTGTCTTTAGAATAATCTTTCTACTTTCCTTTTTGGAGGTACAACATATTTGATGTTAAGTGGTTCTAATTAAAGCAAAAGGGTATTCTCCTTCAGAGTTAATAGATGTGATGCATTGCATCACTTTCCTTATTATATGAGTGCATCAAAACAAGGTTATTGGGGTCCCAAAGACACCACAGCTGTACCAACACCAAGGCAGCCAAACTGTCTCAAGCCTAATTATAGTTTAAAGAACCCTATAGATTTTTTTAACTTATTTAAAAACCTACTTAGTAAAAGCTAAGGCACTGTGTTGACACCTGGAGTCTTCTTAAGACATTAACCTACACTTCTTATGCCAAAACTTCATACTGAAAATGAGCCTAGAGCCAAAAGAGTCCTGGAGCTCAATCCTTTTCTTGAAATAAACCCTCTTGAAGATCTCTGACTTTTAGATGTGCCTCATCAACAAGTGTTCATAATTAGGGGTCCATGGTTACACATAGCATCCACCATACAAGTGAAGAAAACTGGTAATTTTGGGGAGGAAATAGTAAAATACATCTGCCAACAGTTGAAGCCACACTTTTTCCCTTAAAAAATCTGGTTTTCTCTTAGTTTTATCTAATCAGTTTGCATTTCCCTCATATATAGCTTAATACATAACCTCATTACACATCTTGGCATTAAAGTAACATCACACAAGCACGGGCAGTTTTTCACTTATGCAGAGAATGCGGACAGAAATTATAAAGTCGTTTTCCATGATTTTTGTTATCCAACTTAGAGAATTACAAAAGGGCAAAGAACATTTTTAAAACAGAATTGCATAGAAAATCATACAAGTTAAATACAAAAAACATGATAAAATTAAATGTAACATTTCACAAAGCATTCGAACAAAGCTGGGCAAATACTAATGATATTTTACTAACAAAGTGTAACTTACAGGTTAAACTGTTCACCCAATTTGGCCATAAAATACACATAATACCTGGGGTTGATATCAGTTAGCAAGAATCTGTAAAGTGTTCCAGTCCATCTTTCCTGATTTGCCTTGTTCTCAGGGGCCTAAACTCTGATTGAGCAATGATTACCTGTGATTTCTTTTTTTCCTCAAGGAAAAACCAAACAACAAAACAAAAACAAAAAACAACCAATCCTTGAGCTGAGACTGTCTTGCAAAAGCCTGAACTTCTCAAAACAATGCACCTAAACTGGTCCTCATTTGGTTACTTTTGAAATTAATATGTTTGTGATATTTAAAGCACTTAATTCAAATCATTCAGCATCTTACAGAGAGGAAGACTTGCAGAAATAAGGTAGTTTATTTTGGCATCTACCTTCAATTCAGAAGTGAGGGATAACCATAGGAATCTGGATGAATCTGGTTTTGAATGTACTCAGAACTCCACGAGAAAGAGCCAGACCCAAGAAGCCAAGGCAGCATGCAAGAACCAACATTGCACCAACAGTGGTAATTTACATTGGCAGGAGCCTGGGAAAATCTTCACCTGAGAAATTCCCATCTCAGATGTGGGAATTTTCTCTCTCTTTTTCTTACCCAAGATCCCTCTTTGAAATTATTCCTTCCCATGCACTAAAAAGACCCCACAACATGCAGATCTGCAGAAGAAAAGAACGTGGATTCTCTGTTACGTGAGAAAAGGGAATAAAAATAGGAAAGCAACGTTGGCCTGCAGAAAAAGAAAAGAAAGACTAAGAATCTTAAGGTTCCCTTCATATAAGAAAAATATGTAGGAGCCAAACTTGAAAAGATAACTTTCTTCTTCTACTCAAATTACTTCCAAATTCTCAGTCCTCACAGCAATGAATACATTCTGATGTGCATGCAGCTTTTCCACAGGACCTCTGGCTATCTCAGCACTTTCATTCATGAGTCACCTCAAACACACACAGGTATAAAGGTAAGTTCCAATATCAGCCACCATCAAACATCAGGACCACTTACCTCCAGCTTCTCAGCAATTTCAATACAACAACAATAAACTAGAAAACAGTTTTATGCTAGCAGAGTACTTTACTTATGTTCGTAGTAAAGCATACGGAAACCTGCAAATTCAAATACGCTGCTTGCAACAAATGTCAGGTTAACTTTACTAGGAAATGCATCCACTTTTTCCTTTTTTATACTTCCTTAAAGAATTCATATTTTTCCTTACAGGCAGTATTTCATGTTTACTTGGCTAAAATGGTTCAGCATTTGCATTCACAGTTTATTATTAGTTTATATACGATGATGTTTAGAGATAACACTGAAAACTGAGTTGGCATTGCACTGCCCTTAACTCAGCAATCAGTGCCAATAAGACAAGCAACATTTAACATCATGCCATCACCAGAGTTCACAAATTTATCCTCACTGACCTATGGTGGCAGCAGTTTCAGTCATTGGCTCAATTAAGAGACACAGATGTTTTGGTTTTGCTGCTTTCCTTGCTCCTATATTAACTGAGTCTCTGCACCTGGTGTCTCACTTCTTTTATTGGGTCATTACTGTTCATTATTTCTTTTCTCTGATCCTACTCCTTCCCACAGAAGTTCCCTACCTACAAGAGAATGATGAAGTAAACAGAGAAATTTCAAGAATACAGAAATAAATTAGTATTTTTTTCCATTTTGCTACAGACAAAAAATTCCTGATCCACTTCAATTCCTGATCCAGCTTAAAGAAATATCTAACAACTCATGAGAACCTTTCTCTGCACTGCATCTAAGATCACCAGTTGGTAGAAATTCACTTTTCCTCTTGGCAAACAGAAACTAAAAGAATGGCTTAAATTTCAACTGAAGATACATAAAAAAGTAATGGAGTGTTTGTTTCAACAACATTGCATTTTAGAGTAGGTCCCTCAGACCTTAAGCCTACTATGACTGAGCATTAAAAATTTTAATGAGACATTACTTGAAATGACTGCTTTGTTCTCTTCATCTTATTCTCCTACCTTATTTTTTTCTGTCCGTACCTTACACATGAATAGCCTTTCTCTTTTGCCATTAAGTCATTCCCTTTTCCTTCAGCTGTTGTGTTTTTCTAACCTTTCAACAGCAGTCTCTTCAACTGTTTCTATTTGTTCTCAAACCTGGACTAGCCTAGTTTATGTTATCTCAATAATTCCAATTACCATCACCTCGGGGAAGTTATCTTGTAGTCTACAAGTTTCTAAAATCTTCTAAGGAAGAGATAATAAATGATGCCACTTACTCAACTAACATTGAAAGCCTGAGAAAGTACAAGTAACCTATATGCTTTTACTCTTCTTATAAATTAGTAATGAGATGGGAATCCTTCCCCATGGCAATTAAGACTCATTCAGTTAAAATTACCGTATTCTGTCATCTTTGTTTTATTTTTAAGAAGTTACGTATTTTCTTTTAATATCACCACCAAAAAGTGTATAAATAAGTTTCAGACTTCAAAAGGCACAGCCACAAAATATTTCTCATCCTCACTACTTTACTCAGCTTGTTAGAGTGAGTTACAGCCACAAGGGTGCAGGTAGAGAGAAACCACATCTACAATTAAATAAAAGGAAGAGTTTCAGTGCCCCAGAATACACATATTCTAATAACAATTATTACAACCTCTGATAGAAATAAAGAACTGGATGTTTTTGTGGTGTTGTTGGGGAGGCACTAAAGTGGGGGTGAGGGAAGAGTAAAACTATCCCTACAACTGTTACCACAGAAATGTCCAACATGTTAAAAAGATTGAAAAAAGATGTAGCTTAGAAACTATCTTGTATAGTATTTATTTTTTAAGCTAAGAAAATTAAATATTCATAATGTCACACTTGATAACTGAAAGCTAGCCCATTCTGAAGAATGTCAAGTGATGCCTGACTGTGTCATTTCTCTTAAAATACTGCTGTTGGATGGAAAACATAATGAAGGAGGCTTGTTCCTAATCTACTCTCTACTCATACAAATCTTGACTCTCTTAGTTTATCAATTTACAGTAGTGCTGTAGAACAGGCTTCACAAAGGACTTCTCAATCCATCTATTTTTTTAATACTGTAATGCAAAGAGCACAAGCCAGAGATTCTTAAATATTACCTTCATACAGAACTTCATACTCAGAGGGAATACAGCCGTATCCTTGAATCAAGTCCGGAAGACAGTCCTTACAGAAGGAATGAAGACAAGGCAGCATTCTGGGGTCTCTCCTCCTCAGGTCCCATTTGCACACCAAACAATTCCTCCACAGATCCAGGGTATCCATTTCTGTTGGCTGAAGACTGACATCAAAAACACGAAGAGTCACAAAATGGCTCATGACTTCACTTCACAAAACACTTGATCACTCAAGCGCAAACTAGAAGGCAGCAGTGGGATGAACGATCAAACAAACAACATTTATTTAGCCCTGTGAAAAAAAGAAGTTCCTTACAACTGAAAATCACATACCTGCCTTACAAAAAAGAGCATCTTTGCAGACTGTTGCGCAGGAAAGTGTGGTTTAAGGTTTACAAACCATGATCCCACTATCTCTCTAGTGTTTGCAACTTCTGTAAAAACCGAACTAATCTGTTCTATTGATCTACTTATAAAGCTGCTACCAGGTTGAATTGTCACACGCTGTACATTTCCTGCTAGAAGCACTGAAACTCTGCAATAAAAATTACAATAGTTTCAGATTGTTTTTATAATTTCTCAAATATTTGACAGTTTTTACGCAAAGCAAATAACAACTATAGCTGATCCTGTGTTCGTCATTTCAGCAATGCATGTTAGAAACCTGCTTTTAAATATGTACAGCATCTTCTGCCCATCTTCTTTATAGAAAACACACTTTGCAGTAATCACATTTTGACTATAAGGATGACCACAGATAAGATTTTAAACCAAACTTGAGCTTCTCACAAGCAAGAAAATATTTTTCCTGCCAACCTAAGCTTCCCAAGGTCAATTGAGAGTTCTGCTGTTCGTTTCATCCTCTATTCTGAGATTGTGAGAGATAGTGATCAGATACGACCTGCAAAGTGCAACTTCTGCAAGTTGCATCAAATGAGAGAAAGCAAATAAAGTCTCATCTTCTCTGGAGTCACTCTTCTATCTGATCCAGCCTCCTGGGACCAATTGCCCCAGCAGGATGGCCCTGCTACCAGAAGTATGTAACTGAAGCTACTACCTCCAGATTTCCCCAGCACAGAAGAGCAGCAGCTCTAATCTTAAGGCTATCTGTTTTCTTGAGGGATTCTATCTTGGGGTAGATTCCAGTGGAAATGGTTAGTAAGTGGCTCTGTTTTTTTCCACAATGCAAAAAAACCATGCATGTCTCAGAAATTCACAACCAGGAATTAAATTTTAGGTGTTGCATCCTGAAGTCATTAGTATTTAAAATATTTTAGTAAAAAAATGGGCCATATATTAAAGTCTGCGTGAAGTCTGTAGATATTCACCAACTTTGACAGACAAATGACTCAGACAAATTCAAACCTACCACTAAAACTTAAGATTCTAATTTTGAAACTACAGGTCACTTTAGAAATGAGCTGTTTTTGTAAGACAGGCAATTGTACCTGTGGTTGAACTAACATTGTATCTGTGCTTACTACACAAGCTTACTTTTTACAGCGCATCTTCATCAACCTAGAGCAGCACAGCCTCAGCTCACTCCACCTCTTGTTGTTTCTTGCGAATACTGTTGCTAAGACAAACTAGCACCTACCAAAACATCTAATTTCTGCAGTAGGAAGTTGAGGTCTTAGACTACCACATTGTTTAGAGAGAGAAACCACAGCCCAGAACCAACGCATCCACGCACAGAGAATCAGTGCAAACAAAGCCTGATACTGGGAAATGTTCTATCACTGTAAAGGCCAAGCCTGCGGCTGGACGAGCAGAAGCAGGCCACTGTACAGTTTAATTTATGCTTTTTGCTTAACATACAAAACTATGTACAAGGCTTTTTTGGCAGGAGAGGGAAGAATGAGCGACAAAAAGTGTTTAGAATTTCGTGCCGAGACAAGTATGCAAATTAGTAGTCTGACAGCTAGAGGAAGAGAAGGCTGAGCTACTTAATGTCTTCTTTCCCCTGGTCTTTAATATTAAGACTAATTGTTCTCTCAGTTCTCAGCCCCCTAAGCTGAAAGACAGGAATGGAAAGCAGAGTGAAGCCCCTGTAAGCCAAGAGGAATTGGTCAGTGACCTTCTATATCACTTAGACACACACAAGATGGAATCCACCCATGGGTACTGAGGGAGCTGCTGGAAGTGCTGACTGAGCCACTTTCAGCCATTTATCACCAGTCCTTGCTAACTGGGGGGTCCCAGTCAACTGGAGGTTGGCAATTATGACACCCATCTACAAGGAGAGCCGGAAAGAGGATCTAAGGAACGACAGGCCTGTCAGCCCGACCTTGGTGCTGGGTAAGGTCACGGAGCAGATCATCTTAAGTAACATCATGTGGCACTTGTGCAGTAACCAGAGGATCAGACCCAGTCAGCAGGGTCCTGCTTGACCGACCTGATCTCCTTCTGTGACAAGATGATACACCACTCTTAGTGGATGATGGAAAGGCTGTGACTGTTGTCTACCTAAACCTTAGTAAACTATTTGATACCATTTCCCCAGATTTTATCATTTCTGTATTTTAGGGATAAACCCTCTATGCAAGTCTTTCAATTTCCCATGAATATTTTTCTCAATCAGATTGATTTGTTTTTGCATCTTCTTCCCTCCACGAAAAGTGGACGTTGCAACAGAAGGCTCAATACAGCACTTTAAAATGCTATTAAGAGCAATCTCACTAGTTTTGTGTCTGGAGGTGTGAGGGGAAGGCATGCACCCAATGCCTTAGACTGACAAGCCTCATCCAGCACATCCCCTTTTTCCCCAGCATTGCACCTCCATGAGCTGCCCCTGCTTGATAGAACAGCTCAGTCTCAAACCCAATTTGATTTATTCCTCTGAGCGGTTATGGCAGGAGTGGGCACAAGGCACAAGCGGGGGTCAAGGAAGGAGAATTCCTGCCCCAGACTCAGCCTAAGTATGTCAGGGATGAGGCTCAGTTGTGCAAAACACCCCAACCCCATATTAAATCCCAGCTGGTCTTGTAGTGGGGCAGAGACCAGAGTTGGTGGGGCTGGCATGCCTCTCACAAAAGAAGTTTTGCGTGACAAAGTACATAAAATTTACTCAGGACATAATATTAAGACATTAAATACCAAAAAATTCAGAGTAGTGTCTACTATGCACATTAGTGAGCCGGTGTCACCTGCCCATTGTTACACATGCATGGAGTCTCAGTGCCCACAGAGCTTTTCCCTGCCTTTGTGATCTGGTCAGTGACCAGGTTACTGGCATCAGGGAGTAACAACTTTGCTGTACCATGCAACTTACCCTTGAGGAATGGAATGTCTTTGCCTTGGCAGGGGATGAACAGCATCACAGATTGGGAAACACTGGTCCCAACAGGCAGTGAGAGACAATCCACATCCTGTTACCTTAGTATTTTATAAACTACCTTTATTTTAGTTCTTCACAACTATCAGTACCACTGCTAAGACAAGCTGTTTTATAAATGGAATGCACGTCAACTTTACCCTAAAAGCCCTCTAAATTTAATTCTTGACAAACACTAGGTTAGGAGTTGATTAAGTAGGACCATATCACACATACTATAACGTAACTTGCAACTAGTAACAAGAATTCAAGACTTCAGCAGTGAGCATAAAATGAATGACAGTGTTTATATGCCTTCGGTCTGACACTTAAGAGCCAGCTCACTAGCTTTAAGTAATTGCTTGCTATTTTACTACTAGATCCTGCTTTGCCACGCAGGGTCAAACCTTGCAGACATTTGAAGTCCTAATTTGATGTTGCAACCCAACAAGGATTATTTTATGCAGTCAGTTTAAACCAAGAGCATCAGAAATACTTAATGAGCAATTCTAGAGCTGTGCCACTGCTTTGTTAGCAGTAAGGAAGGTTGAAGCCAGCTGGCACCATCTATGTCCTACAAGTGGCAACTTCAGGAATCGTGTTCCCAGTCTGAGGAAGGTATTGACTGCGAAAGTTAATGAACAGTTACTGCATCAGTTCAGTCATTAAGAGAGGTCAGGGCACTTCTTCTGTTACTAACCCTTAAAAGCATGTAACTTGCAATTGCCATCTGCCAGTCCAATGTCAGTAAGAAGCTTTAAAAGCTTTTATCCCAATGCCCTCTGCCCAGCCAACCTGCCACAATCACAAAAGGACAACTTGCTACCAATTAGTGAAACTCAGAATTAGCACGTGCAGAAGTCAACTTCATCCTGTGGTGGAACTGGTCAGCTCCATCTCAAAGAAATCTGTGGTCTGGCTAAGAGAGCAGTGAAGGGGGAACACGCACCACAGGCGACTGTGAGCCTCCCGTTCTGACGAGCACAACATGCAAACACACAGCTGATATTCAACTACAAGTTTCCAGTAAATCCATGGATTAAAATGGTGCTTTACACATCGACTGTGATCAGAAGCCAGACAGCTGCCATCCATTTAGCAGCAGTTAAGCACTGGAGGGACCACTGTAAGAGTTGTAATCCCTATCGCTAACACTGCCACGAAAAAGAAATTTAACCACACTGTTGAGCTATATTCAATGTACATCTTCTTCCTCTGCATGTTGACAGAGAAAATAAACCATGGGAGGCAGAGCTGGGGCTGGCTGCAGACACACACCAGTTACCTGGGAGAAAGCTGAGCACAGCATCCAGTCTCCAAAAACCTGCATCCAGTGCTTCTCAAGGCCCAAGTCTGGCAAAGTACAAACCTTCGTTCCTTCAAATCTACTTCAGTTCTTCCCTGCTGTCCCACACTCTTCCCAGGGATTTCCCCTTCATTCCCAACTATACCCCACATGGTGGAAACGGGACTAGAAGTGTTTTGCCTTCCCCGAAACAATCCTGTCCATCACAAAGCTCATTGATAGCAACTTCCCATGCCAAGCCTCTTCCACACACAGCAGTTTCAGGTGTACAACCCACTTTGTACAGCTCCACTGCATCTTTGGCCACACTCTTCTCATTTCACTCCCATAGGGGAAGGCACTGTCCCCACAGATTTCACTTCGGTGTCATTTTAGCACACAAAAATCCCCATCAATGGCACATGAAGTGCCCCTTTCACAGGCAGCTGCAGAGAGGATCACCAGCCTGAGAGCAGCACAAATACACAATTCATGTGTTTCACTACCCTGTCCAGACAAAACCACGAGGTATTTTTATACACCAAATGCTGGACACTGTAGTCAGGCAATTTCAAAATGAAACAAGAAACAGCCAAATCAGCCACCAAAAACTACCAGAAATAATTAACCAGGTATGACTCAGGTTTGAACAGTGCCTGGACAAATCAGAAAAAAAAAAAAAAACCCACAAACATTTGTCAATCAATTCATTTTATCCATTGTCTTTATTCAAAAAATTTGAATAAAACAAAAACTTTTATGCCACAAGCACGCAGGCACCACCAACTTCTTTGATTTTCTCCTCCGCTCTTCTGCTGAAGAACTTTGCTTTCACAATTACAGGCTGCTTGGGCAGCTTCCCCTTGCCCAGAACTTTGTAGTAGCCCTAGAAAAGATTAAAATAAAGTTCAGAGTTTGTAATCAGCTTGCAGGCTTCTATGTTCAGACCTGTTTTTCAGTACACACCAGTTGAATTTGTGATCACCATGACCCCACCCAGTCAATACAGTACCTACAGGAAAATGTCCTGCATGACCTAATGGAGTTGCTTTTGTTCTGAGAGAAGGCACAAACTGTACACTGAACTTTTCCTGATTTAGAAGCCAGATTTTCCTTCCCTAGATACTCCATATACATAGAACACCTAAAGTCAAGTCATCAAGCTTTCCACAGTTTTTCAGGAAGAGCAGTTGGCTGCAATCCCAAGACTACCTACTACTTCCCAAGACTTCTGGTCAGCGCACTTTATCTGCTGGACACCTTGGTACTTCTGAGCAGAGCAGAGGGCTCTTCTGCACATTTTAAATGCACAACTGAAGCTTTATTAAGTGTTTGCAGCTGTAGCTGCTCTGGAATCCTCCCCTTTCATTCCTGTCCCTGACATTAAAAGGACAATCATGGCATGAAGTCCACCAGTACAACAGCTGTTGAAGTCACTGCCGAATACAAGTGGCAGCCTAGGTGGCCAGCACAGCTATCTTAACCTGGGAGGCAGAACACGCCCACGCGGCAGAGCAGTTGTGTCCCTGATTCGGTGGCTGGCTGAGATACAGGACACCACAGCCAGTGAATAAGGATCAGATGTTGATGTCCGAGAACTATAGCACACCAAGACAATCAAACATGTGGAGATGTGACTCTAGTCTCGATTTTGCACAACTGACACCCCCTAAGTGACATCAGTTGTGACACGGTTTTGTGCCTGTTTTCAGTAACGTTTCACACAAACAATCTTCCATCACCTACCAGAAGGAGGTAACTCCCCACTCACAATCACAGAAGAGTATGACAAGAAAGCTCCAACAGCTCAAGCGCCTCTGGCAACTACTCATATGCCAAGAAGCTCACAAATACTTCAGAAGCCCTGGAGCTTATTTGCAGTTCCATTTCCCCACTTCTGACAGTGGCACATGAAGAGGGCAGCCCCCACTGGGCTGGAGCTGAGCAGGGACTTACTGAGCGCACAACATCAATGACTGGGGCCAGTCCAGCCTCGTTTTTGGCGTAATTGAGCCTCGTCTGCTCGCTGACGAGTGTCCACAGCTTGTCCAAGTTGACAGTGGGACAGAACTTCTGGTTCCTCTTCAAGTGATAGTGTCTCATGCCTACTTTTCCAAAGTAACCAGGGTGACTGTGAAACAAACACATTTCACATTTTTAATTGATCCTGAACAGAAGGCAACACATTAGCACTGAAACAAACATCTTCTCCGATCAAAGTAATCAAAAAGTCACATCACACTTTTTATTTGCATTGATACAAGAAGTTTTTAGGTGTAATAATAAGTAGTATCCAAACAAAGGAAAATGTACTTTCACTTTAGATGTTTCATCTCCACTGAACTCCCCCAGTGGAGCCTGTGTTTCCAGGGCAATCCCAACCCAGGGAGGGCTGCAGTGCCCCAGGACTTCCTGTCACTGACCTGGTGACTGACTGAGCCAGGAACGGCCACAGCCAGTGAATAGATCAGTGGTTCCTGTCCGAGGACTCCAGCACACCAGGGCAACAGGCAGTGCCCAGATGTGACTCTATAGTCTCGGCCAACATCCCTCACCTTCACAGCTCACAGGATGCAGCTTGGATTTAACACAACATTCTGGGTTTATGGTGTGGTATGTCGCTGCAACAAGCAAGTCTGGTCAAATTTGCCAAACGCAGCACTGAACTCTTAAAGTCATCTCATGTAAGAGAAAAGGCCTTTTATTTTAGGGTAAATGAGCACATGAGTTGACTGTAGGTGCAATGCCACACTTCACATTAGAGGGGAAAAACATAGGCCTGTGGAACATTTTGTTTATTCTCGTATAAACATTATTTGTTTCTATTTCAGGAACATACAGGTTACTACTACAAATTTAAAACATTAGCTTACTATTTATCAAAGTTAATCCTGTGATGGTGCAGACCACCGGCATTACCACGGCCTCCAGGATGCTTCCTGTGTTTGCCTAAAAAGAGGAATTTGTTACACTGATGTTACACAGAATACTTGAGCGTCAGTACACGCTCAACGTCAATTTAAACTTCATGAATTAATTATTTTGTCTAGTGGCGTGACAAGGTAGGAATGGCCGAGAAGTTCGAAGCGAGGCAGCGCTGCCCAGTGCCCAGCACACAACCAGTACTGAATTTACAAACCCAGGGAGCCTGAAAGCACATCAAGGGCACGGCTGTGCCCCCAGTACCGCTCCCCACCTCCCCCAGTGCGGGCCTGTCCCGCGGGCCCGGCAGCGCCCCAGCCCCGCGGCCGCCCCTCCGCTCACTCACCCACGCGGCCGTGGCCGTGGCTGACGTGGCCTCTGAGCTTCCGGGTCTTCCTTAGCCTGGAAGGCTGCGGGGAAGCGGCAGAGCGGCTGTGAGCGAGGCGGGCGAGCGGCCCGAGAAACCCCCCGCCCTCCCCGGGGCCGCAGAGCCGCGGCGGCCATGGCGGGCCGCCCTCCCCGCACCGGCACCGCGCCTCCCTGCCGCCCTCCGCTACTCCCCAGCCACGTCCCGGCGCGGAAGCCCCCATCCCACCCTATCTCGGTCCATCCCATCCCATCCCATCCCATCCCATCCCATCCCATCCCGGCCCATCCCGGCCCGGCCGCAGCTCCCACCATCTTGCCGGCGTGCGCGAGGGAGAGAAAGGGCGCGGCTCTCGCGAGAGCGGGGAAAGGAGCGGGCGGGAGGGGCGGAACTCTCGCGAGGCTTGGCTGAGGGCGGGGGCGGGGCCGCAGCTCCAGCGCCTCCCACGGGAAGGAAGCGGAACAATGGGAGCCCGGGCACTGCTTTGTGAAACGGCCATAAAGTAAAATAAATACTAGGTTATTTGCCACACTACAGTTCCAATGCCTAGACAGTGTTAGCTCTTTCTTACGCTTGTTCTTTTTTTTTAATTTTTAAACGAATCTTTACCCATTTTAAACACAGGCTCCCCAGTGCTGGATTTGTTTTTCTTCAGCATTTCCTTCTCAGTCAAATGGTGCACTTGTAATGTTCCATGCTCGGGAAAACCATTAGTTTTGACAACTAATTTAGAAGAGAACACTCTTCAGAAGAATCACAGAAATAATAAGGTTGGAAAAGACCACCAGGATCATCGAGTCCAACCTACAGTCTTAACACCCCGACCATGTCACCAAGCACCTCATCCGGCCCCTCCTTAAACACACCCAGGGGAATCTCTTCAGGAGGGATGCACTCTTTATTTTTCATTCCTCTGGCCTCTCAGACACACCCCTCCGCACAACACAAGGGTTGTTTTATAGAACCACACCCTGAGGGTCGGGATCTATTGGAACACGGCCTCCCCTTGTCCAGTCCTACCCTCCGATTCACGCTACAACAGCGGGAACGACACACTGATGGATAACACGGGGTTTAAAAGCTTCCTCCTTAGATTTGTAAAGTGCAGATGGAGGAAAACGGCTTTGGTGTGGGAGAAGGGTTTTACAGCATCACCTTGTTGTACACCAGCACTCTGTGGCTTTGTCTCGCCTTTGCAGCAGCTCTGCAGCACGTCCTGATTGTGTTGTATCCATCATTTTCTTCAGAGGAATACGTATTTTCCTATGCATTTACTAGCAGCTGTTGTTTGTGACAAGGCCACGAGCCACCTGTACAAGTGACGTTATTTCTTCCACTCTGAAGAACTGCATCTAGGAGTCATTCTGGAACTTAGAGCACATTGCTATAGGGTAGAACTAATTTCCATCGGATCAAAGGCACCCATGATTTTACAGACAGCTCATGTACACGTAAGAACGAGTGTGAGGGAGGGAATTATAAAAGGAAACGACTTCACCTTTTAGTGAATAATCCCTCGGTTTTGTTCTATGAGGCTGAGAGCAAACCAGAACCACGGTCAGGTTAGGAACTGCGCAGGCCTCAACGCCCCTCTAACGACAGAAACCATCCTTTTGTTATGACAAAATTAACAAAACAGAGATGGAAAATGCCTTAGCCCCAGTGAAAAATAGTGGAGAAAACCCGAACTACACGTCACGAAATAGCAAACCTACCAAAAGACAGGTTCGTAATAACCATATTATATTTTAATTACAAATTCATTTAAAAATCACAGGAAAGTTGCTGGGTTTGTACCTGCTCAACATCAGAAACTGCAGAGGTTTGCAATGAATATAAACAAACGGGTATATTTACAGAGTTTATTAGAAACCATACATACATACATAAGGAAAGGATGTACTGTACCTACTTGCTGCAGCTTGTATGTCAAAGAGCCGAGATCTCCTCAGGTTTAGCAGTCTTAGTGCAGAATGGATTACAAGGAGTTTACTAACCAGAGTTCAAAACAAGTGGAACTTTTGTACTGTGAACCAAGTACCTTATTATCAAGTCGCTTTGTTATTTCTTTCTTTTAAAATTAATTAGAAGGAAAAAAAAAAACAACCAACCAAATCTGCCGCATGAAAGCGGCCCCCGTTCGTACAGCCTCTCCCAGGTACCCGAGCTCATTCACCCCGCAGTGTTCAGGCATCAGCATCACTCTCACAAACATCCCTTGAAGTCAGTGGTTCTGCTGAGACAGTCAGCTGCACATAATCAGCTATTCATTTTTGCACCAAGCATAACTCAATTCATACTAAAGAAACAAAAAAAAAGCACCTGTTATTCTCAGGAATATACAAATATTTACCACAGTTTTCTTGCTCATTACAAAATCAGTTACAAAAGCTTACAGCACATTATGTACAAATTCTATCCAAATACATAAAGGAGCCATCACGTGGCACACTATCACCCCTCAGAGCTCGCTCCCAACTCTGGAATGCCGCAGGTGTCCCGCGCAGTGGCATAAATAGTCTTTGGGTTGGTATTTCAGCAGAAAGGAGTTAGTTCTTCTTGTGAAGGAACTTCATTTTGTTTCCTAAAGAAAGCACACTGTCAGTCTCTCGCAAATACCAAAAAGCCAGAGGCAACCAGGAGTGATACAGGAAATGGGTCTAACTTGTAATGCAGTTGCTGTAAGGTAATAACTCTTTTCAAAAATCAACACCAGCATGGATAGTAAACTAACAGTGCTGAGTGCTCAAACACTTTCCTGTTCTACTCCTCGATTATGGTTTGGTTCCCCTGCCCGAAAATGAAAGTGTAAACAAGGATCATCATTAAATCTGGTTTTGTCAGCTTTAACCATGTTTTTATTGCTTTTCTTTTCCTATTTCCTACTACACTGAGACTGCTTGACTATCTGGTTTCAGGTAAGGCTTTTTAAATTTTAAACCAAAACAAAACAAAAAACCAACGCGAAAATCTATGTCAGAAATAATTCAAAAGCTTTTCCTCACCAAGGCCTCGCAGGAACTTGTTTACTCCACTTTGTTCCGTGTCTGGAAGCTCTTCCAAATACTGTTCGACCCTCTGCTCGAAGAGACCTGCGGCAGAGGAGGGACGGCATGAGCCGTGCCCGGCGCGCAGCACCCGCGGTCCCCGCGCACGGCCCCGAACCCCGCCCGTGCCGATGCAGCTCAAATCCCCCTTCCGCTTAGCCGGGCATTATTTTGGGGATGCCTTTCCGTTTTCCCAGCGAGCGCAGGGCGGCGCAGACATTGTCGCTCAGCGCGGGGGATCCGAGAGGAACGCGCAGGAACCCGCAGCGCAGGGATGGAACCCCCCCCCCCCCCCCT
>VXBA01004707.1:410290-567069 GCA_013399895.1 Serilophus lunatus
TACCTTTGGCCCTGCATTTCCTCAGCTCTCTGTCCTGGATGAAGCCAGTAAACATTTGGGATTCCATGAAAACTTCCAAGAAGCGGCGGATACTCTTGGAGGCCACAGATTTACGGAAAGCCTCCCTTTGGAAGGCACGCTCTCCTTTTTCATTCTGGGTTAGGAACAGGGAATAATGGCCAACTGTCTCCACAAAGAATCGGATAAAAACCTCAGACACTAATCCATTCAGGGTGTTACATTCTGCAAAATAAGGCGGCAATCAGACACCAAAATCAGCTGCTACCGGAGCTGTCAGCATTATCCCCACAGGGCCGGGTACTGCATCTCGTCATTCACTGATGCTGTGCTAACAACTGGCGGGGCTTGTAGCATCCCTGCACACCTGGATGCACATCTGGGAGGGGAACAGCTTCATGGTCAGGGGTGCCAGTCTGCACAACTGCTGTTCCATAACCAACAGTCAGTGAGAACTACAAAACCTCAGGAAACAGCTCAGAAAATTAAACATTTTGGGGACATTTCATCAAAACTATTTTGTATTTTAACTCTTGAGCAAGTTCTCTTGAGAAGCTTCTGAATGACTCAGCATTAAAGTATTTTTTCCCTGAGGATAATAAGCCTTTACCAAGAACCGATCAAAAAGGGTGTTGCAGAATTTGGGGTTTTGTAATTTCTGAGATGTTAAAATAGTTCTACATATGTAATACCTATGAGTAGAAATAAATTTCAAAAGCTGAATAGAGGCCTCTGTCATACCTTATAACCACGGGCATTTAAATTCACCCTGAGCTATTTTTATCATTGCTGGAGAGGAATATGACCCTTCAGAGGCAACTTAACCCACCTCGCACTTAAAGGATTTTCTAGTGGTACCTGCTTCTCTGCCCTGGACATGCCACAACTCAGACACACCCCTAAGCCTGTGGAATTATCTGCATTGAATTAGGGCAATGTTAACTGCAAACCTCCGTTTGAGCAGAGGGTCAGAGGGACCCGTGGGAGTTCATGTCATTTACAAAGAAATTAAAGTAGATGTCTGCTGAGGTGTTACTGTGGGTTCATGCTATCAGTCTTCATTTCCCGTGTGCTCAGAGACTATCTTTGATGTCACAAAAAGTATTTAAGATCTCAAGTCCCATCTTTCTTTCTCATGAATAGAAAGTCACAGTTCTGCCTACATGTTTGTTTATACAATTCCCTGTTTCCAAATGAACTTACCATCATCTGAATCACTATCTGAATCCTGATTTATTAGTTCGTTCTTTCTCTCTAGAGCCTGCTCCAGAGCAGCTTGCAATTTTCTAGGTAGTAGTGTGTCTTCATCATCCATCTGATAGGGGAAGAAAGAAAATCTTTAGGTCACATTAATGTATGTAGAAACTAGTGCAAATACTTTCAGAAGGTTTAAAATCCAGATTAAAATAAAAATTGTATCTGTTCCTATCAATAAATAAAATAATGAAAACCTATGTGCAACTAACAAATACTTCTAAACAAAATTTCTTGTCACTCTTAAGGAGATTAAAGTCAGAAATGATAATCCAAAGTGCAGGTATACATATAGAAACTTGGAATCAGCCCTTTACATGACAGAGTCCAAACAGCCTTGTTTAACTAACTCTACATTATTATTATTGCTACATGTACACACAGCTGCTCCAGTTTAGGCAGCTTCTTTTGTTCCTGACAGTTGGTTTTTCTATATTGTAGTATATCTTGTTTTCTGGGTTTTCCCCTGTTGCTCTCTTCATCTTATTTAATGTGCTGGTTCAGCAAAAGCAAGTAGACACAAGAATCTCAGCCGTGCAGCCACTATTCACCAGCCATATCAGCCAGAGAATCATGCAAGAAAGTTTATTCATCTGAGCTGCCGATTGTTGTTCTTGAAATTATTTGGTGCCACATGACTATCAGCAGATTGTGGTCGTTCATCTCCCTGTTTACAAGGCTCCTGCTTTTCCTATCACATTAAATTATTCTTTACCTTTCCTCTCTTACTCAGAAACTTTTCTTTGCAATTTTTGTCCTTTTCATCTCCAACAGTGTGAGTTTTCTTGCTAAGGTGATGATGTTATTTTCTTTGGATGTTTTCTCTCCCATGTGAATACAGTTCTTGATTCCTTCTGACACTCCCAGCCTCAGTCCCTTTTGCATACCTCAGAAGTACTTACTTGCAGGTAAAACAGAAAATGCTTTTTTTTTTTCCTAATCACTTTCCCAATGCACATACAATTTCTGCCAAGTATCTCTGATCAAAGAAACCTAATCACAGCATTGGAGTAAACAACTTGCTAGACTGCATGACAACATTTCGAGCTGTATTTTACCTGTCTGATGAATCGATCAGATCCCAGGTTAACCATCAAAGCCTAAAGAAAAGAAAACACTGCAGTGAAATATATCTGAAGAGACAGAAAGCAGTCATTGCCTTTTAATAGCAAGAAGATCATCTGAACAGTTCCAAGTCTCAACCTGAATCAAATTCCTACTGTGAAACAAGAGGTTTATAAAACAGAAACATGAAGGGTTTGGGTTGTTTTTTTTTTCTAATTTAGCATAGTTAGATACAACAATCTCAGGTTAATATGCCAAAAAATCTGTGAGAGTTAGGCAGGTCTTTTTTTCTTAAATCTAAGCAAGTTATTGCTAATAATTTTTGTTAACGTGCAGTTGAAAAGTATTTCAGAGGAATTTAAAGAAAACTGTCATTGGAGGCAGCAGGGCTTCTGAAGGGCAAGGGTACAAAATACTCATGATAATGAAGCACCAAAGCTGAGCAATGCTGCTGAGAAAATGTCAGACAGCAACATTAGGAAAGTGGCAGGAAAATGGAGCAGGGAGTTACATGGGACAGAGAAACACAGGACCTGAGAAGCGACCACGAGAAAAGAAACATTTTAGAAATGACAAGAAACTCATAGGAATAAGAGAGAAGAGCGTGCCCTTGAGAGTTTTTGTGGTATTTTACTAGAAGAGTAAACTCTCATTTGATTTCCAGTACAGTATTAACAAAGTCTTAGAAGTTAAAAAAATATTCTGAAAAGTTTTGTTCTCTATGTGGGCTATGCCTTCATGCACAACTTCCATTAGCATTAGGAGGTGTCATAGCAGATGACTTCCTCTTCATCTTCCAGAACAAATCAGCATATTTACACCCTTCTTACGTGTCGACCAGGTAAACATTCACTTCTCTCTATCAAGGTGCTACGTGTGAGAAAAAAAGGCAGAATAGAGCAGAGGATAAACCTACTACAGCAGTTTTGCCAAGAGACAGTTGCCCATGAAAATTAGGCAGAGAAAAAGAGGCAGATTAAAAATTAAACACCTAAGGATTTGCCTGTGAATGACAAGCCCTCGCCAGGGTTGAGGCCAGCTTTATTCCAGGCAAACAATTCTAGTGTCAGCTCCTACCTCCTCTACAGGCAGCTCCTTGAGTTTGGGCAGAGAGCTGGAGAGCAGTCCCACCAGGAAGGGGGTAGGGCAGCACACGATGTCAATCATGGATGAGGGCAGAACAGGAATGAAGGTGTGCTGCCAGGAGAAGGGGTAGAGCAAGGCCACCACGGCGTGTGAGCAGCTCGAGAGGGTGCTGGAGAGAGAGGAACAACCAGCTTAGCAGAGGTTCGTCTTAGTTCGGAACACCTACCACCTGCTGATAGACTCTGTTGAAATATGAGTGCCCAAGGGACTGCCCTTCTGTTGCTTCTGACTTCAGAGAGCCTCAGTTCCCCTCCAGTTTCTACCACCTCTGTACTGTGCAGGGTGGCAGTTCCTCCCCTGCTCGCCTCCAGGAGGCTTCAAACTAAAGGTAAAAAAACCAGAATCGATTTGTTTCATTATAGCGGTCAGGAGACATTTGGATCTAGAAGTCAAGGTGCGATGTTCCTAAAACACTCAATAGCAGCCGCTTTAAATGATGCTTGGAAGTCCAAAGCAATTTCAAGTCTTGGCTGTTATGACCAAATCAGTAGAAAAAACATCTAATAATGATGTTCTTATGTTGAATGCCAATGCACAAACAAGGGAAATTGAAAAATAAAATTGGAAAAAAAATCCTAAAGAAAAAGTATTAAGTCAGATATAAACACACACCCACAACAAACAATACTTATTCCAAAAGAAATCTAGTAAAAGCAACTCGTTTGTCAAAGTTTATATATCTTTGTGACACAACAGCATATTTTTATTATAATATATTTTCATGGGCTTGTTAACCAACTTCAGGGATATTGACCCTGCTCAGCAGAGTACTCTAAAATACACGTCAGTATCCCCAAAATATTAAGGCTTGATGTTATCATGGAAAATGTTTTGCACATGTTGTCTTTGCATCTACTGAATCTGATTCCTTTTTACAGTAACATGATTTCCAAATGTTAAAAATAAAGGAACGTCATTACCAAGTTAGTTTTAACGTCTGGAGAATAAAGACAGGCTCGTCTTATCAGAGCTTTGATTTTAGACTGAGTTAGAATGTCTGCTTCTCACAGGCTGAGATGACAGAAATTGCTCTGCCTAGCATGACAGAACTAATTTTCCCACACTGGAAACTTCTGCCGTGCTTAATGTAGCCCCAAAGAACTATAAATAACAACTTCAGAGCTGTTACTGCTTTGAGAGTGCTGGAGAGAGGTGCTGATTTCTTCTACTGCAAGACTTGGTGGAGACTTTAGGTGGCATCAGACCTCCGCGGAATAACCTTCATGAGCATTTTTAGTTATGGATTATTTATTCCTAGGCCATGAGAAAGGTTTCACCTGTATGCTCCTGTCAGTGATTAACCTTTGAAGACTACTGAATGAAAAAAAATTAGAATTAGAGGACAAAGAGAGAAAAGGTTGAGGAAGAGCAAATGGTTGCCTTTTACTGCAAATAAGCTGTTAGCTTGGTTTTAATTGACATTTCCTTTAAGATCTAACAATAGCTTTATAACATATGTTCCCTGACACGGGGTTCTTGTAAAATGATGTATTTCTTCTTTTTTTTTTTTTAACTTTGGTCTCAAGTGTCTACCATAGCAAAGCACAGGGGTGTGTTTCAGTAGAGCTGTGGGACATGGTACAGACTCCCAGCACTTTCTGAAGCTCACTTTACGACTCTGGCATTTTCAGCTACTACAAATTCAGTCATCTTTGTTGAGCAACTAAAAAAAGAACCACATTAAGCTAAAAGCAGGAAGACAAACATTCTTCTGATATTGAGTTAGTTTTTTTTTTTCTTTTCTATAAAATGCCCTTTTGTAACTTCTTGTTTTACACGCACATGCTGTGACGCAAATCAGCCCCTGCATCCTCTTGTGCTATTCCCACGCTAGGGGAGGCTTTGGGCTCCAGCTCGGGACACCAGTTTCTCGTCCAGAGCTTTCCTGGGAGCTGGCTGGGGGACAAGGTGGCAGTGGGATGCAGCAAGCAGCTGTGCTGGGGGGTATCCTGCAGCAACACCCTGCTCTGCCCTGCCAGCATCCCCTGACCGTCACACCATTGCCCTTGTCAGCACCTCAGCCTCTGCATTTTAAGACTCTGTACACAGTTTTTTTTAAATTCAGCCTCAGAAAATCTTTCCCTGTGAGATACTTCATCCCCATGAAACACTCCCTCTGAACTTTCAGTCCCCGGAACCGCCTGCTGCCCTCCCTCCTGGGCACTGTTCCCACAGAGACTCCCACATGCTCTTACCAAGCTCCTGCTTGTACTGTGTCCCTGAGTCTCTTCCATAGTTGGAAAAATTCATATTTAGAAAGGATACACACCTTTCACTTCAGTGTGTTGTTTTTTCATTCTCCAAGATAAAATCCAGAAATGATGGTTGTGAGGGAACTTCCAGGTTAAAACTCTGAAATATGGTTCATATTCTTTTGAAGGATGTTATTCATGAGAAGCATGTTTAGTAAACTAAAAAAGAAAACCTTACCCTGGGAAACAAAGTTTGCTACAGCTTTTCCTTTTAAAATGTGCATCCCAAACATTATCCCACTGTTCTTGTTTATGAGAAATAAGCAGTAAGGTCAGATGATTTATTTTCTTTAAGGTGTGTGAAACATAAACTAAAGCAACAGAATAGTCAAAGAAATTAGATTTTCAATATATTTTCAATATATTTTAACTTCTAATACTCTAAGGCAGTTTTGGTAATCCAGAGAACTTGTTTGGAGAGTGGGCTTTTTCATTTGGTCTGTGCAGTTTTCACAGGAATGCTGCATAATGTTCTAGCTTTTGTTCTGCTGGCAAGCCACACTTCTTATATTACCCATACAGATAATTTTATACCTGGGCACAAGAAAACAATTAATTGCTTGAGTCACACACTAACAAGGAGCATAAACCTCACACACTTCAGAGGGAAAGTACTGATGGAGTCATGGAGACACGCTGCGATGATCCCAGAGCTCCAGACACTCCTGCAGGGCATGGGGCCAGCTGTGCCTGGGATCCCAGGGGCATGTGGCTCCCTCCTTCCCTCCAGCACAGAGGTAGTGCTGCTGCCCCAGGCTGGCAGCACTAGCACCGAGCTCTCACCCTGCCCTGGAGGTGTGGACTGCTCTCCTGGGCTGGGCTCCTCTGTAACTGACTGTGAAAAGGTCATTGTCTTTGCAAGTTTTGTGGGATAAGGGAATTTTCTACCATACAGATGTGTAAGGCTATATTACCTAGCCATACTACACAGCCTGTGCCAGTAAACTTATCCCATTAGCTTGGCCCTATCCCAATAATTTGCACTCTGCTAAAGTAAAATTAAAGAATTATTAGTAGAAAGTCGACCCAATATCAATTAATTCCAAAACACAGGCAATCCACCACTTCCCCTTCCTTTTTTTTACTTCCATGGTTGTGATCTTTTTAAAAATTATTTGGAATTTGCCAAGGTTTTGGTTCTTCCTGTGCCTTTTATTCACTAGATTTAAAAAAAAAAACCTTCAGTGTTTCATCTTCTCCCCATGAGGGTAGTAATAGGAGATTTTACAGTCTTATTGAGACATTCTTAATCACAAATTTCTCTTCAAGAGATCCTGTATCATGTTACAGGCAAAATATGACATTGCTTTTTTCCCCACTCAAAGTTGATTTATCTTCCTCTGGGCTATTTTCTTTCCCAAATCATTTTCTCATGATAGCACACAAACTTTTCCTTGTATTGCTGGCTGTGGAGAAATGCAAGCTTAGACTAAGAGCTGAGACAGAAGAATTTTGACATAACTGTGACTCAGCTGAAATTTTGAGACTGTGAGCATGGTTTAGGTCCATGTCAAAAATTACGTTACTGTGACTTAATAAGAATCTTAACTGTCCTTTGGATAGGGTGGATGGCTCCTAGCAAATTCTGGGTCGGCCAACCAACAAATAAGCACAAGCTTAGACTATATTCATGTCTTAGCACAGCACAGTTGCTGTATTCTGAGAAAGACACACTGTCCACTGCCCTGGCTGCAGGGAGTGCTGCTGATGCAGATATTGGTGCTGGGTGACCATGGCTTGTTGCTACTGCAAGTCACCAACTATCTAGAACTGTTAAAATCATATCCAGTTACACACAATGGAAATACACTTGATAACTCTTTTCTTTATAATAATAGCCAACAGTTATATTCCTTGCCACTTCCCCCTCCACACCGAGAATTTCTCACAGACCCGAGGGAGCCTCACACACTGAGCATCTCCTAAGTCCAGGACTAAGCCTCTAGCAACTACTTGCTGATAAAGTTCCCTAATCCCGCCTTGCTACTCACACGCACGTCCACAATGATTTTGGCATTTGCACTAAAGGCGAGAATATCCCTTCCCTTCCTCCACTGCTCCCAAAAGCACTGCTCCTCAGCCAGGAGAGAAGGGAGGCCACACCTTACATGCAGCGCCAAGCCACACAGTGGCTCTGTCACCCCAGGGCTGGTTGCCAGCTCTGTGCTGTGCCAGTGCTCTGGACCATGCATTGGACTGGGGCTGACTGTCAGAATCCAGTCTTCCTGCTTCCTCTGATGGAGAGATGTAGCCAAAAATGAAAATTCACAAAAAAGTGTTTCCACTGCCTATGCTTACTTTTCCACAACCTTTTTATGTTTATTATTTCTCTCTGCTGATTAAATTATGCTACTCTGTTCACATTTGCTGAACTCCTTCATCTGCTGTGTTGACACATTCATGCTTCAGCCCACAATCACTCTGAGACGAAGTTACCTCCCTGACACACATCCCCTCATCTGCTCAGGAGAGCTTTCTCCCACTTGAGGTTGAAGTCTGAAGGCTCTTTGCCCCCAGGTGTAATACCTTGACTCACATGGGTGTTACACACCCACATGCCTCCTCATCACAGGCCACAGCCGTGCTTTTCTGTGTCAGCTCCTACCCTTGGGCCACTGATGAACTGTGTAGCAAAAACAGATGCCTGACACTTCCCTCTTAACACCCTTTAATGCCTCTCCAGATCCCGGATTAACTCCAGTTTCTGACAGAGAGAGAGATCTGTGACAACTCTGCAAGACAAAATAGTCTGAGAGGTTTGCAGAGGACTCTGTAAAGGACTTGGGGAAAAGGCTACAGGGCAAGGACTCAGCCCACCTCCCCTCCAACACACACAGGCTGCAGAGGTGAAAAGGACAAAGCCAAAAGCTTGAAAAGCATAAAAAATGGAAGTAAAAGCTGTATCAGAATACTACATTTTGGGCGGGAGATGGAGTGCTGTTGCACTGCTGGCAGTAATTTGGAGCAGAACTGTGCGGTGCTAGATACAGTGCACACTAAAGCTGTGAAAAAAGTAAAAGGTTTCTCTGGGTGCATATGAATAAGTAATAGCACTAAAAATCGGGTGAATAAGAAAAAGTAATAGCATCAGGAACAACATATAAATGAAAAGAAGTGTCAGAAGTGACAGTCTCCAAACTCCAGCTGACTGGATCAATGGCTTGTCCTTCGTTCCTGGGGCTCTGTGCTGGGAGGACATGTTTTTTCATTAACCTGGATACCTCCAACTACTCACCAAAAAGGGCAGAAAGGAATAAAATACGAGTTCAAGAAAGGTTTTTATACAATGGTGCAGGGCATCTACAGTTTTCCAGACAGTATAAAACTATCAGACATGACAGTGTTCCTCCTATCCACAATTATTGCTGTTTTTCTGTTACTGCTTCTAGGATGTTTAAAAGGGAAAAAATTATTCAGTTCATCTCTTTTGACTCAAATCAAAGAAATTATATTATTTTTTCAGCTTTCTAGCAAGAAGACCTACCCCATGAACATTTCAAATTAAAATCATATGAGACACTGTTGCTAGAGGAAAAGAGAGCACAGTGATGGAGCCATCTGACTGCACAGGAATGTGCAAGCACACATGCTCAGGAACAACAGGCACATTCAGAGGTGCAGCATTGGATTCTGAGAGGGTTGGGCAGGGGGTCGTGTCAGAAGACAACTGCAGGAAGTGCATGAGATAACCTTTTCACACGAACATCAAGCAATAAACACAGTTGTGCTTGTAAACCAATACTGAAGCGAAGCTAGAACAGAGATTTTTTGAGAAGCGAAGCTGTCACGGGTAACATCCCTGCTGATTAAGGATTAAAGGAACCTCTGTGTTCATGCATAAGGCCTGCAATTCCTCATGGCACTGGGAGACCTGCTTCTTTGTAGGATTGCTTGCATTTGGAAGGTACTATTTTTCACATGACTTGGATCAAGATTTAACTTGTTTTCACTAACGCGAAAAAAATGTTACTAAGTTTATGTGTCTGCCTCTGCATAACTGTTTTGTTTTCCAATTTAAAGCAAAGTTATATAGAATCATAAAGTAATTCAGGTTGGAAGAAACCTCAGGAGATCAACTGATACACTTTCCCCTTGCTTGACACCAGATCAGTTTGTTTCCAAAGCCAGATAAAAATAAATGTTATTTTTATGTATAAAATATCTTTGCTGCACATTTTTATGAAAAGGTGGCACCCTTTGGCAAGGACTTGAAGGCTGGCAGGATGGAGAGAGTGCCCTGTGTGCCAAGGACTCCCGCCAGTGATGCCTAAACTCTAACTTAACTTCTAAGTTGTTAGAAGCCCCTTCAAAATACTATTTTTGTGCATACTAAAAAGAGACTTATTTAGCTGCTAATTTCTCCACAATACATTGTTCACACTACGCAGCACCTTCCTCTCCTTTGTAGCCCTAGGCTCATCTGGGAGAAGAAGATCATCTCTCATCCTGCAGATAAGGGAAGAGAAGAGAAGGAAAGGAAAGCAGGGAAGAAACTGAATTAAGCGCAAAGAGGCAAAAATACAACCCGTGAGGCAGAACTGGGAGGGGAGGAAGACAAAACAAGCCTGGTGAGCAGGTGAAAAAGGAAACTGAAGGCAAAGAGGCCAGGTTGCAAAATTGAGGAACAGGCCTGAGCTGAAGAATGCAATAACCAAGGAAAACAATCTAACATATGAACATGGGTAAAGCTCTGTCACACACATGGAGCCAGATTATTAAGTCCCTAGGTGAAACTTGTTCCTCCCTACTCCTATAGGCAGATGGAAGGACCATGAGGCTGTCTGATGCCAATTACCCATCCTCATTCAGTACCAGACTTGCTGAGAGGGGCTGCAGCTGCAGCAGGGAAGGTCAGACATCAGCACTGATGAAGGTGTGTGACAGAAGCTTGAAGCCCAGTTGTGCCACAATTGGAAATCAAATATAACCAGTGCTCTACACTTCAGCCACTTCTGCTCTGCTTCCCCCTTGCCCCAGTCTGCACAGCCTGCTGATAAGCAGACAGACACAAACTCACAGTTTCTATCAGGAGTAATTTTCAAATTGAAAAGACAAGTTTCCTCCACAACATATATATTTACTCCTATGTGAAAGACGGATTATTATGACCAAAACAAACACCAGAATTTGGGCTCAACTTATTGCCATTTGAACCACTGATAGAAAAATATTTCTAATGATTACAGAGCAGCAGGAGTTACAGTCAGTTCATGCAATTAAAATAAAGTATGAGGGGAGAGGCAAATTACTGTTTTAGGCTTTGATTCAACACGTTATTTCAGCACAAGTTTCAGCCTTAATTTAATTTCATTGTGCTGAAATACTTTGCTGAAATGAAGCCTCAGAGACCTTTTTTTTTTTCCCACTTCTGTTTTAATCAGACCAGCCCTCAAGTACACACGATAGTGCCTTCTGAACTGCGAGTTCCCTGACTGCTGTGGGAAAGGGCTGCTGCAAACTCAGCCTCTCATCAGCAAGGCATGTTTCAGCTTCGGAAATTTGAATAACTTTTTACTTTTCTAGAAGGCCTTCGGGGGTTAGGCAAACTACAGAGAATCCTTCAAACCTTTATAAGGTGGTTTGGAAGTAGAGACTGCAATTTTCGAAGCTATTAAATATTTTAATTTAATTTGGTATATTATTAATATATTTATTAAGTTCTAAGGATTTAATTTATTTTTAAATTAAATAATTAGATTTCAGTGTCCTGGATTGAGAATTTGCTGTGGCAGAATCCTTCTGTAAAGGGCCCAATTCTGTGTAGGGGTTACACAGAGAGGAGGACTACCCTGCCTGCCAAGGCATTTCTCCTCACCTGACCTTCAGGTAAATCCATGGAAATTTCGGTCACTGCAGGAAGTTTAGGTTGGAGTTGTTGCATACACGACTTAAAAGAGTGTTCTGAGCTTTCTGAATTTCCTGTTACAAAATCTGATCTTTCTCTAGAATAATCAATAATTTGTTTAAAATCAAAATAACGGGTTCATATTACATGGAAAATTGCATGAGTTTAGGCTTTAAAAGCCAGAGCAGTTGTGATTTATTTTGTAAAGCATACACTTACTAAGAGATGAACTAAAAGTTACAACCTGAGGTCTTTAGTAGTTGTTCTAAAGTATGCAGCTAATACTGTATCTCTGATCAATACCCAGCATCCTTCTTTTCAGGAAAAGTGGACAAATCTGTATATGCAATTTTAGGTTACTTTTTCTCTTAATGTCATGGGAGACCTGCCAATAAAAAGCTCTGCTCTAAGTGTCTGAATAAGAAATTCTCTACTGTAAATGTAAACATGAAGAATGGGAACACATATAATTCATGTGAGGATCATGATGAACCAGGTCCATTTGGGCCATCTCAGATTCAGCATTTGGGCCATCTCAGATTCAGCAGCCAGTTCTGAACATATCATAACTTAATGATTATACACACTACAACAAATACTGCTATAGCCAATCTCTGGAATGACAAAGAGCTGTCTGAAGCACAAATGATGGATTCTCCCCTGTCTGTTATGGGCTAAAATAAGTATTTCCCAGTCTTAACACTTATCAACATGTATTACCAGCAGTGAGAGAACAACTCCTTCTTAGTGCAGAAGCAGGTGGAGATCCCTCACTCTGCACAGGAGCTTGAGAAAGAAAAAACGTTATTCAAGAAGTGAACATTTCCCAGGGAGGGTGACTGGTTTAACAAACAAGCAGCACTGCTATTTCACTGTGCCCTCAGCCTCCAGGGTCCATCCACTTATTCCTCACCTCCCAAGCCAGGCTTCCCTCACCTGGCAAGCAGCAACCTGATGCAGAAGTGGGAACCAAACCATGCTTTTGCCAGTGGGGAGGGGCAGAGTCCAACCACAGTGGCCCCCCTAATCTGAATGCTGACACTTTTGTTGCAAGTGACCTTTGTGATATCTCAAGGAATGCAAACAAGTGATAACACTGGCAGGGAGAGGGGGGCACAGACGGAGGAGGAAATGCATATTTTCCACATTACATCAGTCCAATTATTAGTTATTGTCCTTTGCAGAATCTTTTAACTATGCTTACAACTCAAAAAGTGTAGCTACTTAACCCTCACACCACTCAAAGCGCAGTTTTGCCCTGTGAAAATGAGCTAAAGCCAAACTTACTTTTGCAAGAAACAAGTCACACTTCTGATTTTCTCTGGAGCTTTATACAGGGCAGTATGAGAACAGCCAAGCTTATAAAACTCTCATAAAGGAATCACAGTATGTCCTCACCTGTCTGGTGAAAGCAGTTCCTTATCAGTGGCAGCAAGTGACGCAGTTAATTTTGGGGCATACTCCAATGACTACTGAAAGCGAGTTACAGAGAGCTTAGGCAGCAATTCCTTTGTGCTACTGATGATTCCAGGTAGAAGATTCCTCTGACTTTGATTCATAGAGCCATGGTTTGCCACATTGCAATGTCAACAAGTACAGTTCATGGAGCAGACTTGCCCAGTATTTTATGTCTTCATTTGTGTTCCTTTTCTGGTCCCTCTTTATCATATTTTATAGAAAATTGAGTGGGCAGCATTTTCATCAATAAACTCTCCTCTGGCCACATCCCCTTCAGCTTAAGTGTGCAACATCCTCTCCTGGTTTGTGCTCTTACCCTACCACCTTGGGTCTATCAGCAGCCTCACTGACACTGACACTGACTGAACACGTCCCCAGAGTGTATTATGAGCACACCAGGCCATGTGGAGCAGAAGGGATGAGAGTATGCCATGGCACCTACCTGTTCTTTTGTTGCTGTCATGAAAGTTTAACCAAAAAGCTTTTCTGTCACCACAAATGCCCCATCATACCAGAACAGAGAACGTCACAGGACATGTTTAGGTACACAGGGTACTGGGCTAAGATACATGCCAAGAATAAGAAAATTAAATTCTGCTATTTTCTAAGATGACAATAAAGAGACCAAAGATTATACCTGTGATGCTCCTGGCAGCTGCTGTTGTTATGCTGCTGCCCAACTGCAATTTATGCTCAAAAGCTTAAGGAATTAGCAATTGTGTTACAATGCCATACAGTATCCAGGAGGTGATGTCAGAACAGCCAGCACTTGGTAGCTGTCTGCCCTGCTGCGATTATGTCTCCCAGCTAAACAGAGATAGACATCATGAAAGATGATGTCTCTCAGGAATTCCTATTTTAAAGCCACTGGATTTTTCAGTCAAAGTAATTCAGATTTTCAATGCTTGATAATTAAACAACTCATAAGGAGATATTATCAAAGAAGACATGAGTGTAGGTTCATTCTGACTAACAGGAGGATTTCTTTTTGTTTTTCATCCAAATACTGAAAGTATGCAAAGTTTCCAAAAGTTATCATAACTTCCCATAAATTAGTAAATTATTTTACTTCATTAAGAGCTTCATTTTCAGAATCCAGCCCCCACCTTTCTGGAACACCTGAATGACTGGCAGTCTGAGGTCCCACAGATAACCTGCAAAGCACAACTCTGGCTCATGGCACAAATCAAGGTTACATCACATAGAGCTGAGAGCTGCAGGCCAGAGACCATGCTGTCAGGAGAGCTCTCTCTCCATCTCAGAGAATAGCTTTGAAGTACTTAATTTAAAGAAAACAGAGAACAGTTGATTAAAGGGGAATGTGGTTTTAACAAAAACATTATTTTCTGTTCCTGTAACACTTGTGCGTAAGCAAGGCACTTGAAAGCTCCTGGAGAAAGAGACATGCAAAGTGCCCTTCAGAATGAGGATTTGCCTTTTCAAGCAAGTGGCATTCAACTATATTTTCCACAAAGCTCAAGCAAATGGAGTTTTGGGGGAAAAGTAATTGCTTTGACACATCAGCCCAAGCTGTGTCAGGGGGTTACAAGAGAAAACTCCCAACATTTCCAAGTGGAAAGTTACCCTTATTGCCCACAGAGTTATCTAGGCCCTTCCTGCAGGACAGTTTCTTATTATGAATCTCTAAAGAAAGTGATTTTGGCCCAGCTGCTCCAGAGGAGTGTTAGCTACCTGTTTTTCCACACTGGGACCCTTCCTCACACTGATGGATTCAGATTGTCAGGCCACTGTTGTGCTGTTTACAAGACAGCTGTAAAGCAGGATGAAGTATTTTTCTATGTAGCAACCAAGGAGGAGAAGAACAATCCCATCTCCTTAATCCTTCTCATTTAAAAGCTGCATTTAAAATCTCCTCTTGCAGGGAGCTAGAGGTCAAGTTGTGAAGATGTTGCAATTTACTGCCATATTGTGCCAAAAAGCAATCCAGAAGAGAATTACCAAACAACATGGTTGCCTTCTTATCCCATTCCCTTTCATGGGGAAGGGAGAGAGAATTTTGTTGTACAAATCGTAAGTGGAAAAATTATGATGTTTTCCCACTGTAGAGCATTGGCCAAAACATGGAGTGACAGAAATAAATACCACTGGAGAGGAGGGGAGGAGGAAAAGGAAAATTATACAACCTCTACCCTTCTTGGAATATAGCGTATTAAAAATGTCATTGAAGTTTACTGCATATTAAAAATGTCACTATTAGATTGTTTTTCTCTGAGACTGTGGAATATTAAACAAGCCAGAGACTTAGAATGTTCATTTGTTTCTGGGACTGTCTGTCTCTTGCCCAATGCAGATTTTCCTACTGTCCATATACATCTTCTCTACTGGCATCGTCACACAATCTAGGTGCTGGAGGAAGAAATCCAAGTGGTACCAAATGTAAGTATGTCTTTACAGGAGGGAGTAAAGTGCAAAATTTCTCTCCAAAAAATCTTGGGAGACAGCTCTACTAGTTACCTTAAACCATGATTTCACATCACATTGAAGACCTTCAATTTTAACATTCAGACTCCAAGACAAGGTGCTCCACATCTTGTAGGACTGGGCTTCATGCAAACATCCTGCTAGAAAAGATCACTAGCTACATGTGGTAGAAAGAAAGAAGCAGAATACTAGGAAATTGCAGCTACATCAGGCCAATTAATCACATCCATTACAGGAGGTTTAAGTGGTTTTTTAAATATTTATGTTTCTATTTAGTGCTGCTTCATAGTGCAAACAGACTGAGAAAAAACAATGTCTCACAAATGAAAAGTCATAGCAGGGTAGGTAACAGAGACTTCAGACAGAGTCCAGAGGATGCTTCTTTTGTAAAAGATAAAGGGAGCTACAAGAGATTGTCCCTCAGGTAAAAAAGGGGTGGTCTGTAGCTTCTAAATCACTCCTTAACAGGGGCTGATGTGACTCTCACTGCAGGAAACAGAAACTCTCTGGTTACTTAAATGAGAAATGGATGTTTTTGCTTATAGAATAAATCCTGTCTATTCGGCATGATTACATATTGGACAATTATACAAGGGCTCATTCCTTCCACTGCAGAAATTAGTGGAAGAAATTCTCTAGCTTATATTCAGCATATCAGACCAGACAAGCACAATAATCCTGACAGTGTTAAGAAAACACTTCAAGATCTTTGGATAAAAATATACCAGAAGAAAGGTCAGCCATTCATTCATACTTCTCCTGGGTTTAGATATAAGATAGGGGAGCTATTACACATCCCACAGGTACATTAGTTTGCATCCCTAAACATCTTCGCCTTCAATGCACAGTTGATAACTAAAAAACTCCTACAGTTCTATAGCCTGTGCTCAGAAATGGGGGAGACCCGTTATAGACTGACAACAGTAAATTCTCCCTCACAAGATGTTTTCTGGCATGTATCTGTTGTCAAATTTCTCTCACTCTTTTTTGTCGAGGTTTTTGTGACAAGGGAAAGTAAAGGAAATCTTTGTTATTGACCAAAGCTCATGTCTGTTTACTAACCCTCTGTCCTAATACACAAGTTTTTACCTTTTAAACTGCAGCTTGGCAGATTTTACAAGTGTTACATTATGCCAGACTACTGGAAAGAAGCATTCTCAGGCAGCAGGTGAGGCTGGTCAGACCTGTCATTGCCATGATTAGATTGGAAAAATTATATCCTACTTTTGTTAATAAAAAATGAACAATAAGGAAATAGGGAATGAGCTTGCAAGTTAGTAATCTGCCCAAAAGTTTAGCTGCTCTTGCTTTTCCACTTGACCTTGCCAAAGGACCAAGGAGTAATAATTTGCTACTAAAACATTGGCACTTATCTCCCATTTTAATAAGCCTATTTTAACTTGAGTCTCAAGATCATACTATGATTTTAGCTACTAGAATAAAGGATCCCTAACACTGTTTTTCTGGGTAGGCACTGAGAGGAGACCAGGCTACCTCTCAACTTTGCTGCTAGTTTCTAGTGTGGCCTTGTGACTCCCAAAACAACAGATTCAAATATGAGGACAAGCATCAATGCTCCCTGAACATCCTGGGTATAACAGCCCTAAACTGTGTCTGTCTGTGAGATTAGGGATATGCTGTTGTTCTGAAAGCTTTTGCCCTTGACTACAAATACACTCTGCTCCCCTTTTGCTCCACAAAGTTAACAGAGACATGCCTAAGGGATGACTACCCCAGTATTTACATATTTATGCTCTGTCGTTTATTAGTCAGTGTTTCTGTCAGCAACCCATAACCTTTGGTCAGGTCTGGGATCTGCCTGGACTTTCTACAGTTATGCTGGAACATTCCTTCTGGTGGTCCAAAGTACAGCAGGGAGGGATAGAGAGGTTTTTTACCCTTAACAGGATGAAGTCTTCCCATCTCATAGGTGCTCAGCTTCTGATTGCAGTAGCACCTCACGACTTCATGGGAGCGCTGGGTAGGGAGGTTTCTGGGGTTTCTGGTAGTGGAGGGTTTCTGGGGGCTGCAGCACACCAGGTGACAGACTCCTGATCCTGGCTGCTGGCAACGAGGTAGAGAAACATGGAGGGGAGAAAAATCTCTCATGGATAAGACAAAATCATCTGTGGCCATCCCTATGGGAGGAAGACACTGATGTGCAGAAGATTAAGCTGCACTGAAGTCCACTGACATTCAGCATTGCCTCAGCCTCATTCCCCCAGGCTTCCTTTACACACAGGTGGGTGTGTGCAAGGGTTTCTGTGCAAATTTGTGAAGAAAACCACAAACTTGTGGGTTTTTTCACAAATCTACAGTATCTCATGCAATATTGTCGATTGAGCCAGCTTGCACCTAAGGGTGGTACATGATACAAACCTTTCAGTGGCAACATCATCCTCCAGTGTGCCCACCCCAATGCTCCTGCTCACCCCCGGCCCAGCACCTGGCTCTGCCCCTCACCGAGTACAGGAGGTCCTAGTGTGACCTGGCCAAGGGACCCATCTGCTTTGAAGAAACTTTCTAAAAGGAGTCATTTCTACTACAGCTGGGCAGGCACAGCCTCCTGGGGGAGTGACAGCTTGGTGCAGGGCAGGAGCAAACAAGGGGAGAAGGAGTAGGAACTTCCTGAGCTGGCACTGCCACAGAGAGAAATGCCTGGCCTGCCTTTACCCTGGGGTACATTTCCAAGTTCATCCATGTGGTTTAGGAGCATAAAATCCACTGCTACCAACATAGATTTGTTTTCCCTGAGCTCCTGATTTACTGAGAAGTAGCTAAAATATCTCATATAAAAACAAAATTCACAACAATGAAAATTGTTTTGTCTTTTTAAAGAGCAGGGGCTCCGTAGAAGCTCTGTAGAGCCTGAAAGCTCTAGAAAGGCCACTGAGAGAAATATTGTAGGATTTGGATCCATAGCAAAAAACAAGTTTCATCCAAACACTCCCACTGACTCCAACTGGCATTGGAATGGACCCATGCAAAATGTAAGCAAAATATCCCCAGAGTATTTCATAATATAGTGGATTACAGCAAAAGTGGCTTTTATTTTTAAAAACTGGTGTTGTAACAAAAGAATATTGCTATGTCCAGGACCTTCCTTCCCTACTCTCCAAACATTCAGGGGAGAAAAGCAATGGGACTGTTCTCACACATGCATGGATACATCGCCTCTTCAGCAAACACATCCATGAATTTGTTTCCCCAGCATAAAACTAAAACAAGCAGAGAAATATTTTTCTTCCAGTGTTTGCTTTCTATTTATTTTCTGTTGCTACCTTTGTGCCTGCAGCAACGTCAGTGTTCCTGAGCCCAGAACCCACCAATTTTGCATCTGCTGCCTTTCAAACCCCAGAGGACACCACTAGAGCAGCTCTCTCTTTGCAGCTGGAAGGCACGAGACTGTTTCAGGGTGGGGGTGAACAGGCAGAATGCTGGGACATAAATAGGGGCTCCCAGCTGGGTAAAGGATTGTAACTGGGATCAGACATACCACCTCAGTTGTGCTTTCAGCAGACTTTTTAAGAAGTTGAGCCTTAAGTTACCTCTTTAACAGCTGTTGTTATTAATATTCCAAGTTTCTCTATTGTTATCTTTATTTCTCTGTTGTTTTCTTGACTTTTCCTGGAAAGCAAAATACTGAAAGGTCTCTGGCAGATTCAAATTCGTGTTTGAAAGTGAGCAAATAACTGCAGGGATTTATTCACACCATTTCAAGCCGAAAAAAATATATTGTCAACTTACTGTGGAAAACCCCCACCAAATCTAACTGCACATATCTAACCAGGGCAACTTCAGAGTCCTGTCACTCAAAACTTCACCATTGTTTCTTCATTGCTAGTTGCATCACTTTCTGTGATAAAAAGTGACAAACTCTTCTCCACAAAGATTGAGGACTACAAATTTTCACATCCTGGGCACTATAAGAACCATAAAACACAATCTATTGAACAAATCTCACTTCACTAGGCATGACTTTCACAAATTTTTAATGTGTGAAATAATTTATTGCTTGGAGACCTGTTAAAAAGGCAGCCACAAAAGGCCATTACATCTTATTGTTTGAAGCCTAAATCTCAACTTCATTTATTTCTAAGCCTGTTCTTGGGCACATACAGAAATCAAACCCATGTAAAATCTTTTTAATTTCCTGCTCTTGTTTTTTGGGCACACAGAGAGGACTGGTAAAATATTTCACTTCTTTTTTTTCCACATTACTGGTAATCTCCTTCAGTTGCAGCTGTGATGCCCATAAACCAAGTCAGATAAAGCAGAGGTTCCAAGACAGACACTTATGAGCTCAAAGACAGAGTGTTTAATTTTAGACCTCATCCTCATTTAAACCATGAAAACCTCAGTAAATCTTGAATTTAAATCCACTGTCACTTTTTCTAGGCCCTTGTCAAAGGACTCATCATTAGTTTCTATTTTACAGTATCTCTTATACCCCCATGCTGAGAGGGAGCACGCTGCATGCACACACAGAGCGACGAGCAGTCCCAGACAGATCAGACAAAAGTTAAGAAACAGGTGCTATGTTTCCAGCATATGTCACTCAGCAGGTGTGTGGGTTCAGAAGGATGCCTTAGGAACCACAAATCTTAATCCAGGACCTTATCAACCACTTCAGATTTTGTCATCTTACTAAACAAAACAAATAATATGTATACAATAAATGTATATGTGGATATAGTAAAGAATATGAATATAAACCTTTTTGTAATAAAGGTTCTGTCTCTTCTTACAGGAGCACCACTAAACCTCAGAAGCCTCCCAGATCCATCTAAATCCTCGCCTTTCTTCAAGTATGTGCTAATGTCCCCTACCCTGACAACTTGCTTCTATACAGAAACAATAGTTCACTGGAGTAGGTTTTTTGAAGGAGAGTGCAGTGTTTGGATATGTGTTCACTGAAAAGGATCTGTTTCATTTCTGGACCCTGTTGGTCCTGGTTCCCTATTTCTCTGTGCCAAAAGGGTGAGCAGCACATTGCCTCTAAGCCAGACTCTGTTATCCCCTGGTCCAAGGTCTGTAGGACTAGGCAGCTATCAAGACTGCACAGGCAAGCCTGAACTGCAAACTTCCAGCCAAGGCTGCAATGTGTATAAAATCCTGGCTGCCTGATGAAGTCCTGGGTTACCATGAGACCTCAGCATTGGCAACATGACTGTTTTCCATGCTACACTGCCTTGAGCCTGTCAAAATAGGTTTAATTGTTGCTTCTCTCTGCACAGTGCCCAGAAGCATTCTGTGACATTGGCTAGGCCAGCTGTCCCAGAGGAGTGCTCCAGGGAATGGCTGCTGTCTGTCTTGGCCCTCACAGCTGAAGATTGATCCTACAGCAAGCCATCCCCACAGTACTGTGCCCATGGCTCACAGAACAAGGCTTGTGGTACTTTGCCAAACAATCCTACAAAGGAGCAACTAGGAACTCCAAAGCAGAGCAACGGTTGGTAGCGGCACAGCAGAGCCCTCACTTCACTGTACCATTTCTATGGTTTTCCACTCAAATAATTGTGCCATTTGAAGGAACACAGACATTCCCAGTTACAGTCAGACTTGTAGGTGCCACTAATTCTGCTGAATGAATGGTAAAATAGAAACAGACAATGTTGTAGGTAACCATGCTGTAGGAAAAAAGTCAGAAGGAAAGCACAAACAGTATTTTCAAAAGACACAATATTCACGGTGCAACTCACATATCTACTAAAGTACTGCAGAAACCCTGGTCTAGTTACACAATTCTCACCAGGAGTTTATGTAAAATTACGTCATCCCAAACGGTTATTCAAACTGAGGTTTATTGACAAGGGAAGGGACGAAGTAAGATGTTCCCGTTGTTCTAAAAACCAAAGTAGACTACTAAGGAAGTAACTTTATAACCAGAGAAGGATCTGCAGCTTTAAGAAATTCTCCCCTAAAGATTGTAAAGCTTTTACTATGCAAAGTATTTTTGCTATTATATACACTGGCGGCCACTAAGTGCAGCTATTATTTCTGGCGGTCATTCAGAGAAGGTCAGAACTGATAAAGTGTTTAACAGAGTTTGTTTGGGTAGATCCATCTGTGTTTTTAACCACCCATATGGTCTTTTGTGTCCTTTTAAAAGATGCTGGATGTTCCTGAGTCTAATAAATGACAGTCTTTATTTTTATTTGCTATCTTTATTATTTATCATGCCACAGCAAAGAACGTCCTATTTATGATGTCCGTGCTTTTCTATATGGATGACACAAGCACCTAAAAAATAGGATGTTTCTTTGCTGTGGGGCATGGGTGCAGCCTACAGAGAGCTCCCATTTCCTTTGGATAGGCCATTTGGAGTTGTGACCTGGTGCTGTCATTCTGTACACCTTGAGTTGAGTTCATGCTTCAGAGAAAACAAGAAGAGAGATTGTAATCAAAGGGCAGGGAAGCAAGAATTATGTTGAAAGATTGTAGCAGGGAGCCCAAGATGAATCTTTGAAAAGGAAATATTTTCAGGTTATGTGAGCACCAGGAAAAATATCCTACCTAGCTGAGATGGACCATGATAGCATTTTGGCACTCCCATGTGTTTGGTAGTGCAGGATTTGAAACCTAGCCCCACTATAAACTTTCTGTACTGCATGGAGCAAATCAGAGGAACTCCCAGCCCCCCACTTCCCTGCCTGGCTGCACTGCAGTCATACAGATGATGCCCCTCAGCGATAACCTCTGCTACTGTTTATGAGTACTTTGTGTCCAAAACCTGAAATGAAATATTGCTAAAACTCCATTGCTTCAAAACGCTGTGCAAACATTTGCTGACTATGAAGCAGGTGAGAATTGGTATTGCCATTTTACAGACAGGAAAGTGAGACAGAACAAACAGCTCATAGCTAGTCATCACTAGCAAATGTGTGCCCCACGTGTAAAAAGACATTTAAATTCTACATTTAATTCCTGTGAGAGGATCCTCACACCTGATAACCTTTCTGTACAGTTCAAACTCCTTGTGTCCAAAGATAGTACTGTCCTGATCTGTTCTGCCTGAGGTCCCTGTGTCACTTACCTGAGCTTATCTGCTACAAAAATCACACGTCGCTCCAACAGGAGAGAAGCGAAGATCCGGATGATCTGACGAATGCTGAGGCACTGGAAAAGGCATTCAAAGTCCACATGCTCCAGACGAGAGTCCATGGGCCTGCGCAGCTCAATAACCTGAACACATCCAACAAACATCAGTCAGCATCGTTGGTCAGTGCCACGGGTGCCCAGCACCCCAGCCCAGGCCCTCCAGCACTGCTCCAATGATTTCCTGTTGAGAGGATGCAGAGAATGAACTCTATCCCATCCCCCTTTTGCAGATTGAGGCTGGAGGCACAGCACTCCAAAGAAATGGCATATTGCACAATACACTATCAAGTTGTTTTTCCCAGAATACAACTATGTGCATTGCTGTAATTTCTGAGGGAAGCATAATTCTCCCTTCTAAACGCTGTCAGTGATGTAAAGCCTGGATCAATCAATAGTATGAAGAAAGTAAAAATCAGAAACACTGGAGCTGGAAGCTTACAGGGTTAAAACAGCCATAAAGACAAGGTAAATTTGGCTCTAAGTTTAGCTAGCAATTTATAATAGCATCTAGATAGGAGTCAGGGCCTGAACTAAAAGGCCAGGCAGAATTCAAATTTAAATTCACTTCCACTCTTCTATGATGCGTTATTCACTAATGTTTAAAACATTTTTCTTTTCATAGATATCTTTTCATACAAAGATATGTACATATATATATATACTTAACTGGGGAGTCAGGACAAGGTCTTAGATGATGACTTGTGACATCCCTTTAAAGTCTAATTTTCATACTTCATCCATGACCTCAGGCCCTCTCCTTCCTTTTCTCAAATGCCTTTTGCTTGATTCCTGTATTTTATCTTCCTTTTACTCTGCAATTGACATACTCAGTTGTGGAACTTGAAGGCAGAGGACAGAAAAAAGAAGAGGGGAAAATAAGATGAAGAGAGCAACAGAAGGAGAACAATATGAAATGCAAGAGAGCAAATGATGGACTGTTGAGGAATTTGAGGAAGGGAAAGCGAAAAAGTTGGCCAGCTCGAAGCAGTGTTGAAATCTCTGAAGACATATTAACAGGAACATATACCCTCCCATGTGTCCAAAAATCACTGTCACTTTATTGTTTTAGACCACTTAGGTTTTCATGCACATGATACCACATTCCACAAGCATTCTGAACTGGGTTTAAACTGGAGTAAGCCTTACAAAATTCCTCACAAACACACTGTTTTAAGGACATGATCAAGATCACAGGACACTGGAAACAAAGTGAGTTCATATCAATTTAGTAGTAGTATTGTTTGTGATCAGTAACATAGGACTGTAAAAACAGTCACTGTGAGAGCAATATTTGTGTACAAATTTGATTTTTTAAGCCTGAAATGTGGTAATGTTACCATGCTAGAGTATTTAACGCTCATCACTCAGCTGCTGCCCCAAACAGCAGTAAGAAACAAATTGTGGAGTGATGATGTACCAGGAATGCCTCCTTGGAAAATGCTGCCTGCCTACCTCTTCCTAATAACCACCAACAATGCCCACTTCTATTCCTTAGCATTGGGATTGCAAGCTCAAATCAAGTTTATGCACCAAATCACAAGGATCTGATTTTACTGAAAAACTTCCAACACTGAAATCTTGCTCCAGGGTAGGATGCAATGCAAGTTACAGCAGCTTTTACAAATACCATGGATGTTTTCTGTTGCCTGGCAAAGCCTTCTGCCTCACTCTGCTCATCACAAAGAAATATACTGTCTGCTTCCCAATTAATCATCATATTTGTTTAGGCAAGAGGAGCCACAATGGAAGTACAAGATTATGTTCCTAATTAAGCCAGCGCATTCCATTTAAATAACGAGTTTGTACTAGCATAACAAAGAGCAAAGCTCAGCCAGAGAAGAGTTGTTTGTTTGCTTGGAATTATCTCAATGTTTTTCTCTCTGAGAGTTCAGGAGCTTGAGCAGAGGATAGAGAAGTTGCAGATCCATGGTTCCCAGATACATTCAAAAAAAAAAAGCATTATCAGATCTTTCCACTGTTACGCCAATCACCCATTCAGCTGTTGCCTCTCCAGAAGAAAATGCTTGTAACTTTAGCACACCTTGTAAGTCACTTACACAAGGAACACCTTACACTACACCAACATACATTACAGACCCACTCCATTGAAGTCAGTGCCATTACATTTAGAAAAAATATGATTTAATGAAAAAATAATAAAATCATTGTAAAAAATAACTCTAAAGAGTCTAAAATAACCCTTAAACTTTTGGGGAGGTGGTTCCCCTGCTTTCACTAACTGGGACTGTTTCTATTTCCAGTAATGTATCCTCTCTACTGTATACTTACATAGGGGCACGCAAAGAGCAAAATTTGATACAGTGAATGGCTGGCAAGCCTCAAGTTACCTTTTCAGCAATATTGCCATTTTCCAGTAAGGCATATGAAGCTACTGTAGGCTTCTAGCTACTTGAGTCAGTAGTAAAAGAAATTACATCTATTATATGTGTGTTCACACACATAAAAACTTTTATATGACATGCTTTTCTCTGAAAGCCAGTTAAAGAGTATTTATTACTAAAAAGTGACCTTTAAATGCTGCTGGTCACTCCTACCTAGACCAGGACCAGCAGTAATGAGGTTTGAAATAGCAACCAGCTGCTAAACTGCCCAAGCACAGACAGCATGGGAAACTCGGATTTTATCACTGTGATAAAGCCCAGCAATGCCGTAATCTGTCAGTTAGACTAGGTCAGGCATACTGGGAATTTTGTGTTATATTTTTTTCTTAAAAATGTAACCTATTAATAAACATAAAATGATAATAAATAGCAATGAATTGGCTTATAATCATCAATGGGAGTTAGCATTAGCATGTCAACACTGGTGCAGCTCCTGCACTGCTCAGTTTGAGGGTGTGCCACCTCACATCCCTGCAGTATCTGAATGTATCCTCCTGTTTTTCTTTTGCTGTTTAATACTGGTGCGGTAACGTAATGTTTGCAGTTGCCTTTTACCTCATTTCCAGCTCCAGGCAGAAAAGTTTTGACTTTGATTGTCTTTCCAGGTGCAGGAAAAGGAGATTCCATCAGACTTCTCATAAATGGATAAACCAGGGCAGCAGATATTCCTCTTCTCCTTTCAACCTCATCCAGGATCTAGTTCATTAGTAAGGCATAAGGGAGAAAGAGACAGAACATGTCAGTGCCACATACACTTTTGAAGCATCTCTTGGTCCACATGTGCCTAAACACATGGCAGATCTAAGTTTAATTCTCCTCTGCCTTGCATTTTTTCACTACCATCAAAGCCATGGGATTGGATCATCCTCTTAAAATGGTTCCTAAACATAGCCTGTTTCTGAATGCAGTTAACATAGAGGACAGGAACAAGGAACAAATCTGGAAAGGAGAAAGAAAACTCAGCATGACAAAAGGGATCTGTGTTGTTGGGATTTTGCCTGAACAACGAGGTGAGCTGAAGCAGAGAAAGATGAAGACAAATTTCATGATCACAGGCAAGATCAGCATCACATCTCACTGCTACATCTTGAAATTTGTATTAAGGAGAAACACACTCTTCTGCCCTGGGCATCCCTTCCATTTCAACTGAAAGGGTAGGAAAAAGCCAAAGCAGCAAGAAAATCAATGCTGCCACACTATGTCAGAGGTCTAGCAGGAAAGAGCTCCTGAAAGAGTCCTAGCAGTGGCTGTCATATCACAGTCTGTGCTGAGCTGGGGAGCTCAGCCTCATGAAGCATGCTGAGCTGTTCACACTGGTACCTGCATTAAGGTCATTTTCTGTTTGACATAGTGCAGAGTTGGCAAGCTACTTTTGAAATAAGCAGATGGAATTTCTTAGAGTGAAGATTATTTTCTTCTCCCTTTGGTCACATGGGCCAACATAAATAGATCACAGCTAAGTTTTCCCACATTAAACAGACCATATAGATGATAAACCTAAAGAAGACGAGAAAGGCAGTTTCAAAGCAGTTAGTGGTTTGACCTGAAATGGTGATCTTTTAACCACCACTCAAGAGCAAAAGGCCATACAAGAATAAGTGGGTCTAAGCCAGGCATTTTTTCTTGTTTCTCTTGGAAATGATTTTCACTGAAACTGAACATTAAAAGGTACTTAAGCACAAGCTGGTGACTTGCAACAATAGCTAGTGACACCAAATGCCAGCAGAGGCATTCACTAGTAAGTAGTTTCCCCCCTTTCTCCTTTCAACATAGTAAAGGACTAACTAAAGCAAAGCTGCCCCTTTATACATAACTTGCATTCAAGTCCATAAAAGTGGCAGATGACACACACACAAAAAAAGGAGCATTGAAACCAATAAAAGTTGAACAGAGATCTCAAGAGATAAAACCGTTAAAAACATCTGTTGCAACCATGGCCAAATGAACTGGCTGGAAATTAAGATATCCGTGGTTCTCAAGTCTGTCTTAGCAATAGGTATTACAAAAGTGAGTGAGCATAGAAGGCTTTGTGGAAGATGAAAATAATGCAGGGTATCAGAAACAGGATGATAAACATTTTAGTACAGAGGAATGTTTTTGTTTTTCTGGTAACTAATATTCAAGATTTAATATCCTGTGGTCTTTCATCACTCACATTTTAATGTAAAGGCAACTATTCCTTGTACTGAATAATTCAGCAAAGTGCACCATAGCAATTTCTTTCCTGTCTTTCATTGGATTTGTCAGCTAAGGAAAACCAAGTCTCATCTTACCAGGCTGGAAAAAGAGACTGCCTCACTTTTCGAGAACTTCTGTCTCCATCCACACCACATCTGTCTTCAAAACCAACAGGGACATGAAGGCTCAAGAGCTTCATCCTTTATTTAACAACGGCTTAGAGTATATGCTATGGAGCTGTGCTAAATCCAGCCCAGGGCTGCAGTCAGCCCTGTGTGATGCCAATCACCCTGTTCCCCCCTTGGTGTGGTGCCACTGGGAGATGACCAGCCCTCTGCAGGACAGCACTGCTGTGGCCAGAGTCCAATTACAGTGGGGCCCTTGTGTGACTCAGCCCCTCCAAGAGCCCAGTAGTTGAAAAAGGGCACAGATGTGTTACACCCCCGTTCAGGGCCCAATATGGAACTGAGCAGGAGTCTTCCTTCCTGCACAGACCATGAACTCAAGGTGCATGTGACCACGGCTGGCCTGCCACTGTGCCTGGGAACGGCCCCTGGTGAAGCCGCTGGAGTCACACTCACCTGTCAGCCTTGGGTTCACTTTGGCTGGATGATCGGACACTTTTTCCCAAGGTACAGACTGAACTGGGAAAGCAGACTATTTGCAATTTTTGTGCAATGACCTTCTTTGTCTGACCTTATACCTTAGCTGCAGTGATACTTGGTTGTGAGGAAGATACATGAATTTTCTTGTTTTCTTTTTTTACTTATTTTTCCCTCTCCCAAGCTTTCCTTTGAAAAATAGTGCACTATCAAAATTAGATAGAAATATAATAACAAACAAGGAGCCTCAGGAGATCTGTCCACAAGTCTGGTGAGCTGTATGATCCTCCCAGAACAATGCATTCTGTTTCACTCACAGATATCTGCGTTTAGATACATATTATGTCTGAGAGACACTGTTACAAATGCTTTATTTCAGAGCTTTATGAAAGATGTCAAAAGGAGAATTGCAATTAACTATTGTAATGCAATTGTTGTTCTTCACACAAGGTTTATGTTTAAGTTTTATCTAGGAAAACTCAAAACCTGGTTTGAAGATAACATTCTGTATGAATATTAGATCCAATGAATAATATAAATGCTATCATTTTTATTAATTTCAATGATTTACATCTTCTTTTAAACTTCATTCCTATACAAATGAACAAAAATTAAAAATCTGCTTAAGTTCTATGAGATGAGTGGAAACCTCTGGCAAATTAAAACATTGTCAATTAAAATTTGACCAATTAAGAGATTAAGCATGCTTTCCTAGACTCCTAGAATTAAAAAACCTGTCAATAGTGTTAAGCATATAGAATTCACATATCAAATAATCTTTTTTCTTAACCTCATCATTCCACAGGATACTGGAGCAAAAGTGGTACTGGCGCATCATTCAAACGATGGATGCCAAGAATTACAGCTCAGCGCAGAATGGCTGTAGAAAACAATGGAAAAAACTGCAGGCAGCCAGATCATACAGACACCCAGATGTTTTTTGAATCAAATTTTGCCTCAGTCACAGAAGTAATAAGATGTTCTTTGATGAACCCAACAATAGGGATGGAATATCCAAAACAGCAACTGTAAAATAGCTATCTCCCATCAAAGGAAGAAATTCTTCCCGTCTGGTTCAGCACTGCAGATGTGTGTCTCAGTAAACAATCAAATTAAAAAGCAATATTAAAAAAGTGTCTTCTTACCTTGGAAAATAAGTCAAAACACCCCAGTCGGCTGATGACACAATAAACTTCAGGTAAACGTGGGCCTTTTCCACTGGGCTGATAACAGCAAAAAGGAGATCAAAATTACATATTAATTTGGAGTCATAAGGAAATGCACTTCTCTGTCTGATCACACAGTTGGCCATCATATGACATCTTTCACTATCTGTTTCTCCAACAAATAGCTGCTCTTGGAAAAGCATCATATTTCATCCATAAGACAGGAAGCTAAAAAGCATAAATAGTGCTTATCCTCTTTGGAAATCACAGCGTGTTGGAGCTATATTCCAATATCACTCCAGCTTGAAGCCATAAATGCACATTGAACTAGGACTGTAACTCATGCCTGTGTTATCTCTGTTCTCTGCTCCTGCTGCAGCACAAGGAGTGGGGCCACCCTGGGGCCATGTGCTGGAATAGGAGAACTACAATGCTAAGGCAAGTTAGGATGGCTGTAGGTCCCCCCCCTCACTCCATGGTGTTCGTGAGAGCTCACCATACAGAAAGCAAGCTCACAGACTTAAACAAAGGCAAGCTGTATGAGCAAATCATGAACTTCCTCAGATAAACATGAAACTCCAAATCACATAAACAGTGGCAAGTATGAAGCAATGATACATGTCACCCATTGCCCCCCTCCCCCAAAAAATCTATAAAGATCATCCTTTATAACCATCCTAGATATTTCCTAGAGAGACTAATGGTATTTCTTCAGCATACTGGACTCTGCTGGCCTGCCTATACTAGTGCAGGGAAGGCCCACCAGCACTGTGTGCAAAAGAAGGATACAGCCACTGCCTGGATTCAGCTTATTTACTGGAAAAGAAGTAGAACTAGGCCAATGCTGAGCACTTTAGAAACACCGTGCTCACTGGCAAGGTCCTCACAGTAGAGAGCTGGTCTGCCTGTGCACTGTGTGTCCTGATAGCAGTGACATCTCTGCGTAGCAGCTTTCCACTGTATTTTTAATAAGATGCAATGTAGCATCCCAATTTTGTGTAGTTGCCACTGATTTTCACCACAGCAGCAGGGACACACTTCCTAGGGGATGTTATTTCAACAAGGCAGCTTGTCGAATTCAGATGCAGTCATCAAATGTCGTCCCAAGATACAATGCAAGGAACTCCTGGTGCTACATCTGTCATGGCACAGAACAGCTGCAGGTACACCAGAAAACCCCAGAACCACAGCAGCAAAAAGCTGAAAGCACAGTCTGAGACAACAGGCAAGGAGGCTTCCTACATCCTTGTGTCTTATGCTTGTGTTGCATGGAGTGAAAAGTGACTGTAAAAGAATCCTTTGGCATCACTCAGCCTCTTTGTGCAGCTGTTCATTATTGATGTGCAGCAGTGACGGAACCATCTCCATCAATAACACTCTGTGACAGAGGAGCTTAGTCATTGTTTCCACCAGCTTCTGCCCACTTGTACATTTAGCCAAAATGCCTGATGATCTCCTCTGTATCAACACAGAAGTCCGAAGTATTTTTCTCTTTGAATCATCATTAGGCTCTGCTGATACAGTGATTAACTTCCCTGTGGTGTCTTTGACATTCACATGCCACAGAGATGACAATCAATGAGAAAGTGAGGGATAGCTGTGCTTTTAAAATTTGAATATTACAACCTAGACTTAGACAGTCAACAGGTGCCTGCCTGTTATAATAAAGACCACAAAAAATACCAAAGCTAAGTGAATACAGATGAGTCTATTTCTGGATCCAAACCTGCTCTCTACACGTCACATCTCTGAAAAAACAGAGCCCTTTTTTTTCCATATTAGGTATAAAATCCTTTCTAAAGGCACTGGGTGATTATATCAAGCATGTGGGATTTTGGTTAAAATCATTGTGTCAAATCTGCAGGAATGCCGAAGCCATGCCAGGAGCCTTGGATAGCTCCCAGCCAAGAGCTGTCTCACTGAGTGCCAGTAAAAACATCACATTCTTGGGTCATCTATAAGACCAGAAACAATAACTGCTTAGTGCTTACTCCAAGATTCTTCTTTATGAGATAGCATTGCTTTCAAATGTCTTAAAGGCTACATGGCTTTGAGAGCTGGGATTGTTCCCTCCTTGCTCTCATCGTATAGGATATCCTTTTCTATAATTTCAGAGACTTTTTCCTGCAAACAGCACAGCCTCACAGATGCACACATATCTGTAAGAGGCAGCAAGCAAAAGCCTTTGGCAGAGCTATTCTGAGGGGCAGGATTTCTCAAATATATAACACTAGCAACCCTTCATATAGTCTCCTCTCTCAGCCATTAGTTTACAGCTCAGTAGTAGATCTAAACCACCTGCTCACTGTGCTTTAGTTTGCTTCTTTCTCAGAAAAAAAAGTACCATATGGGACATGACACTCCTGCCTAGACTCATCTCTCTTCACTAGGGAAGAGTGAGGCACTGGGTCTGGCCAGCAGTACAGCTTTAATCTTCTCTCTTCCCAAAAGGGAGCTCTCCCACGTTGCAGGGTGTGCTCTACAAGGTAGCTGCATGGCCTTGGAATCACGTCCTCCATCCAAGGCTCACTCTTGCACACCAAGAATAGGTCCAGTTCAGGAAAGCAACACAGTAAAGTAGCACAGCTGAGTCACAGCTGAGTGACACTGCCTCGATGCACTGTACTCCCCCCTGAAAGGAGGATGTTTTGGTTTGGATTTGTTTTCCATGTGTTTTCATGGAGTCCAGGATATTTTCAGCACTATTCCAGTATCACGAATGAAAATGCTAATCCGTTCTGTCGATAACGAGACAGTTTCCCAAAAGGATGAACATAAACTGACAAGAATTTGGCTATGAGAAGGAGAAGCCGAGATCTACATCTGGGCTGGTCTGTAGGTGGCTCAGCACAACCTTTTTTATAGTGAGTTTAACCTGAGCCATAGTGACTAAAGCCCACTCCCAAATCTGCTTTGGCAGGAGAAACAAGAGGTCTTTGCTTCAAAAACTAAGCCTGCCATTTTAATTGTTCAAATCATACCTCCCTGGCTGTGTGCTTAAAATCTAGGGAAGCCTTCAGAGATCTCCTCCCAGTCTGGCATAGCAGTAAGAGTCCCTTATACACTGCCTGTGCCTGCTATCAAAGCAAGGCAGGTTGTCCCTGCCCTGTGTATATCCATTAGCCATTCAGAAATATAACTGAGGAGGCTGGGGTTCATAAGATATTGAGAAGGTTGTGGGGTGCCAGGAAAGCTTCTGGTTTCACAGCCCCAGAAATAACTGGGGAATGCTAGTCCCAACATAGTGGCATCATTAGAGGAACCAAAGCAGCAGGGACCAAACACATTTTCCCTCCTGCACTTCTCCCATTTCCTGACGATACACTGTGTGGGGAGAAAAACCAGCAAAACCAGAAGTACCAAACAGTAAGAAAGATGAACCATAATCCTACCTTCCATCTCTTACAAGCAGGAGTGCAGCTTCAACCTGAAATTCCAGGACTGTACTCCTTCCCCCCCAGAATGGGGCAGGACATCTTGCCTGAGATCTTCTAAATAGTTCCCCAGAGAACATTACTAGGAAAACTGAAGGAAGCAGTAAGGGCTGCCCCAAGGACGGATAAAAAAGTGCATCATAAAGGCACTGCAGCAGCTGAATTGTCTGACAGAAGCAGCTTTTGCAAAGCACACGTGCTTGGCAGCATATTTAAAAACAGAGATGTTCGTTAACAGTGTCAGGAATCAGAACAATTCAAAAACTTTGGGAGTCTAAAATGAATAGTCAGTCACAAGCCAGTTTCTATGGCAGCTCTTGATTCCCTGTTAGGGCCAATCCAAATTCAGACCATGAGAAAACTATGGGTGTTTTAAATCCAAAAGCCCATCTTAAAGTCTTCTTGTTATACGTGAAACATGAACTGGAAATCCAGAGCATCCAGTGTGCACAGGCCTGTAAACGGTGCTTGGGGGGGGGTAGGATGGAAGGAAGAAGGCAAGAAGAAGAGGTTTTCCAGTAAGCTTTCTTCAGCCTCATAAACATCTTGTATCCCAGAAAAGTTACTTTGACAGGGTAACAAATTTCCTTCTCCCGACTCCAGCAAATGCAGCGTGAACTGCAGCACCTAACAGCTGGGTTTCATGTTTTAAGGTGCACACTTCACATTCAGGCATCTGATCCTCCTGGCTTGTCTTAGCCTAGTAAAGTAGCAGAGAAGCAAATTTTATGTTTGACAGGGAAGAGATGGGTAGGACGAAACAGGCCCTGCAAGGGTGCCCAAATCATCTTTGCTGCTGACATGTGCACTCACTAGAAAAGCTGTTGCATGATTGCCTTGAACATATCAAGATGTAACTGGAAAACTTCAGGCTATCTATGGAAGTGCAGATTGTCTGCTCTGGTACAATAGGTTACATTCCATCCTAATCCTGTTCCAAAATGAAACACAACAATATAAATATATTTAAAGGGGATACTATTCAGGATTTGGAGCACAAACAAAACATAATTGTCACTGTATCACTTGGGGTAGTTTTGGCAGGGTTTTAGCACACACCCCCCAGAAAAAAAAAAAGTCTGGATGAATCTGAAATCTGAAGGTAAAAAATAAAAATGGAGCAGTTTGTTCACATCACAAGATGCCAAAGGAGAACAAGGCTATAAAATGCAACTGTTTCCTAAACAAAGGAATCTGCACACCAGACTCCACAGAAGACACAGACAGCCATCATCACAGGATCAGGCTGGTTGGCCTATCCAGCCATGGAGCTTACTGATGTGGCTGCCAAATGCTCGAGGTGTGAAACACCTCTCGCTGGGTATTACAAGAACCTTCACCAGGACAGCTGGAGAACATTTTCTGAGGAGTTAGCCTCACAGCAGTTGGCTTGGCTTGAAGTGGAGTGGTTTATAAGGATTTTAGGGGGTTCTTATGGTTCTATATTACACAGTGTGGCCCCACCTTAATGTCTGCTAAAACCTGCGTGTCGTTCCCAAATTATGATTATTGCATTTGACGGAACTTGCAGGTCAGGAACAGGACTAATTGAAGGAGATGCTGTGGCCTGGACATCAGAGCCACCCCGACTCAGGTCTCCAAAAACTGCTCAGGAAATTGGACACCAAAATACAACGACCTGCCTGTGGCATATAAAGAATGCCTTTGGGATTTACCTGTTCCTCGTTGCCTTTACAAAATCTGTATTTGCATATATAAAATAAGAAAGTATGCACGTCTGCAAAGAGATGTATTGCACTGAGGAACACATCAGTGAGGCTGTTCCACCAGAGTTTGCCAGGGACATGAAATTGTTACACTTTGTGAGCACAGCTGAGCCCTGCAGAGAAGGCATTTCGGGTAACAACCCCAATTCCACTGCTTCTCCCAGCAGGACAGAAACAGGTTGCAGGATCCAAATAACAGTGGATCTCTGCTACTTTTGCCATTTCCCCAGGTAGAGGAAATGCTGAGGTGTTTCTCCGCAGCTTCCAAAATCCTCTTTCTTTCCAAGCCCCAGACTGTGCCAGTTTTGCTCTCAGAAGGCACAGCACAATTTGCCCCAGAAAGGGCAAAGCTGGTAAAGTATATTGGTATCATTCCTTTCTTTCCTCTGCTGGGTAGGGCATACCAGTGAGATGAGAGATGTCAGCTTCTGTATGCCAGGTTTTGGAATCCAGATTAAACATCCTGAGTTAAGGGTCTCCCAGGGTGGCAGCAGCAAATCTACTTTAAAACTGACTTTATAATTATTAGATAGATTTAGCAAGACAGTACTTATTTTCTCTTTCTTTTTTGTTTCTTTTTTTTCCTAGCTAGTTGATTGATTTTTGCCATAGCCAGTGAAGGATAAAAACAATCTCCAATGCTGTGTCAAAATACCCTCATATAAAAGTGTGTACTCTTGATTTAATTCTGCTCCTGGCGTTTCCTAATATGCTGAGCTATCTTTTGCACCAGATGGAAGTCAGTGTTCTATTTTTATATTGTCTTTAATGTAGGGTGAATGCCACTGAGCCTTAAGTGAGTAAAAAAAGCCTCTGCTAGTGCTTCATTGACAAACATTCAAAATTCCTGTGTATAAATCTTTTTTATTGTGGCTGATTATTTCAGTCTCAACCTATTCCAGAGCCAACTATTTTGCATTTCACAAGTGCATGATTACAAATTCGCTAATATTCCCAGAAAGATAAAAGTCTTAAACTACCTTTACCTGGCAGAGTGAAAACATTCTATAGTTCGTTTCTAGCCACAGTTTTCTGAGGTTTTGGGTTGGGGTTTTTTTCAAATATAGCTTAAATGACAACTCATAACAAAGTAATTGAATTGTACTGCTGCACTACCACACCTTGTTAGGCTTATTTACCTCAGCAAGGATGTAGGTGCTTTCCTTGTTTATCCCTGAGCCATTCCTGACCAGCCCTAGATTTACTGCAACAAAAGCCTTCAGTGACATTTCCTGCCCACGTATAAACCTTGTTGTGGCCCACTCTGACATACTTTGTTATACAGAGTGAGTCTCTGTGATGCTACCTATGGCAAATACTGTCCCCAGAACTGATAAACAAGTTTTGTGCTGTGTTAGTTTAAATGAAACGTCTTACAAATAGAGGAACCACACGCAGCAATACCTCCCAGACAGAGAATCTGCTGTCTGCACGACAAGGAGCTTCGTAATGGGCAGAGAGCAGGATAAGAGCAGGGTCAGGGTCAGGCACAGGCAGCATTGCAGGATGCAGGGTGCTGTTCTAGTGACAGCGAGTTGCTCTGTCAACTGCAAGCTACTAAAGGTTCCTTGCCTGAAAAGACAAGAAATCATGCCAAAAATAGAAGGGTGGAGAAAGTGCCCCTTCTTTTGGATAGAGTGGACCTATTTACAAAACTGCTAGAGACATTCCTTTTGCACAGAGGATAAGCCGAAGACTCCTGCAGCATCCAATACCCACATAAGCTCTCTAACCAAGTGTAGGCAACCATCTTGTGAACAGCACAGGAGCCGTGACTCCCCACAGAGTCACTCACCAACAGCTCCAAACATATCCAGGAGATGATATGCACAGACCACTGCAGGAACAATCAATTGTGTTATGCTTTGCTGCCACCCAGTCAGGTCTGCAGGATAAACACTAAAATCCCTGTTTGCACTATGGCTTGACTGCCTTAACACACTTTGCAAGCCTTTCTGCAGTTTCCTTCCCCCAACACACACACTGCCATGTTCTCAATTTATCAATTATCCAATTATCAATTTCCTGGGGATGAGACAAATCTGCTTGGTAGTCTGAGTCAGGTCCCCATCTCACCAGGTGATCACTCTTGGACACAAGGACTGAAAAGGAGCCTGAGAAACTGGACTTCCCACTGCAGGCAGCAGCTTGTTGCATGGTCTTGAGCAAAGAGTGATGGAGTGTGCCCTCCATCAGTTCTGTCCTACCCACCAGGGTGTCTTATTTACCTACATCACAGGCCTGCTGCAGGCTGATTAGGGAGTGCTGCCAAAGTCCTTTAGAGATATGAGCAGCTGCCCAAGAGATAAACACTACTCATAAATGTTTAGAAATACCAGGTTTCCCTTTGTTTGTAGTGTTGTAGTGTTTCTAATTCTGCTTGAAAGTACATACTGTAAAGAATTTGTAAAGTAAGAGCTTAAACAAGAAACTTTCCACATTCTTATGTATTTCCTACAAGCCTTGGGATCTATTTGTTCGAAACAGCCGTAAGACAAATTCTTATTTTACTTGAGCTCCTTACATTTCCAAATTTCAGAGCAAGAAAGCCCTGCCCTCTTTTAAAACCATGACAGACACCATCTAAGTTCACCATCTAAGTAGTTTTGAGATACTGTTAAACAGAATTCTGCATTTTGAGGTGAAGGTGATGTACTTACCAACAGCCTCCTGCAGTAGCCAAACCGTCGGCTCCCATCTTCCCCAGTCAGCATGAAAGAGAAGGTCTCACTAGAAGGAAGTAAATTGCCCAGCTCTTACTATCAGAACTACAGCACAGCTGTAAGGCAAATCACTTAGAAAGGGATAATGCCTTATCCACTGAGAGAGTCTACCCACTGGAAGGTCTTTTCTCTCTCTGCCCATCATTAGGACATACTCTGTGGAAAAACTCCATCAACAGCAAAACAAATATATATCCTCATAGTTGAGGACAACCTAGCTGTCTTACTAGAAGAGATGGAGACTGCATTCAGTGACATGGTCCCTTGGTACTGGAGAAGGAACACAAGAAACAGATTTTGAGGGCAGTATTTGAATGTTCCTTTACCTTTAGCTAGATCCTGTCTTTGGACTGGGCTATGCTCTTAAAGAGAGAACCTTCAATATTCTCTAAGAATAGAGGAATCATTTTATAATCCAGAAACAACATAGACTTCCAAAATTCAGCTCACTTCATATCTCTAGGATAAGTACCATTTGTGACAGAGCAGTAAAACAACAGTTTAAGGCTATAATTACAGCATAAGTAAAGAGATGGGTCTGTGAATTTGTGCCTGGGCTGAGAAACATTCCTGCCTGCTTTGCAAGTTTTAAATGCCATTCTATAAAACACTTCTTTGTGCTGGAATGCCAGGGTTTATATAATTATACCTGTATATGAGAGAGAGATTTTGTTTCACAAACATGGGCTCATGAAAGCAGCAGCAGAAGAGGAGATACGATGTACAGGTAAGGCTGTGGGCTTCTCATACCAATGTCACCCACACAGCTGTCTGCTTCTCCTTCTCAGTGTTTTCAATAACTCACCTGTGCATGTGCTTCCACATGCAGCCAAGGAACACAGAATACAACATGACTATGTTGTATGTGCCATACAGAAGTCAATACAAAGCTCCGTACATATTCTCAGCTCCAGTAATTCCTGCAGGTGAATGCTACTTCCTTGTCATTACTGAAAGTGTCTCTAGACACACTCTGAACAGGTCTTACTTCATCTACGAGCTAATCAGACCATGCATCATAACAAGCCCTGTCAAATTCTAGGGGAATATGGGAAGATCCCACCTGTAGTACTGCATCCAGGTCTGGAATCCTCAGTACAATAAAGACATGGTCTTGCTGGAGCATGTCCAGAGGAGGAACACAAAAATTTATCAAAGTGATGGAATACTTACAATGACAAGCTGAGAGATTGGGGTCATTTAGTCTGGAGAAAGCTCCAGAGACACCTTATTGTGGCCTTTCAATACTTACAGAGAGGCTTCTAAGAAAGGTAGGAACGGATTTTTTAATAAGACCTGTAGCAATAGGACAAGGGTAAGGGTTTTAAACTAAAGGCAGGTAGATTCAGACTAGATAAAAGGAAGAAATGTTTTACAATGAGTGTGGTAAAACACTGGAACAGATTGTCCAGAGAGGTTGTAGATATCCCATCCGTAGAAGCATTCAACGTCAAACCGGACGGGGCTCTCAGTGACCTGATCTAATTGAAGATATCCCATGTCATCACAGAAAGGTCCCTTTAAAGGTCCCTTCCAGTCCAAACCATTCCATTATTCTATCCCTTCTGTCTATCCTGTTACTTCTACACCTTTGGATCAATAGAATCTGACATATCAATACAGGGGAAAAAAATTATGTATTTTTGAGATTACTTTTGAATGAAAAAGAAAATGCAAGCCTGGCTTTCCCTTCACTTGCCCTTTTCTTGCAGTCATTCAGATCCAATGGAAGACAAGGCTCCTCTGCTGGCATAGTGCTCAGCTCCAAAAGAAGTTCTTAGACAAATGAAGAGGTGTCCTACAATGTTACATGCACTCTGAGGTAAATAACTAGGGCAGGTGGTGGGCAGGGCCCTCTTCTTTTAAAGATTCATTTTAAATACTTCGATTTATGCTTTTGAGCTTAGCACTCAGAGGAACTTTCAAGCCTCTTCCCCTCAGCCATATATGCCTGTGAAGCAGACAGAACAGGGAAGAAAGAGAATACAGATCTTCGAGAGAAAGAAAAATTAAATGCAGCTGCTTCATTATGATGTGGCCAAGACTCAAACTGCTGCTTCCTTAATTGGGCATGTTGGAGGCTGTGGCTGCTCCAGATGCACTCCATCAGCACCGTGCGGGAGTGGGGCACCAAAGCAGTTACCTGTTGTATTCAGGCACAGGGAGCCAGTCCTTGGCATCAGGGAAGCAGAATTGAGGGATAGCCTTCAGACGCTCCTCCGCTTCCCGCATTTGCTTGGTTGGCCTTTCCAGCTGTGGGGGGGAAAAGTGATGTTCAGTCAGTGCCTGCAGTCCAGTCCTGGCTTCACAGCACTGCTCAGGAGGCAGGCTACTAATGAGCTCCGAGAGCAAGGGCACATCAGAATGTTCTTTATTTGTGCTTGGCAGAGTGAGGCTTGACTCCAGGACAGGTTTATGGATGCTAGTATAAACGCAATAATCACTGCTGGGTTTTTTAATTATTTTTTTTTCATTGCCTAAAACTCCATTGTTGCACAATGACCACTTAAAGCGCAGTCCTAACTTAAATACCTCTCTGCTGTGGGAGTACAAGAGAAATGCCAGAGATCAGCAAAAATCTTTCCATTGGCTTCAGCGAGATTTGGAATGAATCATAATATAGCCAAAATGCGTTAAAAGTGGAATATTTAGAAACTGAGTTTAAACACAGTCTTGAAAGCATCTACCATCGGACTCTAGCACTAGAAAAGATAAATTTCAAAACAGGGAAAGATTTCAGCTACTTTCTCTATGCCCTTTGTAACAGATTGCTTTGGAACAATTCTGAAAGCACCATTTAAAAATCAGATTTCTACTCATTTTTCCACTTATTCACTTGACTGATCTTAGAATACACTGTACACATCAGAATTTTTCCTTTACCTTGGGAAACTGATATGTCACTTCTGGGAGGTAAGTGTTTTTAGAGGGCTTCTTTTTCAGTGACACTACCACAAAATATTCAAATAACTCCCGTTCCTGCCATTCGATCAGCTCCAGTTCCAGAGTTCGGTAACTTGGAGCCCTCTTCAGCATTGACTGGATGTGGACGAGACGTTGGGTATGAGCTGGCATTTAAAAAAAAAGACAAAAAAGGAATTAAAGAGCCTGTCATGTAAAGTATATGTGTAAGCCACAGCCATTTACAAAGGACTTGCAATTTGCCAGACTATTATTCCAAGCACATTCTCCTTTCAAAAGCAAACCTAGTTAGCAAACCTTCTGTATCTCCCTCACTAGTTGCACCCATAAATCAAAACTCTCTCCAAGCACTGAAGTGATGCAACACTAAGTCACTGAAATAATTTTCAGTTCATAACTGTTACCCTGCCAAAGGTCTGTTTTCCCTTCACACATAGGGCCAGATTAGAAACCCTTATGTGGGTGTGCAAATGCATTGGGGCCTCACATCTCAGGCCAAATTTGGATCTGGCTTACATTGGTGAAAAGTAGTTCTGTGCCCTGTGTAGCACAGCTTTTTGCTATGAGCCATGGAAGGTGTATTTCCTCCTCTACAGCACAGGCATAGTCCTTATGCACCATGGAACAGTCTCCAGGGAAGGGGGACGGGAAGGAAAGGGAAAGGGAAAGGGAAAGGGAAAGGGAAAAGATGCACCAGTTGCCTCCCGTGAACTGCCTTGCTAGTGTTAATTCAATTGAGGAGCAAACTTAGATTCATGGTCACATCCGGACCTCAAAGACATGCCCTCATCAAGTGACTTGTCACTAGAATCTATGGTGGACTAGTCAGTAACATCATTACGAGTCCTGGTAGATCAAAAAGTGAAAAGAGCTCAGTAAAACCAGCTTCCTACATGCTCTTTCTCGCCTCTTCACACCAAGATCTTCGTGCAATGGCAAGCAAGCAGTTAGCAGCACATGTCAATCTCTTAAGGCTATATTCACTGTTTCTGCCCACAGTTTGCAAAAGGCAGACTGTCCCTTGTGGTAGGAAAATAAGATGTCACAAGCACTTGATCGTATCCAAAATTAATTATCAGAAAGAAAAGGAAGCCCCTTAAGGACCAGCTGTCACACAACTGGTTCAAGACAAAAATGCACTTTGGTCTTGGTGTGACTGCACAACCAAGGTAGCTAAATCCCAAGAAATAATCTGCCTTGAGATAGTCCCACACTGCCAGCCAGTGCTTTACATCTGCAAGAGGTGAAACCAAAGAGCCCACCCCACCAGATGGGAACACAATGAACCCTGTCATGCTACACATGACAACTGTATCTTCAGCTGAGGATGTCCTGAGAGTATCAATGTAAATATAAGGTTACTCAGGAACAGTTGGTTAGGGAGACATCAGAATGAGATCCTCTGATCCACAACAATGGGCGAAAAGCCTCCCAGTTTCCCGTGAAATCAGAACATCCTCCCAGTAACAACACAAGAGGCCAGGCCCTGACTATCTTCTTTCATGGGCTGAGAGAACAGGCAACCCCTATAATTTATGACACAAAGAGAAACAGAACTGAAAGTGCTTTGGGGCTGGTACAAGTAGACAAAGGAGCAGTGAATCTTTTTCCACACATCACTGTAAAACGCCGCATACAATACAGCCTGTTTTGGGTGGTCTTACCACCACCTATCCTGTTTCCCTAAGACAATGTTTTCCAGAAAGTTTTGCTGCATGAACAGTAAGCAGGTAACATCTGCAGTAGACAGACATGGATGCTTCTCCCTTGTAACAACAGCTCTACACTCTTGGGGGTTTTTCTCCTTACTAACAACACGATGAGTTTTTAGTAATGAAATCTGTTGTTGCTGCCTTCAACTTTTTTATAGGTCTCTCTCTGTATCAGGACTCTTGAAAACAAGGGACTCATTTACTGGCCTGGCTCAGGCAGAGTTTGTGCAGGTGCTTTGCACTGTTAAAAGAATTTCTACAATTTGGAGACTGCAGACTTACAAAAGAGTGTAAGAACCACTATGCTGGATCAGACTCAGATTCCTGCCTCTAACAGCAGCTCACAGTAAACACTGAAAGCAGCATGTGAATAAGAAGAGAGCATCTTTATCCAATCTCATCCTTTTAAGTCTGCACCCAGTAGTCAGTCTGGAATAGATCAGCATCTGTGAAGTGGCTGACAAAGCAAACCTATCAAAGGTCCTGTTCTTCATTATATGACACAGTTGCCAAATCCTTGTTAGATCCTCACGGCTCATTTTGTCCTTGCTTTTCACATTCATGCTCCTGTGTTAGAACTTTGTGAGCTCTGTAATGGAGTTAGCATAGTTCAAGAAGGGAAATATAGACCAGGTACAGGACAATGTACATTGATAAGGTCTGTGACAGGGTCTGACTAGAAATTATTGAAGGCTGATCCCTTACCTTTAAACCTGTCGTCTGAGTCACTCTCACTCTCGCTGTTCTCATCTGCAGAGGAGACAGAGGGATCAGTTAATGCAAAACCAAAGCAAACAAGCTCAGTTTACTGTGGTGAAACTGGAAAGAATCCTATTTCACATCTTTCAGTCTTACGATCCACACATGAACTTCTTCTCAGTCTTAAAATATCTTGAAACAAACAGTTTAGATAACTCCCTAGGTTGTGTTTTCCTTGGATTCAGTTTCAATTTTGCTTGAGGATAAGAGCTTCATTTTGATGAAAGTGCAAAATTCATTCTCCATTACAGCAACTGTTTGCACTGAACCCCTATCTATGCTAAGCTGCAAAACTGAATATGCCATGTAGAAAATGGATCATTTCAGACTTGAATATTTTTTGGAGGAAAAAAAAAATGCAGCACTTGAGAAGTCCAAGAAAGCCTTATGAGCTTTGTTTGTCTGGGCAACATCTTGAATCACCAGAACTCACCAAACAAGAGTTAGGGTTAACAGGCAAAAGTAACCATATGACAAGATGTAGTTCTGAGAGAAACTTGTGTTAAAGCTCTGTTGTACTGTTACTACAAACATGGCCTGAATTTCTTTTTGGCCCCTGTTTTTCCAGAAGCATTCTGAAGCACAGTGTGAGTGCCAGGAAAATGTATGCGAGAATTACAAGATCAAACCCATGAATTTTGGGCAAAACTTACAGATAAAAATGACTTGAAAACTGAACTAAAGAAGCAGGTTGATAAGCCTGTCTGACTGTGGGATTAATAGGAAAGATAATTCTGAGAATCTCATTTATTTTTAGCTCATCCTCATTTTCTCCGCTGCAGAGAGAAAGATGTTGTTGTTCATAGAAGAAGGTTCTAAACAAAGTAGAGTCCGAGGGAGATGTGGAGAAAAGTAGGGAATCTGTTCATCCTGTAACATTCAAATTGATTCACTGAACCATAGCATTTGCATTGTACCTCGTAGAGATGCTGTCTCAATATTGGACATAGAAAGTTTCTTCAGTCGTTTTTTTCCTCTTTTTGCACTGTAGATGGAATTGATTCTTTGGACAAGCTGCAAAATAAGAAAATGAGGATCAGTAAGATTAAACACTTTTCTGTCAGGAGACTTTTAATTTAGCTGTCCAAACAAACAGTTTGACCATGGATGATATGCCAGCTGAACCCCCAAAACCTTTACTGTTTCAAAGTGCAATTTTTATCTTTCTTATTTTGAATACAATTTGTTTGAACAACTTACTTTTAATCTCACTTCTTTATCTATGGATATACTTTAAAAAACAATTCAATAATTCAGAAACCTAAATCCCATTTTCAAAAATCTCAAACATTTTCAATAAAAGAAATGAGCCTACCACCTCTTTCCTCTATGCTATTGTTTCATTCTTCACTTGTATTTTCTAAATAATAGTAATCCATTAGCCATATCCGACTTTGCCAAACTCTCGTGGACCTGAAGGTCATATTCCCATTTTGAATAAAAGAGTGTGTTAGCTCCTCTCTGAACTGAGATTTTAGTGTTCAAATAACCACGAGGAAATGAGTTTGACTTTTTAAAGCTTTTTCATGTGCATAGTGAACCAGCTGCTTTGAAGAGATATGGTATCAGGTGAGGATCTGGCCCATATGGGCTTCTCCTCTTTCCCCCTTCCAACTCATCTTGTACTTACCTTACTTCAATGGTGTTGTACCTACTGGCTCCTATCTTATCTACAGAAGTATTTTGAAGTTAGCTACTAGTGCTGCCTTTGCTGGCTCTAACCACCACTAGCCAGAAATTTAAGTCCTAGTAATCATTGTGACCTCCATCAGGAGGGCCAATGTAGATAATAACTGTCTGCCAAAAAGCATCTGAGATATGGAAAATATTAATGAGATAATTTGTGTTTAGTGCCTTCAACAAGAGGTTGGGATTACTAAAAATTCCTAATTAAACAGATTATTATAACTTCTGGAGAGTCAAATATGTAGCAATTAATCTTCATAATGTCTTATGAGTCAGGAGTAGTGGATTACATTCCATAGACCTTTTTTTCATAGAACTACAATTCATTTTGCAAAAGCTGTTTCAACCTCAGCTTGCAGGGAGGCAAACTCAGTGAGACAAATTAATTTGCCATTGACACAGTAGAAGGCCAGTAACAGAGCACAGCCTGGAACAAAACCTCATGCAACCCCAGAACAGTTTCAAGTGTTAAAATCCTCACTTGTTCTCCAGCTTGAAGCAGTGTCAGGGGTTTTGCTCTATATGCTGACTGAGCCACGTGCAACCCACCATCAAAGCTCAGCTGAACTTCTCTCCTCACAGCCGTGGGCCTGGCTCTGCCTACTGGGAATCCTGCAGCAGAGCTGGCAGGATAAAACCTTGCCCAGCTCCTGCATGTGCTCCAGCCCAGAAACTCCTGTATGTAACCACTACACAAGGCATCAGGAACCAGGAGTGGAGGACTTGGCTGAGATTTTTCATTCCCCTTGCTGTGCTGCTTGACACTTCGTCTGCTTGAGCTACTTCACCAAAGGTAAAATGCCTGCACTATGCTGAGGAGAGCTCACAGGTTTGAAGGATCTGGGTATTGCTTCATGAAGCATCACTAGGGATGGTACAGAACAGGAGTTTCTCATGTTTAAATTTTTCCCCCTAATAACTGACATTTGCTCAATAAAAAAACCTTATATTCTCCAGCAATATGTGATTCTGAGAGTTAAAGTCATAAAGAAATAGAAATCATCATTAAATTTAAGATAAAACTATAAACATTCATACACTGAAAAGATAATTTCACGTAAGGAGAATATCTGTGCCTTCAAACCAAAGAAAGAAAATTGGGTACAAACTAACAGCCAAAATTCCCAAGTTTTACTCAAAACTAAGTAATTATGTACTCTGTAACTTCCTCCATAGATGTATGCTAATTTCAGCAGTAAAACAACATATTCCAAGAAAGTAAAAATACAGTAAATTTTAAGGACATACAATTAATTTCCTCCTTAAACAGAATTTCTGGCTAATTGACAGAAACATAAAAATATCCCTCTATTCACTGTATTTATAGCCATATGCTTTAAAATATGCTGTCTAATAAGAACAGGAAAAATTTATATACAGATTAAAAATCAACTTTGTTCACAAGCCAAAAGTAAGTGTATTGGCAATTCTCCCCCTTCTTGTTGCTATTGTACTAGAAAAGGTTTGTTGGCTTTTCTGATCGCCATCTCACGGCCTGAGGGGTTTTTTCACATTCCATTTTGAGTCAGAAAACTCTTTGAATAGTGAAAAATTAAGTTTTACTTCAAATCCATCAAGACAGCATGCTTATCAGGATGGGGTAGATAAATGAAGGGAAACATATTAGGCCAGTAATAGTTATTTTCCTGAGACCAGGAAACAAATGATGAGGAAATAAACCACTTCAGATGCTGCTGCCTGTTATAAATAATAATTTCTTGGCCATCACCCATTCATAATCACAAAGTTATGTACACAACAATGCTCTGGCCCACAGAGCTTAAAGAAGAGTGTGGAAAGCAGATTTGTTTTTAAATCAGCTCTGTGCAAAGACAGCCATCAGATGTTTGCTCATCTCAGACCAGGGCAGAGTTATCCACTTCTAGGGGAAGGGACTTTCACAGTATGGCTGTATGTAAAAAAGAAGTCTGGCTTGGCTCCTGAGAGTTACTGTTTCTCTTTCGATCTAAATGTTCCTTTAGGATACAAGAGAGCTTCCAATGGTGGCTAAATGCCAGATAGACATTCACAAGCTCTTGCAGCCAGGTGCCCTATCCTCAGCATAAGCCTGACCACGCTGCCAATACCTTTGGGATCCTCCTGGCCCGCCGTGTAGAGAGCAGCTCGCTTGCAGTACTCAGGCTGTCCTCATTGAGGCTGGAAGGGGAGGAGGGGATGCCAAGCTGAGCCAGCAGCAGCATGTCATCGTGGCTGTGCCGCTTGGGCAGCCGTGGCAAGCGGTGGCTCTTCCTTTCTGACCAGTTGCCGACGCGCAGAGACTGGCTGCTGGGCTTCGAGGGCAGCTGCAGGAACAAGAACAGCTTGAGCTCTTCCCCTCCTCAGCAACACTTGGAGCAGAAGCAGCTCTCCGTGAATGAGTGCTGGCTACACAAGGATATCGTGTCAGGTGAGCTGCTGCTCTGTGGGATATGTGTGAAGAGAGGGTTTAAGGTCACAATGAAGGGTCAGGGGTCAATATCTAAGACCTTAAAGTTCAAGGAAATGAACAGTACTTTTGGCTCTGGTGCATTTCCCTGCAACCACATCACACCAGCACTACGAGCCTTAAAAATCTCATTTAAAGGCTTGGCTGACACAGAACACTGACCCAATGTGCCTGGTCCACCTCTTTCACTTGCAGGAGGAAAAATCAAGAGCAATTACACAATTCAGTGTAATAGTAATAAATAAAATAGCAAATTCGTGCTATTTTATCCTGAAGAGGAAAAAAAGTATAAAAATCAAGCTTGTATTTTCACAGTGTTAAGAAGTTTTAAGATCTGCCAATGTGCAGAGTTGTGGTTACAGCTTTGTCCTGCACTTCCAAAGAATTCACTTTAAAACATGAAACTCTTATTGCAGGGGGAAGGGAAAATCTCACTGCCTGGACTGGGCACCAAGTAATATCTATTTTTTTAAAAATGGGGCTCTTTTGAAGCAGTCCTTTGAGCAGTTCTGCCCAGCTGCAAGGCCTGGTACCTGCCTTCTCCTCCCAGTCACAGACACTGTAAGAAGCTTTAATAGCATGTCTAGGGAAGAGTATTATTATGTGAAACATATGGCAATCGGCATTTGCTGATATTCTATCAGCAGTTTTACAGGTTATAAACCTGTAGTTATAAATATCCCATTTGTTCTACTTACTGACTACAGTGCCATACTATCTAGGATTAGGCACAGGTGGTGATTTGGGGAGGGGGTGTGAGGGGGATTGCATCAGATATACAACATCACCATATCTGATGACTTCAAAAACTGAAAATAACAAATAGGAAAGGAGAAGAGTGTAGGATTCAAAAGCAGTGTTTCTGACATCTCTCCTTACCTTATGCCAGGAAAATCTACAGAAGTCTATACTTTAATGAAAGGAATTATTTTTGCAGATGATTATTGGAAGCCTGCTGACCTTCTGATTTCTTCCATCTTGTTTATCATTATCCATGACTGAAAAGCCATGTTGCTAATCCAGCTTTGTTGCTATGATGGAAAAACTGGGTGATAAATTGTTGCCAAAGCTACCATTCTTCAGAAATTCAGACTTTTCTATTTCTGGTCATTGGAGAATTACTCGGGCCCATAGCTGACCTGCTCCTAGTGCCTCTTCACTTCAAATATCAGCACAATGACAGTGCAATTATAGCAGGACTGACTTCTGGCAGGGAACTCCCAGCAGCATTTCAAAAGCAAGCTACCAGAATAAAGACAGCCTTTTTGTAAGGTACCAGAGAATACTTATTTACTGAAGAACTTTACAGAAGTCATTTAAACTGGTGTATTCTTTGGTCACTCTGTGCTAAACACAGAATATTGGACAGTATCTTACTATGGACCTATATGGTTCCTACCCTAATGATACACCCTCCTGGATCCTCTAGAGGCTACACAATTCCTGTTAACAGACACACACAGAGCCAGAAATAACTGTTATGTCTCTCAGTACAAGGTTATCTTCGTGACTGCAGTTTCTCTTGTTCCTTTTACTTTCCCTGATTACTGCTTTCCACATGTTCCTTTTCCAGCAGCTTTGCTGAAAACACTCCTAGTTTAACAAGGGATATGCTAGAATGCACACTAAGAAGCCTGGTGATACATTTTTGTCTCTTGGATTGTGATGCTCACATGCACACTGAGTGAAGGAAAACGTATTCAGTTTTGTCCTAGGTTTCTTTACAAGACAAAATGTAAATTCTTGTGACCTTTTGATCAACTGCAAATTTTATGTTGATTCAGTGCACAATGAAGTTTCTTTAAATGGTGTTTTAAACCTCAAAATTAAGTATGAGATTTGTATTTTTTCTTATGAACAAAATGATCCCATAACAACAAAGCAACTTGTCATTTCATAGAGTTCACAAAAAATAGACTTGCTTTGAAAAACTCACCACAAAATGGAAAGTCTGCAGAGTTCCTCATCTTTCATTTTATGCTGTAAACACAGCTTATACAGCCTTGTTAAATGCAGACACCCAGGTTTTTCTGATTATTTTAGTATTCATTTATTTATTGAGGGGACATACTTGGCATTCTTCATTTTACAGCAAAACATGCCACACTACGTACTTCACACAAGCAGAGTCACAACAGGCCTTGTGTAACAACACAAGGAGCTGACTTTCCCCTCCTGTCCCTGCTTAAAAGCACAGCAGCAAACGCAGAGGCAATTCACTAAAAGGTGCAGCCATACAAATAATTCAGATTATTTGATTCAACACATAAACAACCATGGAAAGATTCTGCTTAAAACCCACAGGCCACAGCCAGCACAAAGAGCCATCAGACTCTGCAGCCCCAGGAAGCTGAGCTACAGCTGCCAAGAGCATTCCCAGCACCAGCTTGTGCATTGGATCACACTTTTTTCCCAGATACCCTTTATCATCCAGTGCGGCTGCTCTTCCTCCTACGCCACAACTGATTTTCTTGCAAAAGCTTTCAATAAGCTTCAAGCACAGAAAGACCTGCTGTTACCTGGGGAGGTGATGTGTATTTCCTGTTCTGCGGTGTCCACATCCTGTGCAAAGAATCTAGGGAATTGTCAGAGAGCTGATGGGATTTTCGGCCCGCGTGACGGCCTTTCAGCTCCACATCCTCGTACGGGTTTTCCTTGGGTGACTCGCCTTCACGTTTGGGTTTTTTTTTTTTAAGGAAAGAAAAACAGACAGGAATGTAAAATTAGAAAAAAAATAAAAAAAATCATGTGAACCAAGTGGAAGGCTTTTAGAAAAGCTCCTCAGCTTTCAGCATGACTCATCCCTCTGCTGCAGCTGGAAGTATTTGGAAGAGAACTTGGCTATGTGGTCGATAAGTTTCTTTGGATTTTTTTACTGTCTTTTTTTTTAAATAAAATGCAAAGATTTCACAAGATGTGCTTCTGAGCATCTGCAGCTGTGGAAAATTTATTGATATATAAAAGCTAAGGCACTTAACTACTTTAAAGTGTATCAGTAGATTTTATAAATCTGTAACAGCCACTCACGGGGTGAAACGAAGACCAATAAATAACTGCTTCTAACACACCCTTACACACAATAAGACAACTCTTATTTGATGCTACCTTCATCTTTCTCTTCTCTTAAGGGAAGGCAAAGAAAGAATAAATGCTCAGCAGTGCCAAGAGAGATCGAAAACATAGAAGGGAAAGAATTTCTGTCCTGACCATACTGCATCCTCAAAGTGTTCTTTAAAACATGTCCTGTCTTCAAATTAGGCAGCTATTCACTTCAGGTTATATAAAATTCCCATCTCCCAGAAGGAATCTCGAACAGTTAAACAGTAAATATGACATAAATGAAAAATACATCAAAAAGCAGACTGCAATCTTTAAATTTTTAGCATTTGAAAATCAGAACCAAAATTTATAGTCCAGACTAAAGTGAGATCCAATAGCCACCATCTTCTCACAACTAACTTAGCAAACTTCCCACTGAACTGAGTAGCATGAAGATGGATTAGTGGCATCAATAAAATCAACATTTTGTATCCATTTTTCCGGACAACTGACAATCAGCAAGTGATTTAGAACTTCGGGCTTATCAAAAGGGTCCTTCCAGTTTTCCAAGCATCTTAAACAGAAAATCATCTCCACAAAATGAAATCTACTCAAATTCAAGACTTGATTTTACAGGAACTTGAAACATACAGGAAGTTCAAAGCTTTTAAGCCAACTTGCTTTTGGTTTTATGTCTGAAGATGATTCTAAACCCCATGGTTTTAATACAATATGTATTACAATACAAGCTATTTAATACAAGAAATCCAGATTATACTACATACTGTGTCAATTAAGAATTGAGGATGGAAAGCTGTAGCATGGTTTGTTATTCCCACTGTTACAGGAGATATTCACTGCATTTAAAGAGATGACAGCTGAGTCATAGGTGTTTTCAGTGAGAGCAAAGCCTAGATTAATAGTGTGTATGACTACTACCTACTTTGTTCTAGACAGAATATTTCTTTATTATACAAATGGAAATAAAAACAGTTTGTGCCTTCATTTTATTGTTGAGCCTCAAAGGTGAGACTGTTTGATTCATGAATTATTGCCACAAGAACTTTTGCTGAACAAGTTCACATATTCACAAGTAAAAATAGTTTTTCTTCAGTAGTGCATCATACTAAGATTTCTAGTCAAATATAAGCAGAAGAGTGAATGTTTTAGATTTGTTTTAATTACAGGCCTGAATCACTGATGCTCTTGAAGAATGTTTGAACTGGCAATCACAACTCATTCTTTCATCCAGAGGGAATCTGACTCCAGAGGCTGCACTATCATTGTATTCAATCCACATACCACATGGAAAGAACATCTTCAGGTGTATAGGGTACATGAAGGAAGATCTTTTGATGAATGCAATAAACAGGATAAATCTCAAGCAACAAATATTCCTAAAAACAATGTAAAGCTGCAAATGTCCTGGGAGGGCCGTGGAATTGATTGATTCCTTCTGTGGCAAGAAAAATAGATATTTCACACTCATTCTGTTACCTGTAAAATCCAGAGCTCTAGATATGATAATCATAATAATGATAAATAGTCAAATTTACAAAATTGCTTACTCACAGCTAATTGGGTTGTACTAGCATAATAAAATTTCTTGCAAGCCCAGGTCAAGTATAGGTCAAGCAAGCATTTTGGAACGGATTAGCAGATTTCAAAATACCCAGCTACATGAGACAGTGCTCAAACATATATTTCCTCATGGAAACAGGATTATTGCATTAGTTATTGCAGTATCCAAACTTCTGAGAAGAAATAAGCCCATCAGTGAAAGCTCGGATGAGAGAGGGAGAGAGGAGCAAGGAACCGTGGGCAGAGGCTGCTTTTCTGAATCAGATTCTCAACAAAAAGACAGCTTGGGCCAAATTCCTCTTCAGTGTAATGTGAAGGTCAGAAGAGACATCACAGGGATTTTAACCCCTTCTCCTAGAGCTGCGAGAGCTTCTTCTTCTTCAGCAGCTGGTTTGCTGCTTTAGTCTTGTTTCTATTCTTTTTTCTCATTTGCTTAAAAACCAAATTACTTTGAGGTGTTTGTAGGTTTATTTCACTTTGAAATAATGCCTTGAGACCAAATACACCTCACCATTTTTTTCCTTTTTTTTTTTTTAAAGAATAAACTCTTTCCACACTAAATCTCCAATAATGAAATACCCTGATTTTGAATGAAATATTTTGTTCAAACAGAAAACTAGAAGAGATGGTTTATTTGTATCTCTTCTGCAATTTTTAAGCCTTACTCAACCACCATTTCTTAGTATATACACTCTCCCTGGTAGATAAAACCCAAAAGACCAGATGTGCAAAAATAATATTGGGCAGCCCAGACTGGTTTCTGTACAAGTGACAAGAAGACAAATATGTCAGGTAAGCTAAAAATATGGCTGAACTGCATTAAATTAGCATTTAACTGTATCTGACTGCGTAGTGACTCCCTTCCATGACAGAAAGATCTGAGAAGTAGTGCCCACCAGCAGATGTGTGTCCCACACCGGAGGGAGGGAGGGCCTGGGGAAGAGCTGCCGTGGCAGCTGCTTCTGCTGCAGCACAAAAGTGAGGAAAGTTTCCATATCCCTGGGCTTGCTCAGAGGTTTGCAGCTTTGATCTCTGCATTTCTCCTCAACACTACCACTTCTCTAGTTCCAAGACCCAGGCAGGGAATGTTTGCAAGCTGCACTGTTTTGGCATTCATTTGGATATGCTGCAAAAGGAAAACATATTTACAATGAAAGAGCAAGGAAACATCCTTGTTCCTGCCATATGGATGTCTCTATTGGAAGCCAAAAGGAGAAACATTATGCAGTATGGAGGCCAGGCTTCTCTTAATGAGGCCGATCCAACAACCACACAAGACAACAGCAGATCATCTCTGACTTCAAAGCAAGCTGAATCAGACCCCCAGAATGCATACAGTCACTAGCAGTAAGTCATTGGCAAGTACTGTCTCTAATCACCATCCCTACTCCCAGATCAGTTCCCTTTACAAGCATTTTTTTCAAGTTTCCCATTCTCTTGAATTCTACATACCAAACTGCTGAGTTAACACGGGGCATTTATCTACACGATATTTATCTTCACAAGATCTCACTGACAATTTAATGAGTGGTCCATCGTGGAAGGAAAAGAAAGAAAAATTAAAAAACCAAAATAGCCACTGATATTTAGAAAAGTCCTGAGGAATGCAGTGCCTTGAGCTTAAGCATTAATGAGTTTCCTCCAGGGGTTGCAGCTCCTCACTCCGTCAGGCCCACTGAGTCCTGAGGCAGCACACAATGTTCCTCTGCTCAGCTTCTCACACGTGTCAAAGGGGAAGCAGAGACAGACTCAGCAAGACTGACTGTCTTATGCTGAGAAAGGAGTGAAAAGTAAAGCTGTGGGGGGGAAAAAAGCAGCAGGCAGACGTTTCTCTATAAATGGCAGAAAGCAGAGAAATGCATCATTTCTTTCTACATGAGAGAAGCAATTATCAGAGGAATCAAGTGATTCGCTGAGTGCTGATTATAACTCCAGCTTTTTTGCACTGCCAGGAATGAGAAGAAGCAAACAGCAGGTATACACAGAGAGAAAGGACTCATCAGCTTGTGTTAACTTTGATGACTAAATTGGGAGCCAATACTCACAGAGGAGATAGTGAATCCAGAGGGTGATGCTGAGTGGCTAAGCTAAAAGTCTACCACCTTTCCTCTTGGCTACATAGAAAGCCCAGGCCCCTGAGTTGCATGGCCTAGTTAGACAGAGTTACCACCCTGCAAACCACAAAATGTGTATTTTCTGTGTAATAGAGCATATGCAGAAAATATAGGGCAATTAATGTATTTGACATTATAATAAACTGGGAAATGAAAGCTTCAGCTAAAATATGACTGGGAAGGAAGAAGCAAGCAGAGAAGGGTGGCTGGGGAATTCTGCTTTTGCTGTCATTGAAGAGGGAGGGATGGGAACGAACCTCTGAGTGCAAGCACTGCATGAGGGAACAGTGCAGCACTGTGCAGACTTACAGCTCTCTGGCACCTCTGGGCACTCAGTCCAAAGAACTGCCCAGTGGTGAGAATCCAGGTGTGCCCATTGCAATGTTTATGCATTGCTCATTCATTTTAGTCATAAAATGACACAAATGCTTATTTGCTCCACCAGTGCGGGAGGAAAACAGACACTGGGATGTATGAGCACGTTCAGATCAAATGAATGAAAACCACAAAATCCCCACAATTTCATAAAGTATCTGAGCTTAGATCTTTAGTACATAGATGAGCTCTTTCAACATCAGAGAAGTTGCAACTGTGCGTTTCAGCTGAGGAATTTACCCCAGGAATCTGCATAAAGAGGAACTATCAATATTAAATTACAGCTAAAACATATTATAGCTGCTTTGAAAAACTACTGTTGAACAGTACTAAATTGCAAGCCATTACCTTCTTATAGTCCTATCACCCAGTGTATCAGTTCAATATCATAATCTCAGAAAAGTAGCAGAGTGTCTGTAACATGCAGAGAGACAAGTCTAAAATAGCAAGCGACATTTTGAGCCCTAGTCCGTGGATCTTGTAGGCAACAGCCTGTGCTTTCTGAACTTCTCCGGTTCTGCTTTGCTTTGCTTTACGATAAGCGGAAGAAACTGCAGATACTTTCACCTCCCTGTTTTCTCTGCAGGGACTGCAAGAGCTTAGAGCTGTAATCATAATGAAGCATAGGGTAAAAAAATTAGAATGACTGACAAATTAGTAAGAAAATTCACCCCCATATCACCCATTTATCATTCAGTCCAAAACCATGTGCACAAAAACATCTGATGAGCAACTGTTAGCAGGTCTAAACTGCCTGCACTTCAGAGGTTTAACCCTGCTGACTTCACCAGTCTCTGAATTTAAAGTAGAATTTGGGAGAGCAGTCTCATGGTTCTTTTTCTCTGTTTTACTAGCCTGCAGCACTGACTAGAAAACCAGGCAATAAAGTCAACAAGAGATGTCAACTAGAAAACCAGGCAATAAAGGTGACAGAGACTGTCACAAGAAGCTGTAGTGGATATTATAGCAATGAGTCAAACTCCACAGAGAAAAAATTAGATCTAAATAGAGTAGGTGATTATTAAATATAACTCAAATCCATGTATCCTAATGTAACAACAAAGCAGCAGGCTGATTGTCAATAGGCTCGGCTAAAGTATTTGACTTTCCTTTGACAGGCCCATATGGATACAGTTTGATTTAATGCGCTGGCTGCAATTACCCTACAGTGTCTATTATTAAATTGGCTACTATTACACTTTCCAAAATCTCACTTGCCGTTTAGACTGTGACAGGCAGACTATGAGTGCAGAAGAAGACAGGAGCATACAATTCCCTGATCACTGCCTGGACCATTATTTTGCATCAATCCCAGCTCTCTCTTTGACTGTTCAGAAACCTGCTGGAAAGAGTCTGACTAAAAATTCAAAATGTTTTCAGAGAAGCAACTAGCACTGCATTGCTGACGGAGTTGCAATCTCTCCAAGTTTGCTTCAGCCTCACAGCAGCTCAGCAATTTCAGTTTCTCCTTGATTTGTACAACCATTTTGATGTGAGGTGACATGACAGACTATAATGTGCTACGAAAGCAGAACAGGTGATAAGGTGACATGTGAAGATGGGATTTTAATTGAAAGAACTGTGTTTCTACCCTTTTCCCCCATTTACTGGAAGAACTTTGCAAATGTTCTAATTTGAGAGCAATGTCATGCTGGAACGAACGCCTTCCAACTGGACCTCAGTCATCATTTCTGCAGCTCTTCTCACACAGAGTGAAGATTCAATAATACAGCTAAATCATCCCATTTTATTACAGGAAATGCACTATGTCAAATTTACACAAGAATTCTAAACAACTAAGTGGTTTAAGAGAGACAAAGTGCCTTACCACCAGAGATAAAAGGTGATAACCTGATGTTCTGGACTCCACAATAAAGGTTAAGCCACCCACATTCCCTCCACACTCAGGATCTTGCCTGCCTATTTCAACTGCTCAGGTACCCACCTAGGTTAGGCTGCCTGCCATATCACTTAGTAATCCTGATTTGAGACATATTGCTCTATCTCTTATGAGTTCTGACATACTAGAAAGCACTCAGAGACCCACAGTCCTCTGTTTTCATCTCTCTGGAAGAGAAGATTGTATTTGCCTATGTTCAAAAACAACCTGGCCCTCAGTAATTTCAAGGAGAAATGGCTACACAAAAATGGCTACTACATTTTGCATCCTGAGTGAGTGCCTGAAACCTGTACAGAAGACGTATATGATTTTGTGATGAAGATATAATTTTACTCAAAACCAAACCAAAACACCAACCAACCAAAATCCCCACAAAATTTTCTAGGTGTACTACCAACCTGGCAGGTTTGAAGTGTTAAAATTATTTCTTTTTCTCTCAACTTTCTGATTGTGAAGAAGCCCCATGCAAACCCAGAACTAGTTGTCTCTTTTTATTGCCAAAGTCAACAAGAACCTTTTTCTCCCAAACTGAAGAGATATTCAAATTGACAGATGAAAACAGCTAAACAATTATGTTTAACTACCCTATTTCACTTTTGGGTCACCTTTGGTGTAAATTTTAACAAAATTCGATTGTATTGTATCCCCCACCAGAAAAACAGGGATTAGTTTGCTATTGTCATTCTATCTTCTCTTAAGATGTAAAAAATACCTGTCAAGAGAAATGTCTAGCTATTGGAAGGGCTCAAAATCTCCTGACCTGACACTGATTCCTGACATTGAACTGGCCCAGAGAGCAGACAGTTGCATAAGAACCCCCTCCCAAGAGGACCAGCTGCTCCCAGGGACAATGAATTGCAGGACACTCCCAATGGAAACCCACCAGCAAGATCCCGTTCAGAAATTCAGCTTGCTTTTTGAGATTCCCTAGCAATGTTTTTGAGGCATTGCTTTACTTTCTAGACTGCTTCAGCTCTAGCTGCCAAAGCAGACACAGTAGCTGTCAGCAGATGCTTCTCTTTCAACTGTCTCAGCTCAGCTGTTTGCCTCCTTTTCTCACTTTTCCCCCTCCAGAGAGATTTCCCATGCAATTTATCTTTTATTTAAAGTTGATCTAAAATGATCTGACTCAGCTGATTAAGAGCTTCACAGACTCCTGAGAAACTTAATCAGTTACTTTTCAACAATAAATAGAACCTAAGATGGGCCTGAACTCAAGCTCTACCTCTGAACATTCATATCTGAGCTGGCAAGAAGTCTGTATCCCCATTAAGAATGTGTGACTGACTCTATACTTCTCAACAGACCACAGAGAAACTATGATGTGGAGATAGGGAGAAATGAGGAGAAGATGGAACTGAGTTCCAAGGCAAGCTTTCAAGCTGGTCTCTACCACCACAGACAATATAAAAACCCCAGATCCAAAGGGCTGAGGTCAACTGTTGAATCCCAGCTTTATGATAAGAACATTTCATCTTCTAATTTTGCATAATAACTATGGCATTGCTCAGAAGAAAGATTTTTTCACAGGAATTTGTGCCAGTTGCCCAAAACATAGGCTTTTGATTATCCTTCTCTTGCCCAGGTTATCTGTGTCTCTTAAACAGCCTATCCATCTGCCCAGGTTCCCATTCCAGCTGCTCAAATCTTCTTGAGAAGAACATTTCCTCAGACAGTAGGTGTTTGATGGACTCCATCCTACTCAGTATATCCTACAATGTTAGTTGAAAATACACCTGTATTTAATAAACAAAGGAGCCCCTTGCTCCTGACCGTATCAACTGCAAGGTCAAAGGAAGTCACACAACCTAGTGTTCTACACATTACTGAGACCCACCACCAAGCAGCTCTAGTAAGTTTTGGCACTAAGACTTACCATGCCTTTGGCAGACCCGCTAACTTCTGGCATAGACCAGATCTGTCTGCGTAACTGGCAAGTGCTGGTGTCCCCACACTTTGTGTTCCATAGGACTCTGCTGCCTGTGAAACACCAAAACTTCCCCAGGGCAGCAGCAGACATTCATCTTCCTCCTCCCAGGAATCTGATGGACAGGAATAAACTAAAATATCTATTTAGCCCTGAAGCGATTCCAGCAGATCTATGCAGTGGGAAAAGGCCTTGCAGGAACCCTGCCAAGCCATACAGAGGAAGGGCTCGTGTCACCCCAGATTGCCTGGCACACACTAATGCATGAAGCCAAGCCAGATGAGCGTGGGTGTGTTCATTGCAACCCCACACAGTGAGCACTCAAAAGAGCTCTGGGGACTCTGGAAGAGATTAATACATTAGCACGGTCTTTCACGTTAATTAACAGAGCTCTAAGAGCTTTTTTGGACCATTGCAATTCAGTGAGCAGGCGCCATTCTTGCATCTGAGCTAGTCAGTATGGGAATTTTACTGGGGCGAGGCCTCTCTGAACTAATATATATGTCTTAAGTAAATCTGTTGTTATACAAACTGTTCTTATTGCACCAGTAAGCAGCTACATCCATCAGAAGACAAGCAGTCTGATACTCACAGACCTGGGCTATGTGATGGATAGTCCACCTATGACTTCAAAAACAGCAGAGAGGCGAGAAAATCTGTTAGGCACAAATCTTCAGGAAGAAAACGCATTTTAATCACTTTCATTGTTCTGGGGGGAAAAAAATGTGATAAATGAGGACCAGGCAGCTATAAGAGGAAATGGTTCTTGCTTGGACAGGGCTAATGGAGTTGTGTACATTAAATTAAACATTTTCAATCTATGATGCAACACGCAGAGCCCAGTTCAGCAGTGGATTTCCTACATACCTCTACAGTGCCCTCTTGGAAGAAATCTGCTCCTGTTCTATATGTTCAGCATTCTGAGGAGTTGCAGAGTAAGAAAGCTTGCCTTTTCAAAGGTTTCTTCCACTACATTTTAATGGCTAAATTGAGTGCAATTTCTCTCACAAACTACAATTTACTTAGTTTTACTAGATTTTCTCTAATTTATATTATACCCTTAAACCTTGATTTCACTTTCTTCATTAAACGTTTTTTGGCAACAATGATAACAAGTGCTTTCTTCTAGATGTCAGGTGAAAAATGCCTCAGAGACACAAGACCTTAAATAACAGTATTAAGCAGCATCTCAACTGCATTTAGGGGAACAGACTGGAAAACTGAAACCATATGGTACATATGACAGGAAACACTGTTGTCCACAAACACAGCAGAAGCAGCCATCTCAGACATCTCTTAATACTGTGATAGTTTCTTGAATTCACACAAAGCCAAGCATGGTTTCCCCAACCGGATTCATAAAGCCACATCAATTTTGCTCTGATTAAAGGCTCATTCAAAACCACAAGAAGCAAAACAACGTTAAGTTTACTATGACTGCCACATTCCCGTAAGCGCTAGTACAGAAGATGAATGAAGTCCACATGGTTCCTTTCACATTGAATACAGCTCTGATTTATATTAAGAATGTGCACCCCTTTATACAACTTCTGCTTGGTTAATGCAGAATGGATCATTATGTTCCAATCTAATACTCGTCTTGAACTTAACAAGCAGATATTTAATCTATTAAAGTCTACAAAAATATTACGAAATTAAAGAAAGCTTCTGGTTCATGATGTCACTGGATTTCAAAGCACAATCATTTTTGGTTTTAATATACCCTAAAAAAATGTTTTAAGTCAGCTCTCCAAGTAAGATAAACTAACTACAGCAGTTCATTGCTGCCCTGGTCATTAAAGGAAACATTGCAATGGTACTAGGAGAAGGACAAAGGTTTAGTGTGAATATGCATCACATGAGGAGGCCATGTACTAATCAGAAAACCAATGACTCCAGTCCTAGCAATTACAAACTTAGAAGCTGCTATAGACTGAGTTAGACCACTCAGTACCCAATGCACAGTAACTTGTAGATATCTAACATGAAATGTGTTTTCAGAAGATATTCTTTGATAGGATAATTCACAACTTATCCTCTGCTTTCCAGTCAGGGAAAAATGTCCTGCTGAGGGGCACCAGGCTAAGGGACACGGTGACACATAGGAGAGCTGTGCTTCTGTGCTAGGGGACTTCATCAAACCGAAGGAACGGCTCAACAGGAACTTTGGGAAGTTTAAGAAAGACAAATCCAACCTCACACATGGATCTTACAACTGTGCATGTCAGAGCAAGGAAGGCCAGCCACACCTTGGTCTGTATAAGACAGATGGTGGCCAGAAAATTATGGAAAGTGGTGATTCCCCTCTATTTGGCCCTTGCAAGACCACATCTGGAGTATTCACATACCAGACAGACATCAAAAAACCGGAGATAGGCTAGAGCAGGTCTACTAAAGTGGTTGTGAGCTAGAGAGTACAACATAAACTAGACAAGGCTGAGAGAACTGGGACTCTTTAGCCTAGTTTAGTTTAGACTGTTGGGTCTGGGGGATGACCCAACTGCTGTCTTCCACTGCCTAGAAGAACAAAAAGAAAAGGTTTCACCAGATACTTCTTGGAGGTGAAAGAATGAAGAACAACAGTTACAAATAGCAACAAAGAGAATTCAGACTGGATAGAAAGAAAAAATTATTCACAGTGACATCAAGAAAAAATTCTTCACAGCAGAGAAGGCTGCACAGAGGCAGTGAAGCCATCCTCCTGTGGTATTTGGAAAACTAAACCAAATGTAGCCCAAAATAATCTGACCTGATGTTGCAACTAGTCCTGCTTTGAACAGAGATTGGACCAGCTGACTCCAGAGTCTCTTCAAACCTGAATTTTACAATTCTGTCTCACAGTGCCTAGAACATTACTCACAGGATTCAATTCTTTTCTTGTATTTTAACATTTATTTGCATTACAAATTCTAATTCTGAGAGATGATGCACTTTATTAAGTTCATTACTACAGCAACAATATTTTCATTATCTACGAACTTTTAGAGAGGCAGGAGATTCAACAAGTTATAGAAAAAAGACCAAGCACCACCTATAGGGCAATTGTTTGCAAAGAAAACAGTGGGTTTATAGGTTTGAAGCAGATGTAGATCTACAAAATAAACTCACTCTTACAGACACCTGGTTTGTTTCAGTACAAAAGTGCTACTTAGAGACTGGGGTCTAACACTACTGGTAAAAATTATGCAGATGTGATATACAGAACTATGATAGTTTCTTTAAAGCTGGAGATCAAACCACTTTGGCTTGTCTTTAATCATGCTTGACAGTTTATAAGCATTATACTGATCTGGTATTCCCCCTGCACTGCCGTTTTGAAAGAAGTGCTTGGAAAGAGGTTGTTAAAAAGCAGTACAAAACAATGAAGTTCTGTGTTTGTCCACAGATCTGAAATTCTGCATTCTCTTCCCACTGCTCTGCCAAAATGCGCAAGTTATGGTCTGCAGGGAGCTAGTTTATAGTTCCCATGAGCCTGAAGAGCCCATTATGATTTTGTTTTACTGAACCCAAGACTTTTTCTCATTTGAAGAAAACATCTTACCAGTCCTGCACATTTTATTTTGGTATTTAATAAACCAGAGAAAGGAAAAGAAGCATTACCACCTAACATCTGGCAGCACAATGACAAATCCTGAGCAAATATGAGCAATGTAACTAACACACAATACATTTTCAAGTGTGAATTGTGTGGTGGTCTCTCATGGAAAAGGCTGATGATCATACAAAGATGCTTTCCATAGAGAAAATGTTTTACAAAAGCTCTCATTTTTACTACCAGAGATTGAAGAGGAGCATTTTCTTCTGTTCTGAAAGTCTTTTTTGAATGGCATAGAGGAAGTACACAGCTGAAAATGGAAAGAATATATTTCTGTTTGCACTGAGGCTGACAAGGCAGAGACAGAATTTGAGTAGGACAAAGAGCCTCAGGCTGCAATTTGTGGCCACTGTTCTTTGCTGTATCAACTGATATGACCAAGAAGAGAGTTTTTTCTATCATTTTTGTTTGCCCTTCAAACATTTATAAGCACTATTAGAGTGCCTTTTTACCAGACTAAACAAGCCCAGCTTGTCAGTGTCTCTTCAGAGAACGTGTACTTTAGGGTCCCTTACTATCTTGGTAACCCTCCAGTATTCAATACATAAAGATTCATTGTCCAAAGTAAAATGAAGTCCCCTTTGTATCTGCTGTAATAATGTAACGCTGAAAGAGTTAAAAACAATGCAGATATTCATCACTTGTGTGGAAAATCTGTGCTCTGAAGGGCTGCCCAATTTTCGGTAATTATAACAACTCTTTTTTGATGTTAAAAGAATGTATGCATAGGCCATACATTGCCTTCTAAGACCAAAAGAAACATGTTTTTCTTATGAAGCTTAATCAAAACAGTGTTTTTTGTTGTGCATTCCTTATGGTTGTATAGCTAAAGGAAATTAATTCTTCTTTAACTAGCAACTAGGACTCAGGGAAGACCAGACACAATGCTACAAACAACTTTGGAGCAGTCCACACTGGATTCCTGAAAAGCTCCGGCTGACCACACAAGGCCTCTGAGGTAAATTGTGCTATTAGATAGTTCTGTAAACACTATCTCAAGTTCAGTTCTTTACATTTTTACACCACTCCAGGCTTCAAGCCAAGCCTTGATAAAAAGAATGATTCGGTTCTTGAAAAGCACTGGCAAAAAGCTGGCCAAACAGTCTGTTTCCAGCAGTACCCAATGAAGTCCAAAAGAATCAAGACTCCCTGCATGCAGACTGAGAGTTACATTTGCACTGAAGGATCAAACCCATTTATCCTCCATTCAGTCTCTCTTTGCTGACAGCACTAAATGTTCCTACATGGAGCATATGTTCAACAACACATGGCCTGCCCACAATCCCTCAACTCATGCAAGGCAGCAGCTTCTTACCTATGATGTCTTCATAGGCATTTTCTTCTAAAGTGCTCTTGGATCCAAATTTATGCTGGCTCTCAGTCCCATTTTCAGTTGGGGAGGGAGGGTACAGGGATTGCAGACTTGAGGCATCCTCAAACTCAAAGGATTTTCTGAAGTTTAAAAAAATAAGTAATTAGTAACTAGACTATAAAATTATACAAACATTTAGATAAGCATTTACTGAGAAATATATATAAAATTAACTACAATGACAAAAAAAATCACACATCATACTTTAAGGACTAACTTTTAGAGGACCCTAAGTCCTGTGGTCACAGCAGTCTCTTGTATAGTGAGGTTGCAAGTATTGTTATCCCCATTATGCAGGCAGGGAAAAAAATCCAAGAAAGTATTTTCCGAAGTTTACAGAGTAAGTTAGCAGCACAGTCCTCAGATTAGAAACTGCTTTGCTATTGCAAAGGTCCCTAGAAGCACGTGGCCCTTTCTCCTCAAGAAAGATATGTCTCTGAAAAGCATTCCTCCACTGGTTGTTCTGAGAGATGTAGCTCTTATTTTGACACTACTCAAGTCTTGAACCTTCAGATATGTTCCTGCTTTGAGGTCAGTTTACAAATGCCAAGGCCAGACTTGTGTGAAAGGCATCCATTTCCCTTGCACACCCTGTGTCAAGCACTGGCAGCAAAGGACGAAGCATTGAGAAAATTAATGCTCTCTGATGAACCAGTCTGGGCTTATGGCTCAGGGCCGGAATGTTTGGCCTTTCTAGCAGTAAGGTGAGGATCAGCTGTGTCAGATGAACCCATACAATTTGTCTCCCAGCTGGATACTCAAAGGAGGGGTGATTTACCACCTCCCATCCACAGTGCTGCTGAGCAATTCTTAAGGAAGAAGAGCCCAAGTCCTCCCTGCTCTCCAGTTTACCCAACACTTGTTCCCTGAGGCAGTATCTATCCTGGAAGCTAGGAAGTGCATGATTTGCAGTGCCAGCTGTACAGGGTCTGGCATTCATTAGATTAATTTACTGCTCTGGATGAAATGGTAAGAAAAATGGGCTCAGGACAAAGCAAAAATCCCGTGGTGCTGTAAGGATTGCAGAGATTTTGCTGATGCCCAAACTTCACTCACTGAGACCCAAACTAGATTAACAATACCTCATCCTGTTATTCTTCTTCCCAGTTGGAGTGAAACGTGTTACAGCATGTGCATATTGCAGTGGCAGTCTCATGGGACATACTTCAGACTGTGAATTGGCTGGAGTATCCCTATAGGTAACACAGTGACTATCATACAGGTACCACATTTGACAAGACCATTTCCTATTTGTCTGCTGAAGCAGACTTGCAGGTCGAGATCAGGCTTAGGAGCCTCCTCTCTCCTTTCCCTAATCTTCAGATTATCCAGGTCAAAGTTATGGACATCAGGATCATGGCAGAAACAACCTGTGTATTTCAGATCCAGACACTTGCTCCTCCACAACCTACTCACAGTTATAAAGGTTGCTTACACACTGAAGGCATACCTGTGTATGAAATGAGACTTTCCAAAGTAGTTAAATACCCAAGTCCTATAAATTTCAGGGCAACATGATGATGTTGTAACACTGTATAGGATCTCAAAAATGGTTTTGTGGACTATGTGTCCTAAGCCTATCCTATAACACTCCTCTCCTGTGCTCTGTGTGTGCCAGAGGGTATGCAACTGCTAAAGAACATCCAGCTCACAGTAATCTGAGATGTTAAAGCTACTGTAGGCAGCAGATCCTCTGAATACAGTCTGTCTCTGTGGTAGCAGGCTAACATAAGAGCACTTCCTCCCTTTTACTAGAATCTTACATTAGCCCCCACAAATAAAATCAGTGCTTTCAATCAAAATGCTGGAAGGATAAATACCCACAGTCCATTATCATGACATTCCAGTGAACGAGTGCAAACCACATGTATGTTCAATCTGAAACACACAGCTACAAGATGTAGATTCAATGAATTATGTCTGTTCTCAAAAAAGAGAACAGCTTAGATGCTGAGACTTCAACAACTATTGTTGACCAAATATTGTCATCCTTAGATGACATCCTTACTGTAACTAAAGACAAGAGCAAAGACAATAAAGGTAAGATTTTATAAAGTATTTCCACCCAGCATTGAAGTCAGCCATAAAATCTGTGATTTTTGTGAGGTTGATTTAAAATTACAATTAGTCATAGGAGAGTCCAGATAAATCACTAAACTACAGTAGGGTAAAGCTGTTACAAACAAATGGATACCTATCCTGTAAAATGTCAAACTGATTTGCAAGAATCATCACGTACACATGATAACATTGTAAATCCTACAACCTAACCTATGCTGTTACAATTTAAATTGATAAAGAATGCCTTTCTTTTGAGCTCCTATCTTTTAACCCTACCTAGGCCTGAAGCTCCTTCACTGAACTGTGCTGTTGTCTAACTCTGCTGTGTCAGGAGACTGAACCTGCAAGTACCTCCTCTTGAAAGAAGCTTCAGAACTTCATCTCAAAAACCTATTGTGATAAAATGCTGTGGTTCTTAGATGATTGCCCCTTAATTTACCAATAAAGGCTATCAGTTATACCAGAACATTTAAAAATTATTGTTTGACTTCTGTGCATTGCAAATGCTGTGCTGAAAAAAAGGAGGTTAGCTTTGCTTCACAAATTCTTGTGAAAAACTCGAAATTATTGCCAGAACTCAAAGATAAGCACTGCTAATGAGAGCTTGGCTGTTCACATCCTCCCACCCCACCTTTCTCAGAGAAACCATGTGTCTCAGCAGAGCTGCTTGGTCCATTTCAAAAGCAGGTGTGTCTTAAAAGAAAAGGGCAGAATCCAAAGGTTCCTCTCTTCCTGCCCCAGCATACTTCAGGTCAGGTTGTGCTGACATAAACTTTTAATTAACAGAGCCAACATCAAGCACCAGATACTGAACTGATAGCATGCCTCTGAGATGCTGTTTAGCAATTACTTTCCAATCTCATCACTAAATATCAAGGAGTGGGGGAGGAATGTATCACTATCACACACATGCAGATAGGTGAACTTGTTTAAAAAGCCGCACTTCAAATGCTTAGCAACAACTATGCCTACAATTTTCCAAGAAGTGAGCAGAATGAGTTTTACCATGTCTAAAACTCAAGAGGAGTCATGTGATTAAAACAAGCCAAGCTCCACAGCTTGCTGGGGAAATGTAGCCATACATTCTACCCATCATTAACTCAGGAAGGACATAAAGGTCTTTCTGTGCTAAAAGAGTTTTCTCAGCATTAATCCACTACAGCTGTTGATAGTAACTTAGGATAACATTCCTAAGCACTGAAATAAATAAAATCACTAGCATTGCATAAAACTGACACAACTGCTGCAGTAATGAGCTTTGGAAACAGAAAACCTCTGCAGGTGTGTTTTTCAGTGAACAGAAAAAAAAAACACAACTATGACGGATCAGATAGGGTCACACCACAAGGCAATAATGAAATTATGGTCCATTCAAAATCACAATTAAGGGCATTTGTGCCAAAGTGAACTAGACAACCTTCAGCACATGTGACCTAGAGCCTTTTTTAGGGACCAAAGAATGCAGGTTGTAGAACTCCAAAACTGCAGTGCATCCCAACAGCGCAGTCCAGCAGAAAAAACAATTGTCTTGCATGCAACTCCTACCTTTTCTCATGTCAAAAGCACTGCATTAGAAGGAGGATTTAAAATATTGTTACTGCAAAAATACAGCACATTTATTTATTTATTTGGAGAATTGAGCACAAGACATTTCCTAAACTTTTACCTATTCTGGGATTTTCTGTGAAGGCGTGACTCTTTCTTCTGCCTTCTGGTCACAGGGGGTGCAGGAGTGGATGGGAGGGGAGGAGGAGCAGCAGGCGTAGGAGATGGAGGTAGGCCATTGCTTGGTTTACTTTTGTGGGTTTTGTCTGCTTCATATTCAAAGGTGCGTTTGGGCTTGGGGACAGGATTCACCGCGCTGTTTGTCGGGCTTTCAAGGAGCAGTTTGGGGCCAGCTGAGTTTGCAGTAACCCCTTGTTTTGTTTTACTGCTTTTCTCAGCCTCAGTAGGTGTTTCTGGTTCACTCCCCAAAATAACACTCCCTCCTTTGCTTTCGCTTAGGGTTTCAGTCAGTCCCTCCACAGTACTGAGAGTCATAGTCTTTTTCTTCCCTTTGTCAACACTGTAGCAGCTACTTGGTAGCTGGGGGAGGCCTCTGCCACTCTGCTCCTTCAGTGCCTGCTCGATCTTCTGTATTCTGTTGAGCACAGCAGAGGACTCATTCCTCACATGGCCCTTGAGGAAAGTGGTGGAAGGAGGCTCACTCCTGCCTGGTCTCTTTTCAAACCGATGGCAGGAATCCCTGTCCAGCAGTTCCTCCTCCTCCGTTTCTGGGTAAGAACACTCGGAAAACGTTCGGCTCATTCTTCTGAGCCCTTTGAAATCAAATGTCTTGTCACTGCAGGGAGAGGTCAGCACACTGGGGCAGCTCTCACTGCCTGACCTCTCCCCAGCATCCCTCTTGTCCACACACACACTCATCCTGGGGGACAGCTCCCGGCGGCATTCCCATTCTGTGATCTTCTGCCTGATGTCTAGTGCCTGGGGACGGACCCTGCTGATTGAGAGGTTCCTCAAGTTGGCAGCAGGGCCCAAGGACCCAGTGCTCCGGACAAGCGGATGGCTCCCTATTGCTTCCCTATCTTGAGCCTCATTTGGACTCTCCTTTTGGTCAGCCTTGGACACGGACAGCCTTTTGTCCAAAGCAGCCACACTAATGGCTTTGAGAGGGTGGCTCGAGGAGTCTGTGTCTGATGTGCCTGTGGAGGTGCGTTGCAGCGTAGACGTGCGGCTGTTCCAGTCCTTGAGGCACTGTCTGGAGTTTGAGCCTTTGCTGAGTCGAGTAGAGTGGGAAGAGTCCTCACTATCACTAAGGGGGTAGGCAGGGCTCCTTCGTTGGGACAAAAGAGGTGGCGGAGTGGCTGAGTGGCACCTAGAAGCAGAAAGAAATAAAAAATCAAGTCCTTGGGGAAAATAGAGTCATTTGACAAATTTCTCCTGAATGCAGGTCTCTGCACTGCATGACTACTCTGAAGCATCACTAAGACGCTAATGGCCATTCAGCCACAGAGTCAGGGGCTGAGATTCTCAGATTCTCGTAGCAAACTATTGCCTTGAAGGCAGCTACCACCTCTAGACAAGTAGGTCCCTGACCTCCCAGATGAAGGAGTGCCTCTTACCCCACTGCAACAAAACTGGGAAAGACTGACCAACAAGGAGCATAGTTTAATCACTGGTTGTGGTGAGCAAATCAACTTGAAAAGATATCAGGTTCTAATTCATAATATATGAAGCAAAAGAGCACCATGGTCAGACACTGCAATATTTTAGCCTCAGCATTTCAAATCCCTGATGTATACACTAAACTAAATAAAGCACCAAAAAGATCTGGTTTGTTTTTGGTCTGATGCTGTGGCCAACAGAGTAAATTCTACTTATTAAATAGAAGTAATTTCTTATCAAAACAATACTACAGACTGAGAAAACATTAATCTGCCCACACTGTGTCTTGAAGAATATAAACTATATAGAAAGAGCTCAGTGTTACTCTGGAAAAAACCCTTGGAACGTATTCTTGCCAGGGTTTGCAAAATCAGTTATTGTGATTTGGGGTTTGTACATTGTTGCAAAGACTTTTAAGAACAAAAAGACTAAAGAAAATTAACCAACACATTAATCAGTTGGCTCATAAGAGATGACCCAGAAGTAAAAAAATTAAGCCAAAACTGTGTTAAAAAAATGGGTTTGCTTCACTGCCAAAATCCATATATATGAACCATCACAGAAATAATCACGACTCCTTTAACATTTGGCCCTAGCAACATTTCTGTTCCAAACAGTAGAGAAAGAAGACCCATAAGAAATTCCTTGCATGTGCAATGAAGTTTAAGTTCTGTGAAGATCATGGACAACAAGCTGGTTTCTTATAAACTGTCTTATACGCACAAGTTCCAAATGAAAGAATTGTTTGACTAAAAGAAGTCCTGGGAGCAAATGTCTCCACTACAGCAAAGGGAGAAGAGATTCAGAAGATCCCTGCTGTTACATTGTTTTCTTCCCAACAGCCAGCCAACACCTACAAGAAGATGTGCCAAGTTCTGAGCATTAATCCAAAAATCCAGGGCACAGGGGTGATTTCCCACCCCAGTGGGAAAATTTACTTTGACACAGGAGATATTTTCGTCTCCTTCAAACACAACCCCAGACCAAATTATTAGATTTCATCCCAGTTTCCTATAGTGGATGCTTCACAAACAAAGCTCAGAAATATAACGAAAGAGAAAAATTCTGGTCAGAAACAGGCAGTGATAAAATTATCACAAAAGAGAACTAATCTCTTTTTTCAGAGGCCTGTGACAAACAGGTCTATTTGTCACAGCTGTTGCACCACTTGGTGACTTCTGTTTCTTCACTGTTTTGAAAAGCCAACATGCCCATAGGAAAAGAGAGATTTCATGTCAAAGACAATGGCAAATACTACTACAACAACTACTTAAGCTTCCTCATTTCAGGACAGAAAGGATGCATGTCAGAACATGCTCTTTTCGTCCTAGAAGTCAAATTTCCTGCTATTCTATACAGCTGCAGACAGATGTCTTAAGAGATCTCAGAAGATCTAAAGCAGGTGACAGATGATGAGTGGTTTGGGGTGTCTGTTCCAGCACAGAGGTTGTATTGGATTACCTAAAATTACCTTGGCCTACATACCTTTAGAGTGCCTGAAGAGGAAACCTAAATCAGCCTCCACAGGCTTGGTGGAGCACCCTGATTCTTCATTTCTGTCTGTCTGTCTCATCTCTATCTCTTCAGTTTAATACCACAAACACAAATTTTTATATTATTCTTAACACTCCTTTAGCTTAGGTCATCTTCTCCTAATTCTTTTATGTCATGAAGGCCTGCCCAGAGTTGCACTGACATTTCTTTCAATGAAACAAGCATCACCCAGTGGAAGTGACTAAAGACTAAAGACTCCACTGCATCCTTTAAAGCTGCATATTAGCTAAATCAGGATTCACCTAGGGAGATAGGGAGAGAAGAGGCCATCCAGAATGCTTGAGCATGTCACAAGTTATTTCTTAGAGTCTAATCTGTATTGACAATAGCACAAATAAAATACAAAATTACTAAAGTAAAATGGGATAGCAGAGGTGAAGGACATGTTGGCAAATATAGATACTCTCTGCCTTTGGCTTGCTGTACAGAAAATAGTATAGGTATAGACCTTTATCTCTTTAGGATCTACAAAATATCTCCTCAGTTGTTTTCACTGTCAGGAAAAGGTTTGGTGACTCATCAGGAGATGAGGAAAAGGGGAAAATCATGATTTGCATAACCTGCAGAAGTCACAAAATATTTCTTCTTAAGAGATAAGCCATTTTTTTAAACCCCAGGTCCCCAGTAAAGTAACTGCAATGAAGGCTTGATCTTGAAACCAACAAATTCAGTTACAAAACTCCCACTGTGAAAGATGGGCTACAGGGTCACAGACCTCCTGGAGATTTATGCTGTCAATTACCTGAAATATCACAGTGAAGAAAAAGATTCTATGTTACATGGCATTACACTGTAAATTTAAGTAATCCAGAGAGAAGTTATAGGACTAATTCAACAACAAAGACAAACAAAGCTTTATCCCAATGGTTTCAGCATGCACTCTCTAAAGGACACTAGTAAGTAACAGAATTAAAGGAAAAGAAGTCCAGAAGCTGATCACTGGATAATAAGATTATTCTTCCCCAAGGAACCTACTTTCATTAGAAGAATATTCTCTTGAAGCCACAGTAGTTCCACAGACTTTAAAGCCAGTATTACTGGACAGAGATTAATAATTAACTCACTTGCAACATTTTATACAAAGACTGTAAGGAAAAATGCTTTTATTGAGTTTTCTACATACACAATGACACGGTGCAGCACCTTACAAAACATATCATTACAGAAACTTTCCAAATATTGAGTATAAACAGCATAAAGATTATGGAATCAAGTTCAGCTTTCTTACCAAGTTCACTGGAAAAAACATTTGTTCTGGGCAATTCTTTGAGAGTATCAGTTTTTCACCAAAAACACTGGAATAAGTTGCTCTGATTCCCTGTTTAAGGGCATTCTTCCAACATGCAGCCTTAGGTATGCAGTTCTCAAACCACTGGCAGGTCAGCAGTGCATTGCAGTCCCAAAGACAATCACCTGCCAAGCAGCTCACTTTGTCTTCTAAACAGGTCAAACCCTGAAACTACCTTCCTGCAGGGACTTGCTGCACAGCAAGGAGAGCAGACTGCATCCAAGAGGTGGTTTCCAGCTCTCTAGACCATGCTTATATGACTTGTTCCCTAAGAAATCAGTAGAATTACCCACAGTAGGAGAAAATTGATAATATCATCACACTCTATAGGATTTTGAACTGTAGATAAAACTGATCTCTATGTTCTTATTCAGTCTCTTCTCTCCAGTTTCTTTTTCTCACCCAAACATAGAAAAAACCTTTTAATTTACAAAAACTGCAATTCTCCAGGCCTGCTCTTAAATAGAGGTATGATTTCCATAGACCAGTGTGTGTATTTATATTGTTTTCTCTAATAAAAGCTAATATCAAAAGGCATCTCCTTTACCAGTTCCAGTGAACACGTGTGGATAACATTGGAGATGTATCTGAGCTGAACCAAGAAAAGAACAGAAGCACTTGCTTTGAAGTAATTTGCAACCTATTCATCACAAAGCAAAAGATGACAAAACTGAATTCCTGCCCTCTTTGTGAGGCCTCTGGCAAGGCTGACTTGAACTGAAAACCTACAGGGACGGAGAAGGGACGTTTATTGATGCTGTGAGTTCTCACCCTCTATCTGACCCAAAAGTCAGAAAGTCTCTTGGACGAGACACCAGTCTTCTACCTGAAAAAATGAAGGTTGTTAACACTTGCTGCATGAAGAATAGGGAGAATTTAATTCTGAAAGTGGGCAATATGAAATTAGTATTAAATAGGAGGCCTGGCCTTTTGATCCAGCTGAGAAGTACAGCTTCTTTCTGCTTCCATTGCCAAACACCAACTCCAGACAAGAGAAGAAACGAAAGCAGACAACTCCCACAACTACATGATAGTACTTTCAGCATCAGGAGGCAGTCAGAAAGGTGGCTAAAGACCTGATTTTATATCACTTTTGGAAATCAGAGTATGGATTGATAATAAGAATGTGCCTTTATTGAGGAGTTTTTGCATTCACAATCTACACACTTTTTATACATTAATAATAATCTTAAATTGCACTTCAGATCAGGCATTAAAAATGACTAGAGGGTGGTAAAGTGACTTGCCTTAAAAGAGTTACAGGACTCCTAACACCCACTGCCCTGCTGTGACCTCTGAGCTAAGCAACTGGGACTCTGCAGTGCTGTTTTAGCTTTTCTTGAAGTGTCAGGAGTCACTCCACAGATCATCTGCTCCTAAGAAAAGGTGAGTTGGAAGAAGCTGCTCAGCAGTCTTTTAGTTTTGCAAATCCTGTCTGCTCTGCTTAAACCAACACGTACAGAGTAATAAGACAGATTTTGGCTCTCTGATCCAGGGAATTTCCCATTTCAACATGCTCATGCATGGGAACCCATTTCCTGAAAAATGAGCAAGGAACGTGCTGACAAGAAAGTACTGGGTCTTTCCAGGCTCCTGTTGATGAAGTACTATCATTTCATAGTGGCATTCACTATGAGTGGGGAGCTCACACAAAGACACACAACACTGGTTTCATTCCTCAGGACTTTCTCCCAACTTCTGCTAGGAAATGTATTTCTTAGTGTTTTATTTACAGAGTTTTTTATCTTATCCCTGGTTCTTCCTATGGGATTGGGCCATTTCATCAGGACAACATAACCTGTTTCAAGGCAATATCAGAATCAGCCATGACTGTAGGCATGTTAGTTTGAGTGATTAGTAGATTTGGCCTGCCACACAGAATAGAGACTTCTTGTTGCTCTAACCAATATTTAAAGAGATCTGAAACAAAAGCAACAGAAATTTCTCCTTGCAAGATCAGCAAAACTCATGTTTAATATAGACACTAAAGCTGTCCTGATTTCAGGTAATTGAAAACTTCCAAATTCTCTGGACATTTGTAAGAGAGAACTCTAAGAAATGGTCAGCTACCAACTTTCATATTATTTCACACAACTCTACAAATTAATAATATTTTATAATTAATTATGATTTTTATTTCTTTAAATAACCTCTCTCAAGCAAAAGATTATACAAAAATTATTACTTGAAGCACTAATTGCTTCAATATCCATTGCTACCACTTTATTGGACAGAATGGTAAAGCCCAATACTTTCTAGCATGTTGTTAGTCTTTTTGGCTTCTGAGCAAACAAGATGGATGTGTTCAAACTTCAGGATGAAAAACTGAAATTGTCTTTGTAACTGAGTGTTGAAGAAATGCTAAATCCTGGGGATTTTATTGTGAGCCCAAGCGAGCATATTTATGTCCAGATCTTTAATGAGTATACACACCTCCAAATAACTGAAAGTGAAATATGAAACCTGGAGAACAAGATATAACTTATTGGATCCTTCAGTTTTCCAAGGGGATCTTCTCCCATGCAAGTGTAACTTCTCACCACACTAAAAAGCTGTACTTGCATTTTTGTATTCAAAGTTGATCACATTCTTCCTGACTTTTACCCATAATTCAGGATGCCAAAACCAAAATTAGGATGGACATTTTTTGAACTGAGCAAGAAAATATTTACTCAAAAGCAGAGCCTTGTGCCGTCAGACTGCAAGAGAGTGGTTAGTCAGCCCAGACAGGTCTCTTGAGTAAGGAGCAGCTCCTACTTCATGCTGGAGTGATTCAAGCATGGGAATGCAAATACTGGACTCCATCCTTCCCAGACCAAGGCAAAGTGAGAGGGAATCATACTCTACTCACCTGTTGACTGTAACTAAGTTCACCATACATATTTTGGTGCAGTGCTGCTGAGAATGAAGGTAATGGCTCACTATGGTATTCATTTATATCTAACTTCCACTTGGTTTGACGCAGTAGGCAGAGGAGACCAACAGACGCTCAAACTAGAACCAGTATTTATGTCCCATTATTCCTGTGACCTGGACAAAAGAAGCATTTTTGCAAAGATTCAGTACCTACAGCTCCTTCTACCTAGTACATTTTCTCACCACCCTAAGGCCACCAGTGCCAGGAAATCACCCAGAAAGCAAACAGAGAAGCACTCTTCTGCCTCTGTTAGACATGCTTGGGAAAGTTCCCAGTACAAATCAATACTTTTGCACAAACAAAAACTGAACACACTACTGCAGGACAACAATCTCCCAGTCATGCCTTCTTGGGTGCAAAAAAGGCAGATTAATTCAAAGCAGACCAAAAAATGTTAAGGACTTTGATTGAAGCAATGATGAAGGACACTTTTCTAAAACTTTTCTCTTCTCTCTCTATATAAGAACTAGGAAAAAATTTCCCCTATGCTTTCATCCAAAGAACTGTAAGAAATCCACTTTTTAGCTCTCAAACACTAGCAGTCACTGGTTTGGTTGCACTTTGAGATGAGTTACGGGACAAATGGACAGAGCAGCAAAGACACGGCATTATTTGCTTGTGACAATGTGCCATTTCCTCACCCTGAGCTACATCCTCACCAGAGGGAACAGCCAGACAGTAACAACGACTGCTGCAAAGCACTCAGCAAGGCATTACTGCAAGGCAGCACCAGCAAATGCTCAGGGATGAAATGCAGGGAGTCAGACTGGTCTAACTGGGTCACTGGGTGGTCAGCAGGAGGGTCAAATGTACAACCATCACCAAAACAAGTGGTCTGACATGGCTTTGTTTCTTAGTTGAGGTAGTCCAAGATATGCATTGATGATCCTTTGAGTTTTGACTTTTTCTTTTCAAATACAGATGAGCATCTATGTTTGAACAACTGCCTTGTACACACCACGAAGAATATCAATTGAATCTTTCAGAGTATTTACTGTATCTGGAGGAGAAAATGACTTTAAAATCAATGCTATTGTTAGTCCTTGTGACTAGGGATAATGGGAACATTATGATCAGACAAAATGGACCTCCGGATTTTAAATCTACTTTTGTTTGGCAGTAAACCTTTCTATTACAATATATTCTGCACTCTCATAGCACATAGGATTTAAATTTTGCACATAAGTAGATAATTACAGACTATATTTAATTATCTTAAATCTAAGGGAGACCTTATGGTGACTAAAGGAGGTGAACTTTTCACACTCGAGTGCTGGGCACACACTAGGAAGGTGGTTTTTGAGCTGATTCAACTTGGTAATGAAGCAAGTAGTACAACTTGTCTTATCTTGCCTTTCACTTGGGATGGAAAGTGATGTAAATGGTAACAGAACAAACCCTCTTCCACCAGATCCTTTATACTTTTTGAGCTCTCACCAGGAGTATGGTTCAAAATCCCCGAAAATCTGCATTCCAGGTAACCTCCTCCCATTATGGTTGACTTTGAGATTCTAACAAAAACAAGATAGAAACTTGTACTTTCTAAACTGAAAAAAGAATTTGCGTTATAAGACCGTTGGAAACAGGCTCACTCTCATGAACATGTGTAGTGATGGAAAAGTCCCAGTACTTAGAGAGAATGTAGCAACAAAATCAAAGTGGATGACAAATCACAAAATGTTTAAAGATAGGACAAGAATAGAAACACTAATTATTTTTCTGTTTGTACTTATGACTTTTTTTCCCCAAGGAACTTTGATACTTTCCATTAAATAAAATCTGAAACCATATTAGAACTAGTTGCAAAATTATAGGACACTGGACTGTGAAACAAACAACAACAAAAAAAAAGATCAAGCTCTTGTGTATTTTTTAAAAACTTCAGTTTCTGTGCTCCCAAGAAGTACCACGTCTATGGTAACAATTCTGGGATGCATTTGTGGGGGTGCTGTGGTGAATTCCTGCACCTGGATCTTTGCAGTGAGTTCATGAAGAGAAGTACACACCATCGCAGCTGACTGCAGCTGAACTGTGTTTTTATGGCTCAGAAGCGAAAGGTCTGATTTACACCAGTGAAATGCAGGATTCTTTCTGCCAAAGTAAATTACATGAAAGTGGCAACAATGTTCTACAACTGTACAAAAAAAAAGGGCAAAGAAATCAAAGCTGATGAGTCAGATCCCAAATACCAGAATTAGACTGGATCTGTAAAGCAAAGACTGCAAGACAAATCTAACAACAAATGACTGTAAAATAAAATGTGATTAATCAACATGCACTAGATACGTGCCTTTGCCAAGAAGTTTCTAAGGGTGAAGAAGATAAAAGGAAATTTTGAAATTATCTAGACTGAAAGGGCTAGATTCCCTGTCATACTAGATTTATGGCAATCTGCTCTGTTACAAGGCAAGTTCAGGATGGTTTTTAAACCATGTTTAAGCCTTTTTCACTCTCTCTGTTCAGACACAAATGACTATCCAAAGCTAAAATCAATTAGCCTGAGCTGTATCTTCCATCACAGTGAGAAGAAGCTGACTGTGAAAAAAAAAATTAAAAAATAAGAACTGAAGAATCAGAGTAAGCATCATTTCCACCAAAGTACAGTGCACTGGTTTCATAGGACCGTCTCATTTTCTGCTTAAAAAATTTGACTCAAATTTGAAAAACAGAAGCCTCCCTTACATTTACTCTTTTACCAGAACATGTTCTGAAGAATAATCGATGCAATAGATATTTCCACTGTTATAGCTCCACTGTAACTTATTTTTATGATGTTCTGGAATCAGCTCAGCATGTTTTAGTCTCATCTGATTTCTTAAGATCTTGAGAGTTTTGTTGGAAAGGGAGTGGCAACACAGCAAGTGATGGCATTTTCTTAAACCAGGCAGAATGCACAAACCCTTATTTGTCTATTTAAGAACTGCCAGTCCTTGAAACTTGTTCTTTAGCAGCATGTCTAAACATGCTGAGTGTTCAAAACTCCAGTGCACATTGAAGCTCTCAGCTTTGCTTTTTCAAACCACGGGTGGTTTTTCAACATGCTTGTTTATCTGTCCTGAAATATGAAAGTAATAAACTCTGTGGAACCAATGCTTCCAAAGCTTTCCAAGTTTCTATGGTTACATGCAAACAATTTGGGAAGGGTTAAAAATTATTTTTATGAATTATGATGCTTAGTTTTTAAGATATCTGAGGACATTCTGAGTTTGACAACCTCCAGGTCTAGAATTCTGGTTTCAAAAATTTGTTTTAAAATAAGCTCATTTCTTTTCTGCACTGACAATTCAGAAAACTTTACAACATCACTATATACTGAAATACTCTATACTCAAAAAGAAAAGAACAGAACTGGAAGTCAAAATGTCTTAAGTCCTGGCTGCACACTAATTGAGAATACAGCCAAGTCTGCTTTCTGTTTCACATACAAATCAAAACTTAGATCACAGAAAACCTTATCAAATAGATTCAAGAATAAATATCTAGTAAGGACAAAAAAAATAGGAATTCAGGACTATATCTCATCTTTAATATTTTTAATCTCATTTACTCAGAGAAGTTGCTTTCAGGATAAATATAAAGTCTTTTATTTGCCCTTCCTACCACTGTCCACATTTTCCTTCCAGACCCACCAATTTAGCTCTGGTCTCCAGTCTGCTGTGAAGGTCAGTGAGGTCTTTGTGTAAAGATTTCTTTTTTCCAGTTTTCTGGTTTTGCAAAGTAGTTCATTTAACACGGTGAGGAAGCGAGTTAGGGACAGGGGAATTTTTTAGGATCTGGGAAAGTGCAGGTTATAATACTGAAAGCCATTATTCATCTACCTGCTATGAAATATGCATTCTTAGTTTCTGTCATCATTTCAACTACCAGTGTCAAAATCCAGGAAGTCTGAGGCCTGAGACATCTGGAGAAAAGACAGCATGTCACACAGAATAACACCAAAGTGATTGCAAAGATCTGAGAATCTCTGTGCTGCTCCTGGAGTTACTGTACTGCATAGGAAGTAAAATCAAAACCAAAACAAAATAAAATGTTAAAATTCCATCAGATTAGAGGCTCCTGCATTATCTCTGTGAATCCAGAACAACCTCAATATCAACCTTGTCTGTGTACAGACCCAACCTCTCACTGCTGTGCACTTGAAGCTCATGCACTGTGAAGGTAGGTCACAAGTAATATGGACTACCTGAGGCAGGGGAAAAGAAAGAGCAATTCTGATTTCAAACTTTGTCTAAAGAGTGTTCAGGCCTCTCGGGAGTCTCACCTCTGACCAGAAGCTGGGTGCCATCCTGTTCTCAAGAAAACTGCAGCAACCCAGTTCAACTTTCTGCAAACTTCTCTGTAAGCAAAAAGCTGAAGCAATGGCATAAAATCAGCACACTCTATGCTAAGAAAGCTTATCTGTTCCCTGAAGGGCACTTTTTGTACATGTTTCTAGAACATGGAGGAAGCAGTCTGGCAGCTCTTTGCTTGTTACCCTTTTACTCTTACAATGATATGATTAGAGAAACATGCCCTTGTTCTTCATTTTTAACTTCATTTTATAACTTTTACCCTCTGTCTTTTGTTCCTTAAAAGGTGGGGTTCCACCTGCCTATGTCTCCAAAGATCTCTCTGCATCAAACTTGGACTATTTACCCAACATAATAAGGGATATTCCCATCCTCTGTGAACTTTCCAGTCACATATTATGCAATTGCACCCTGACAGTTGTCTGTGTCTCACCCATACACTGACATTCATTACAACATTTGAAGATGGTGAAAACAGTTTTTCAACCAAAAGTTATACTTCTTTTTTCCTTTTGTAAGAAGCACTAATAATTATCTCTCACAAAACATGACTTTTATGTAAACAACTGAAAGCAGGAAATCAGATGCAGGATTTTTTTTCTGTACCTGAAAAAGCAGAAAAGAGAGAAGGAACAGTGGATAAGTGAAAGATGATTCAGAGAGGCATGAAAGCAAGGCAGAGAGAAGGAAAAACATGGACACTTGCTGCTTTCTCAGAGAAACAGCTAGTACAGACTTGCAGCACATCTTCTGTATCAGGACAGATTGAGAGTACAAAGAGCATTTCAGAAGGTTCCACTGCCTACCATGAGTTACAGTGACCTGTAAGTGAACTGACATCCCTCATATCATCACGTACAAACCAGGCAACCTATACAGCAGACCACAGCTGCATCTCCTGACATGCACGGATACACTCCATGTTTTATGGATGCTATGGTGGGAGGAACAAAGGAACATAACTGTAGATGAAATAACATAAAATGCACACATTAAGGGTCTCTCCCATACATGTGACTTGAGTATACAACATGTCTCATCTTTGGAAGCTGCATGCTGTATCTGAAGGTGGAAAGACTTCCATGTTTAGACCCCTGGCCTCTCTTCATAATTTTTTTAGAGGCCCTGATATTATGTAATGCAAAATAAATTCCAGCTATGATTACAAACATGACCCTTGGTACACTCTCCAGTGTGCATATGATGCCCACCAAAGCCACTCTGCCACTCCTTCTCATGAGCTGAACAGAGGAGAGAAAACATAGCAAAAAGCTCATGGGTTGAGATAGAAAGAGATTCCCTACCAATTACAGTCATGTTACTTGGGGGAGGGGTGTGGAGGGGAAGAATAATTAATTACCAGTCAATTATAAGTAGGATAATGAGAAATAAAACCAAATCTTAAAAACATCTTCCCTCCACCCCTCCCTATTTGCTGGGCTCAGCTTTATTCCCAATTTTCTCTACCTCTTTCTCATAAGCAGCACAGGGCGACAGGGAATTGGAACTGCAGCCATTTCATTGCACTCTGTTTCTACTGTTCCTTTCTCCTCAAGGGGAGGACTCCTCACACTCTTCTCCTCCTCCGGCATGAGGTCTCTCCCACGGGAGATAGTTACACTCTTCCCTTGGTCTGGCATGGGGTCTCTCCCACGGGAGACAGTTCTCCACAGACTTCTCCAAAATGGGTCCTTTTCATGGCTGCAGTTCTTCATTAACTGCTCCAGTGTGAGTCCCTTCCACAGGGTGAAGTTCTTCGGGAATAGTCTCCAGTGTGAGTTCACCCCAAGATTACAGGTCCCGTCAGCAAACCTGCTCCAGAATGGGTTCCTCTTTCCACAGGTCCTGCCAGGAGCCTGCTCCTACATGAGATTTCCAAAGTGTCACAGTCTCCTTCAGGCATCCACGTGCTTTGGCATGGGGTCCTCCATGTGCCACAGGTGAAACTCTGCATCCCCCTGAACCTCCATGTCCTCCTGCAGGGACAGAGTCTGTTTCACCATCGTCTGCACCACAGGCTGCAGGGGAATCTCTGCTCCGGCGCATGGAGAACCTCCTCCCCCTCCTTCTGCACTGACCTTGGGGTCTGCAGGGCTGTTCCTTTCACATATTCTCACTCCTCTCCTCTCTGGCTGCACTTGCTCTTGCGCAGTAACATTTCTCCCTCTTAAATACATCACCCCAGAGGCGCTGCCACCATCACGGATGGGCTCGGCCTTGGCCAGCAGTGAGTCCGTCCTGGAGATGTCTGCATTGACTTCAACAGACATGGGGAAGCTGCCAACAGCTTCTCACAGAACACACCCCAGTATCCCCTCTGCTACCAAAACCTTGCCAATGCAGTGGATTTGTACAGGTTAAGAAGAAAGTACATACTTCACTTGAATTTAGGAGGGATTTTTTTTTTTCATTCACTTTCAGGCACTTTCTTTAAAAATCTATGAAACAGGGTTTGATTTTCTTCTGGCCTGTGTCAGCACAAAGCAAGAGTAACTAAAGAGAAGTTACTAAAGATGCAAACTGATGCAAAACTTAATGCAGGAAGATTCAAGGCATTGACTTGGTGCAAATGCACACTTGTGAAATGCAATTGTTTTTCACTGAAATTAAGTTACTATAGCTGGCTGTTTACTGCATGCTTCATTTTGCTTTGTTTAGCTAAACAAGGCAGGAAAATGAGGAAATGTTGGGCATACTCGCTACTGAGCGTCATTTGAAGAAATTGGCCAGCCAAGAGTTGGGTTTGGGGTTTTTTTTTTAAGTTGAACACAGCTTTGAAAAACTCTTTGATCTATTTATTCACCAATCTGTTGGCATACACACAGAAACTGAAATAGAAAAAAAATGAAGAAGAGGAAAAAAGAAAAAAAGCCAAGCTGTGCCTTCCAATGCTTGTTGCTATCATACTTATTCACCTAAGAGGCCAGACAAGGCCAAGTTTAACTTGACCAAGGGATACATTTGGCTCTCATTCAGTTTCACTGAATATTAACAAAAGAACAATCAGCCAGTGCTTGAGCACTGCACACACCAATTTTCAGAAACATGATCTAAAGGAAACTTTCCAAAAGATTCAGACATTGGCTTCTCTCTGCTTTTTGCTGCCCATAACTGTCATCAGGAGCAGAGTTAGGTCAGGGAAAGACACTCCCCATGACTTTCTTCACAGTGATCAAGGGTAACATAAACATGTCCATTAGTCATCCTGCTGAAATGAGCCTCTCAGACCATATTTCATCACCACACCTATGAGAGCTGTGGGATCTCAAGCCTAAATTTGGAATCAGGGTATTTTCTGAGATTTATATATCCTTTATAAACATTTCATTCTCACAAGACCTTGGCTTCTTATAAAACCATGAATTTAGTTTTACACTCTTCTGTTGGCTTATTAGGTTTTACAAGGAACTGGCCAATACAATTTTACTTTTCACTTTACTTTTTATTTCTTATAAGAGAATTTTTATGTATTATAACTCTAGGGATCAAAATGTTTTGCTACCACTGGCATTCAAGAGGAATGTTGCACAGTAATAAGAAAGTGGAAGTTTTACTTAATTTAGGGCCACTAAATTTTAACTTAGAGCAATTAAAAGAAAGTAGATATTTCTCTCTCCCATACCTTCCTTCTGGGACAGAGGGAAAAATAAGTTTCATGTCCCTACATGAAGCTACATAAATAGCATCAGGTAAAACATCAAGAAAATGAAAATACTATGGTGCAAGTGAGGCAATACCAACATCTGTGTATACAGCAGCAAGAAAAACCAACTAGTGACATTTATAAGCTCATCAGCTGTGAAAATATTTGCTCTCCAAGGACTACAGTACTAACCACAAACTCCTTGTAGTAATCCATGGTCTCTCAAATAATGAATATCAACAAATTGAAGTCCATATTCTGACCCTAAATTACATCCCTCAGAACCTCACAGAATCTAAACCACAATACCAATTTTTTCCTGAAAAGCAGAAACCTGTGACTTCTGCTATTTATTCAATGGCAAAAAATGTAAGCTGTCTCAAAACCCAGAAAGCATCTTAAAAAAAACCCCAACAAAAGCAGAAACAAAACAAACAAACAAAAAATCAGAAAACAGGCATCAAAACCAACACAACACACAAAAGTGTGGCAGCAGCACTGCATTTAACACTGCTTTTCCACCTCAGCACTTGGCCAGCAGTTAGAAAAGCAGTAAGCCATATTCAGTTTAAGGTATAAACAACTGTGACCTCTCTCTAGTGGACTAACACTTTCTACACAATAAAACAAAACTCAGCTTAGTATGTCCAAAGTGTGCATCCCAAGTATGCCAGAACAAATGGTGTCATTCCCCATACAAACTGACATCCAGAGGCATATCTGGAGAGGGAAAGAGAGCGATAGCAGAAGGCATGGCTGTGATTACTGCTGTATAACTTAAAAATCATTTTTAAAAATTAAAAAAGATGGAATCTCATCGAACTAGTCAAGGAAGAGGCATTTAGGCATGCAGAAAGATTATGTTCTGTCAGAGTAAGACAGATAGGTGGAGAAACAGAAGAGAAGAGCTGTAAAAATGAGTTTTAGTCCACAAAGATGCTTGTCCTATACTAAAATCACAAACTCTGGAAATTAAAGCTATCCTATAGCTTCCTTCAGTGAGCAGAAGACTGGTGTTGAGCTCCTGCCTATGAGTAGAAAGTCCACCTCCTGCAAAACTGGAAATGGGAAAGGGCATTCAAGAATTCAGTGGCACTTCATGCTCTTTACTTCTGCTGTATCGATCTTCCTCCTCTCATCTTTTGACAAGCACACATTACTGTAATCACTTCAGCCTACCCAGACTTACTCAGCAGCTCTTTCTTCCTGGAAAGATGCAGAATGGAGATGTAGGGATTCTCCTCTCAGCCCCGTGTGCCTTGCTGTAGCCTCTCTACTTCCTGAACAGTGCCTGCCTCACTTGTCAAGCAGCAAATGACACCCAGTCTGACTGCGTTTGTCAAACCTCTGTCCCTTTGTATGCTTAAAGGGAGGAAACTGGTATTAATGTTTAACAAAACTAACAGTAGCAAAGCTTTTCTCTGCAATCTCACATGCTGACTTTGAAGGCACTGGTGTGTGAGAAATCTGGCAAGACAGAAGTTTGCGCCTGGCAGCCCACAGCTTAGAAAAAAGTTGGTTTGCTTGAGTTTTTATTTTAAAAAGTTGCAGGGCACAACAGTTTACGATTCATTCCTGAGCCTCTAAAGTGAGGCAGTCCAGCTGCATGTTGCTAAAGAAATCATAAAAGCTCTATCAGGTAGCAAACCACATGCACACAGATACAGCGAGCAAGCCAGCCGGGCTCAGTGTGTATCCTGAAATCCACATGGGGGACAGGACTGTTTGACAGGAAAGGGAGAGGTTAAAAATCCACATTCAAATGCTTTCAGGTCTCTGCCAATAGTTTCAAACAGGCACAGGCTATCTGCCATCTCCCCTGTTTGCCCTTGTTGACATAAAGTGGCTTCCCAAATCAGCAGCAAATCAAGGGGCAGAGGTTTCATGTGAGAACAATCTGATTACCAAGCATTTGTTCAGTTGTCTGGACTGACAAGTCCTCTTTTGGCCTCAGCTGCCGAGCAGCCATACAGCTGCTTCCCGGGAAAAGTGTCCCACGGCACAATAAAAGAGGTGAGTCAGCAGGAGATACCTATTCTGTGATAACAGGAGGATTAACCAACACTGCCCTTACACCTGAATGTCATCAGTACTACCCTATTACCAGTCCACAAAAGTCCCCAGCACCCGCCTGCCAGCATTAACTGGAAAATCCTTCTGGGGTTTTGCTAATAGAATGTGAAACACCAAGCATTTCTGTTACTGCCACCGCAGAGAATTCTGTTTTCGTAGTTCAAATAGTTACGTTTTTACCTGGGAAGAGATTACATCTGAGAAATTGTGATGCAAGGTGGGCTTTAACCTATGAATCCAAAATGAAAAATACCATTTCCACCTATTAGCTGCTGTTAATTGTTTGTCACAAAGGTGCACTACTACAGCCACAGGACTGTGAATGACCTACACTAAAGAAGTCACTTTGCTTTGCAGACCTAAAACTATCTTTCTATAGCAAAGAAGAGAACAAATTAATACCTTTCATTTACTCCAGCATTTTTCTACAGCTCCCTTATAATAAAATACTAACATACATTTGCATTAAAGCTCATCATTAATATGATAAGTGTAAAATATTTCTTTTATAAAAATATTGCTTTCACAAAGAGATACAGGAGCAACATATGAACACTCTGGACAAAATTCCCATATCTGGATAATGGCAAACTTGCAAGATATTTTGGCTCTCAAAAAAAGCAGTCAGGCTGTCACTGGAACAGACATTCCCATTGACTAGAATAGAATTTTATGGATTGACTCAATAAATCAATTTTTAATTTTTTAAGTGTTATTTGACTGTTAGGAACATTATATCTTTTACAGTTGTTATATTTAGTTGAGTTTTCAACACTGAAGTTCATCCTACCAGATGTCTGCACATTGCTGTCTGTTATTCAACATCTCCAGGGTTCCCTTTTGCCAAGGGAATGTGACACATTCCCTTGTGGCACACTGCCAGTTCTGTATGCAGGAACTGGCCAAAATGGAAATAATCTCAGAGTGCATGATGTGAATCATGACAAAAGTTTTGACAAAGTTTCCCAGGAACTATGGGCATCTTTGCACATGTGTATTGTAATAATATGGATGGCACCTGCATATTTCCATTAGCTCCTATTTTCCTGCTTGCAGAAAAATGCTTACAGTTTCTTCTGTTTTTAAAGCCCATTTGCTGTTAATGTTTTTTCCTCAAGGGCAAATACAAAGGAGATGACACTTGGTCAGGAGACTGAATCAATCAAGCACTGAACTAAATAAATCCCAGTTTCATCACACAATATTACCTGGTGAATAGTGATTATGCTATTTTAAAGGATGAAGTCTGTGAGGATGCTATGTTAGTGCACTTCTTGCTTTGTTTTTCCAAGCAAATGGGTTTCCTTTCCAATCAGGGAAGAAATATACAGTATCTGTCTCATTACATACAGGCCTTCCTTTCAAAAATCAATTTGCGAATTCTGCTATGTCTTCTTTTAATGTTCTATTCCACTCAAGTGGAAAGTACTTTTTAGGGTAACTAAACAGTGAAGCAAACTGGTAAGACAACACAGACTCTTTCATTTCTAAACCACTGATTCAAATCCAGACTGATTAGGACACAGAACGGAAATGGTTGTCCCGCACTAATTGCTTTTCAACAGCTCAAGTGTAAAGGGAGGAGTGTCTCAGACAGCTCCTAATGGACAGATATTCACAGAACATGGAGGATCATTAGCAATGCTCATGACTTGCATCCTTGTTGGTCTTTTCAGTGAGACTGCCATCATTTTCCTGGTTCAGAAGGCAACAGAGTTTCATTCCTAAGAACAACTTCCTCTAGGAAAACTGAAATATTTGCATTATAATGTAAAAATATTATGTACAGTCCCTCAGGACTTCTGCCTCCCTTCTTATCACCACCCAAAAAACAAATTAACGCAAGACTCCTGCTGTGATTCTCCAATACTGTACTGGTAGAGACTTCTGTATGAGTTTTATCATGCATCTTGCTCATTGCTTTTATTCACTACATATCAGTACAGTAAAAGCACTAGAAAGTTATCAGAAACATTTCCAAAACCATGCTGTTGTAATTGTTTGCTGCAAAAACATATGTTTAGTTCAGATCTTAGTTGCACCAAGTACATTAATGTAAATATAGTGATTAAACAAATAAAAATTGCAGTGTTACTCTAAGCAGTCTTTGTACTGCAAGAGTTGCATTGAAAATGCCTCTTTTAGTCTAACCTGTCAACAACTATCTGCTTTTTAAAAGACATTACTTTGGTCTTTTAGTTGGGTTTGAGTTTTTTTTAGTTTCCAGTGGTTTTGGCAAATATAAGAAGAATACAAGAATATAACAGAAAGTAAAAGGTAATTTTAATGATGATACATGATTTGCTGCATATAAAAGCATAAAGCATTCAAAGTTTCACGAGAATTATAATACAATGGGAAGTAATTCACCAGAGTTCATTGCTGTAGCCTTCAAGTAATAATAAAATCAACTTGATCTGAAGCTGTGTGAAGCAAAATGCAATCAAAATTTTAGAGTTTGTTTGGGTTTTTTTTCTTAGAAACCTGAACAAATGGGAGGGATATATTAAAAAAACTTCCATCTAAGTAGAAGTGATTTGTTTAACTGACAAGTGCATATAAATTAATGCTTGTGCCTGAATGGACTTCTAAAATCATGTGAGACAGAGCAGCCAGCAATAGAAATGGAATAGCAAAATTCCCTGCCCTCCATCATCAACTGAGGAAGCCAGAAGGTCGCATTCAAAAGTAGATCCATTTCTTCAGTTCTATCTCTTGATTTATTTTGAAGCTGTTACCTCTTAGCAACCGTTCTTCTTATGTCTCTAAACCACCGTACTTACAACATTTCTGCAACCCTGCTAAAGTGAATTCCAGAGATTTCAGTGTGCCCTCTGATCCGCCACCCCGAGGTCACTGCTGAGCGCTGCGAGGGAGGGGAATGTTGTGCCTCAGACCGTCGGAAATCAGCACAACCACCGATGCCACTTACTGAGACAAAGGACAGCAATAAACTCAAAGCCTGTATTCAAACTCTTCCCAGTTTCAGGGTCACTCAAACCAGCCCTTTGACTTGTTCCCACTGCAGATGTTCCTGGTCCTGATGAGAGTAGGAGCCCTCCCTCCTCCCATGGCCCAGCTCAAAGTTGAGCTGTGTCCCAAATGCACCTCGAGTCTTACAGGGTAAGCACCCAATCTTATTCCTTTCTGAGCCAAATGTAACTCTGTGCTGCTGAGAACGGACCTGATGAAAATTTGTCAGCTGCACAGTTCAAGCTGTTTCTGCTTGTAAAGGAGTACAATACTTGCTAATAGACTTCACATCAGTTACTCAGTTTTCACAGTTGTTTGGCTGCAGTTTATTAGTACTGTTTTCTAAATGTCAACAATGTCAACCAAAAAAAAAGAGAGAGAGAGAGAGGAAAAAAAAGCTGTATCTCATCATGGCTCAGCATATTCCTTACTCTTAGATTTTTATTAAATTACTAATCTTCCTATTCTCCATCTCACCGTCAAAATTTTCTATACAAAAATTTTCTATAGGTTTCATTTCACAACTTCATAAAGAGCTTGAAATGTCCTCCGTAGTATTTCTGAGCAGTAAGCAAATACTTTTGGCAGAAAAATCCATCTCACCACTTCAGTGTAGAGTGCCTCGTTGCCCTGAGCCATGCTCAGCTGCCAGTAGCTCTCCTGCAGCAGAGGCAAGAGATCCCAGCGCAGGCAGCATTGAGAGGCTGGGACACATCCAGAACACGAGCTGAACTCACACCACTGGCCTCTTGGTGCTCTAGCCAAGTCTCTGAGGGCTCCTCTGACTGGGAAAACTGGGACATGCCCAGACTACCCCACAACTGATGGGACAGTAGAACCTTTTATTTCAAAATTTGTGAAAAAAAGGCTTGACTTCCTGCTTTAGGCACATATAACTTACTCTCCTATCCAAGCTGATCTCACCCCACCCTCGTCAGAATCCCTTGAAAAGAAAAACAAATGCATGGAACAGCAACCACTAATTTACCCAACTCCTCACAGACCTCCCGAAAGTTGTAAACAACATGCAACCCCTTCTAGGCCTTCTCTATTCCTGTTTTCTGTATCTATACCTGCATGTCTCCTCCAGAGAAAGGTTTTAACTGAGACACACCACTCTTAGCTAATAGTTTTGATAAGCATTTCAGCACACAGTCGAGCAGAGGCAAACACAGCAGCATTTTTTTCCCATAGCACATCACTATAACACAAACTGAATTGGCATCCAAACATTCCACTGAACTTCCTATTAAGCACAGGATGGGAACATCATCCATACAGAAAATTTTCTCCATGTGTGAAGAATAGCACAGCTATCCATAGCTATCTATTACCAATGTTTTATGGAAACTCCTTTTAACCATGCCACTAACTGCAGAGCCCAGGCAGAGGACATACTTCACCTGTAATTGAAAGGCAGACATTCACAAGGGAAAGATGCAGCTTTTCTATCAATCACAGCAATACTGTCCACATACTAAGCAAAGAGTAAGAGATGAGAAAATACTTTATCATTTGTGCAAAGACAGTAGCAATCACACATAAAAATTAATGGGAAAGTAATACACATTAGAGTTTCAAAGAAGGTCAAAACTTCACTGGTTTAGAACAGTGCATGATGCTGAAGATGCATCCCTTGATTTCCAACTTACTTCATTCTTCATGATGCTCTCCATTCAGAAAATTCAGGTTATGTAATAAATCTAATAGTTTTAAATTTATATTCGCATGAAAAATGTAAATACAAGTAATTACATTTTGTTTATGTTACTGTTAATATTTTTCTTCCAGTAGGATCAGGCCTCCACTGTGTTGGATGCAGAGTAATCTCCCTCCCCATCCTCTGTCTCAGTCATGTGGAAGGAGTTGTTCAGTGTCAGTCTGTCTTATCTGCCCCTCCAGTCATCCACCCTGGACATGAACACAGCTCTTTTGCACTAGCACAAGATAATTCATTCAGGCAGACTGGACCACACCTGGATGAATGACCTGGCAATAAATTTGGCCAGTGCCTAGTTTAACACAACTGAGGACCACTGGATTAATTTGTTTTTTATTTTGTATTAGGAGTTCCAATAGCAGAAGGATTGAATTTGTAAGAATTAAAGTCTTATTGTTGCATACCTGGTAGCACAAGCAAAAGGCATTACAGTTGCATCCATGAATGGATGTCTTTAAATGACAGACAAGTACTGCACAGGCATTGCCCCTCTGAAGACAGCACTTCTGCCTACATAGATGAGTTTTCCTTAAGAGATTATCTTTGAAATTAAAAATTCATTGTGGAAAGGGAAGAGAATAGAGCCCTCTCAGGACAAGCTGGTAAAGCAAACAGCTGCCACCCATGCTCCAGCACTGACAACAGAGCACTGCTCAACCCCGACACCAGACACATCTGTACATTCTTTTATTTAAGAATTCTAGAGGTGTCAATTCCTATGGCAAAATATTTCTAGTCCTCTGCTCAGGCCACAACCACATAATCCTTTCGAAGGAAACAAAGTATATCAGTTGGATTTCTTAATGTGGACCAAGAATTCATTTCATTTTAAAATAAATAAATCAATACATACATACACTGGCTATAAAACTGGATGAGTTTGGCTTGACTAGGACTGATTTTGGAAGTGACAGTAGATCTCAGTTTTTTAAGGCAGAAACGCAGGCATGAAGTCTTCCTTTAAGAATTTTAGAAAAGTTTCCTTAGTCACTAATATTGTTTCTGCCTTCAAAGAAATGTAGCAATAAAAGACAAGACTCTGATGTGCACATGAAGCAGCTGAGCACAGACCTGTGTACGTGGTGGGGACAGGTAACCAACTCAAAACAACATTTTCTGTAATAACCAACCCAAGCAATACTTCTCCTACATGGCCTAGCTTTTGTGTGTTCTGTCATGCTCAGTCATCAGAATATTGCTGTTAAAACAAGTGAGAGGGGTTTTTTTCCTTATGCAAATGCAGTGATTATTTACCAGGTTCCCAAAAAAAAAAATGATTCAAGGCAGATACTGGAAGCTGAACACAAGAATGCCACTCCAGGACTCCATGATTCAGTCCTCCGCAGCCTTGTTCCTCCTGCAGTCATCTGTAACCTCAAAAAGCAAGCAAGCAAGCACAGAGCACATGCAAAGACTGGGTGTTCCAAAAGGGGAGCATCTGGCCTTCTCTCTACATGACTGACAATAGCTATGCAGAAACCAATGGCCTGCAGATGCAGGTCCAGACCTGGCCTCTGGTTTAGCCAGCAGCAAGTGAATGCATCAACCTGAGGAGCCTTCCCTATGAACTTCCAACAATCATTTTCCCGATGAATAACAACAGCAAATAATCCCACACTCGTAATAAAGGTGGACATAACACAACCCCCCCCATGGGCTCACTTTGCTCAGATACTTAAATAATTATAAACAATTAATCTGAAACATTCCTAAAGTATCTCTAAAGTTATATTAGTCCAGATTTGGTTTATGGGACGCATCTTTATTACTTTCATTGAAGGTGAGGCAGCTCCATCAACTAAAATTCTTTCTTGTTAACTTAAATTCTGAAGAAGGAGGAGGTTCTAAGCCACAAAGCCAGTGCAAACATATCTCAGAACATGTTAGGTTAATGGGGCTGACAAATTGTCGGTGACAGCAGGAATGTCCTCACACACTGCTGGGAGATAAAAAAAAAGCCTATATTTAGAGGTTTGTGGGTACCCAGCTCAGTTCTTCCCAAGCAAGGAGAAAGATGCAACTCATGATATCAGATTCCAGTTTTAACCAAGTAAGATTATATTTAGTTCAAGGATTCAACAAAAAGTACTTAGAAAGGAGAAGTTTTATGAGTGTTATTAGACTAGACACTTCACAACCTGCAACTTTGTGCTCACAGCATTTGCAGATGCAATCCTTTGTTAGCTCGAGTTTCTGGTGCCTTACTATACCACCCACAAACATCAGCACTCTCAGTTTATTATCCCATTTAAATAATGATTTCTCAGCTGGAGAACATCCTCCACCAACAGGCTCGGGTAAGGACACCACCTTTAATGTGCAGACTGGGTGGGAAGACAACAGCCCACATCACAAAATCCAGTCCATGCTGAAACTCACATGATTCCATGACATAGTTGTCTTTGAACACATAGCATCTGAGAATAGTTTTTCTCAGATATAGTCATTTTCCCCAACTGGAATCAGGATCAGTTTCTGCTTTGCAGGATCAGTTTCTGCTTTGACTATCTTCACAAATCAAGCCCAGAGACATTAAACGAGAAAGATGTTTGCTCTCTCTCATTGTTGCATTCCCTCTACATACACTAGTAAAGTTACCACGCTAGTAAAACACTGCAGAGAACGTCATTTTTGTTCACTGTAAATGGTATACAAATGTGCTTAAGCTTTCAAAAGCTCTCTCCTATTCTCCAAGGGACTCATAAACAAGGCACAGCCACAGAAAACACTAAAGGCAAAAAGAAATTCTGTCACACACAAATACACTAAAATTATTTATGCCTCATACAATACTCTCAGATAAAAAACTGTAAGTCCATGGGCTCCTCTAAAAACAAACTCTTCTTGTATTCCAGTAGTGTACTGCAGCAGGTGAGAAGGCTCAAGTGTATAAAATACCTTGAAATCCAGAGTTAAGAGATGGCATATTAGCCAGATACACAGACATTAGGAATGATTTAGTTATGTAGCCACATATACTATAAACAATTTTCAGCTCTGGTCCTTGCCATATCAGGCATCTTAAACTAAGATGCAATTTTAAGATACAATCATGTATTAATCTATATTTGTTTTGTTCAGGATTTTCTTTCTCCTTGTCTCTGGTATACTATACAGACTACAAGTTTGAAATCTGCATTTTGTTAAGTAGAACATGACCTCACAACTTCAGGCCTGTTTTAATACAGTATAGTGTAGCAGTGACTTTTAAGGCAGAGGTGGTGGTGCCATTTCTACATTTAGCTTTGTTTGCACTGGAGGCAACACAATATTAGGGAAAAACCTCATTAATTTATTCATTAATTCAAATAAAGTTTCTGCATAAAACACAAACACTCCAGATAAATATTATATCATTTGTTAAGGGAAAGCAAGCCACATTGTAAGGACAGTGAGCTACAAACACCACTATGACTTTCTTTGACTTCTGTTCTCATAAGGTTTCCTCAGAGTTCCACTGATCCTCTCAACTATGGTGCAATCATAGGGTCATGCACTAGCTGCAAGCATGCACTGGGCTCCTTTGTCTCCTGCTGAAGAGTTAAGAAGATTTCACAGAGCTGCTTCCTGCCAGAATTGCTAAGAAGCCACTTTTAGCTACACCTAAGGTGCTTTCCTGTCCTTCTGTTCCTTGGCGTTCACCTGGGTGACTCACAAGGAAGGATTAAATCTGTACCCTTGAAGTTCACCGAAAGCCAGAAATTCTTATTCTTTGTAAGCACAACAATTCTTTTGCAGTTTCTCCAATTTGCTTCCTGTAACTGACTCTTGTTCCAAACATCAGAAGATCCCTACTGGCTTGGACCCAAAAAGCATTCGTGGTCCAGGCTCAGTCACTGACCATGACAGTTAGCAAGTACCTAGAGAAGAGAATAAGATGAGCATGCAGCACAACTTAACCAGCTTAACAGTCTGTTGATTCACAGATTTTGTTTCTGTGACTAAAAGGCTTGGGAAGATTTTTCTTCCATGAGTTTGCCCAATTGCAACATCCCATAGCAGTAAGTTTCAAAGTTGAAAAACATACTGCAGAGAAGTGCCTTCTTTTCAACTGATTTTCAACCTATTGGTTCCTAGTTTCATTTGATTTGTGTTAGTTCTTAAATGGAAAGAGATTATTTTTTCCCTATTTATCATCTCTGTTGCATATATCATTTCAGAGACTTCTATTGCCTCTTCCCTTCCAATCCTTTCCTTTCAGGATGAAGAAACACAATCAATTTACTCTTGCCTAGTAATAAAAATGTTCCATACCTTCAACAAATTTTGTCATCATTTTACAATTTTCCTATTCAGAGCACAGTCAAGTTTGCAAACAAAAATCTCTGTAACAAGTGATGAATGAACCTCAGGTAGCTTCAGAAAGCATGCCTTATTGTGGATTTATTAATTTAAATAACTTCTCTTTGTTCAAATCCAAGGGTTTTCTCCTCCTATGCTCACAGCAGAATCTCATGAATCCCACAACCAGTTTCTCAGGTGAGGCCACAATTTCCTCCCAAATAACATCCTCACTCTGTTCTCTGTCTCTCTCTCTCATTTCCTAAACTGCCATTCACACAAATCTGGTGGAAAAATGGCTCTGGTGCCTCACACCTGTTGCATCCACACATCCTGCTGAGGACCAAGCAAACCTTTGTTATTACAAGAATCTCAATGCTTATAAAGCATGCAGTTTATACATGTTTACTTGTAGGTACATTATTTCCAGTGAAGATTTTTATTATTAAAATTTAAACCCATGATGTACAAAGATCTGAATCACATACATAGTAATTAGAAAGAATTATATAGAATTTGCTGACCTTTGCTTCTGACCCATGAGGAATCACAAACAGTTAAACCAGCTGGTGACAGTACATCACTGAATCCCACCTTGCATCTTAGAATTGTAGAATCATTGATGTCAGAAAAGATCTTTAAGATCATAAGGTACAACTAAACAGTCTTGAAACAAAAAAATAAACACTAAAACTAGAACTGACAAGGTAACACCACTAAAAATGTATCTTAGCAATCAGGATACTAATACATCAGTATTATGCCAGTATCAGCACTAAACGGAACTCTACTACCACAAATTATAGAGAAAGTACATTTGCAGATTTCCAAATGTCTAGTCAAATCACATACTAAACAGAGACAGCAACTGTTTAGTTTAGGAGAATCTTTGAATGTTTGCAATAAATCCTCCGAACTTTTATTATGCCAGCACTTACTCCACTGGTTTACAGTCTGACTAAAGTAAAGAATCCTCATGGTTGATTCAAATAACATCCTTTTACAGGATTTCTCAAAGACAGGTGAAGAAAATTACATAAGACAAAATAATGGATGGAGAAATGGGGCATGACCACCTATTCATCACTTCACTTGTTGCACAAATGCAGCTAAAAGATTTTCCATAGCTTCAGGCTCATAGTTGTACTTATAAAATCTTTTCCTGACAAATTCTAATCAAAACAGGTGATGATGATAAGGAAAGACAGCTTTTTTAGAGTTATTATCCAGCAACTTATTATCCCACAGTACTTTCAAAGCTATTAAGAATGGAAAAGATTTTAAAACAGAAAACTAGGTCCAAAGTTTGCTAAAGTCTAGGCCCAAGTTCCCAGCACCAATCTGTCTGCACTGACAGAAGGATGATAAAAAACTTGAGAATGCTAAATACCATTAAGAATCCGGTTTTAATATCTATGTATGAGTATCTCTCTAGAAATTCCTCTCACTACCCTGGTGGTGATCACATTAGAGCTGATTTACAGCTAGCCTGTAGGACCAAAGCCATCTCTCCTTAATTTCTCTGAATTTCTCAATCTATGCCAGCTATTCTACCAGGCAGTTGCCAATACAGGGACTTTTTGCCTCTGACATTTCATTTTCAAGTGAATAAAATTAAACTTACCTGAATCCTAGTGTTTGCTAGTGTATTTGGAACAAATAAAGCTCTCCCAGTATAACTCTCCTGCACCACATGTTGTACTGCTGTCAGCGAGGAACAACCCTGGCACAGCTTTTCAGGTGTGCTACCCCTAAGTCAGGTATGGCTAGAACAGATATCATGTGGCCTGGACAAAGGGGTTGGAGCATTTTGTTGACATTGGTACAACCCACACCCCTTTCCAAAAATGCCCAACAAATAAATAGGACCTCCACTATTTTTTTTCCTCCACAACATTCATGTCTGGGCACAGACTCACCCTACTGCAACCTACTTACTGCCTTACAGAGTTAATTGTTGAATGTTGTATGGCAAAGAGCATCTTCCTTGTTTCCATGTCCAATATGTAATATTACTGCAGTACAGAGGCTCTATAAGGTTAGGGAAATTTACTTGCACATTCCTTCTCTATGTTGTTTATAATAGGGTAAAAGTCTTGTTTTGAGACAAAACACAAGAAAAACTAAGGCAATGTCATGTTATTGTGCAGCATAAGATAGAATAGTACCTCAAAAGAGAATAGGACAATATATCCCTGCAAGAATCCCCTGAACAAAATGCTACAGCAAGGACACAGAGATGTCAACAGACACTTCATGCATTTTAGGAAAAGCCTTTAGATTTTGTGTGGCTTTCTGCTCACTTGCTGAGATGACAGCCAAAGTTTACTCATAGGTTCTTTAATCTGATAGTTGTCCAAACTTTCCCAGTCAAAACATGGCAAGACTGTGCAGTGGGACTGCAGATTTAAATCAGGGGTTTACAGCTGTCAGTCCCAGAATGATAGCATCTGTTGGGCTTGTCCTCCATGAAGGACATGGGTTAAATCAGCAAGAACTATTTTTTAAAGGCCGTGGCTGAGAACAAGACACCTTCTTCTGATGCAGACAAGAGAACCTGTTGGCTGCAGATGAGTTGTTTACTTGTGTACCAGACCAATATTCTAAAGCAGAGTTGCCCAAAGAAAACTTCTTGTCTTCAAAACACTACCTTGGATCAGCGTAAATTGGAGGACAAGAGAGTCATTTTACTTTACTAATTCATGAATGAAAGGTACCTGTTATTTGAAGGCACCCCCAGCACTGTGTGCAGTCATGACAAATCTCCGTGACGGACTGGAATTTTATTAGGATAATGTTTCTTAGCCACAAGTAAACATGCACAAATTTACAAGAGCACTTTGATTTCTGATCTAGTCTAAAAAGACTGATTTCCTCAGGACTGCTGGGCTTGAGGATTTAAGATACCCTTGGCTACCATTTTCCCCTAATTGTGAATGATAAAGGTGATCTTCACAAAATAATGCTACTGAAAGGATAAATAAGCAACAGAGGTGAGCCCTGTACTTTACATTCAGCCCTTTCCCACTCACTCTGCAATAGGAGACAATCTGAGCACAGTCTGAGAAGGCAGATATAGCAGAGAAAATGTGACAGAAACCAACACAAAATACAAACTGGAGACTGGCAGTGGGGAAAAGCTGGCATGCAGTCGCATGGCTGAGAAATTTAGCCGTATACAGTGCCTTCCACACAGGTCCTTTCTTGCAATCATTTTCATCATACAGCTGGCAAGCAGCAATAGCTCAACAGAAATACACTAGAAACAGACCTTTCCTCATACCTTGGTTCCTCCTGTCCCTACAAAAAAACTCTCTGATCCAAGTAAAGCTCTCCATGTAAGAACAGAAGTTGCTTACCCTTGAATGGAGATTTTGTTGCAGACGCAGACAAACGTCTCTCAGAATATACAAATCCTGCAGTTCACCACTTACCTATCCAGAGTGTCCTGAGGCACTTTACTCCCTCCAGCTCTGCTGTTGACACTGGCATTCTTGTTGGCAGTCATGGTCATTTCTGCTTTCTAGAAATGTGGATATCTGTGAGGAAAAAAAAAGTCAATTAACATTCAACAAGCCCAAATGACAGTTAAGTGCTAGAACTACCATGCTGTGTAAAGGCAGAAGTCCAGGTATAAAATGCAGTAAGTCTAGTCATGATCCTGAAAAAGTAAACCCTACCTCCCTACTGCCATTCTTTCATATCTACAACCAAACTCAGAGCCCAGTCCTACAAAGAGAAATATCTTGTGGGAATTAGGTGAGTCCTTCAGGTTCTGACCTGTCTGACAAACAGAGCTTGATACCGAGTTCACAAAATATTGCATGTTTAGTGTGATTTTTCCATCCATCAGTGTATATGGAGAACCCAACAATTCCACTGTGTGATACATGCAAATACCATAGCTATGACGGACATTTTGACCACACAAAAGCTATTCCAAGGACAGAAACAATCTCTCTCAATTGTAAAGTGCAGCTCTATTATGGAAATATTTTCTAATAGTGAAATTTATCCAATAGTGGATTTGTTGAATATAATTTTCAAATCTCCTTGTGGTATGAAAATATCACAAATAATTTTCTCTACTGGCCTCAAGATTCTTTAAGTAAAACTGTATTAAGACACTTTTAAAATCCTGGGTAATATAATGAAACTTTAACAACGCCCAGCTATTTTTTAGTAAGATGGTAATACCAAAAGTTGTGAATTCCATTTCAATCCTGTATATTCAGCTAAGTGCCCAAAAGATGGGTCTTCTGTGACATTGCTGCACATTGGCAAAGAAGCAGTCCAGTCCCATGATTTATTTTGCCTTCATCCCATTATCTTAATAGGAATGTGGTGCTGTGACTGAAGGGACAATATGTGATACGGACACAGGCCAGGATGTAATCCAAAGTATGCAAAAGTGGTAACCCCTAACATCATGCCCTCCTGTTGGCTATGTCCCATGTTTCTCTGATGTAGAGCACAGTTCTTAGTGGCCATTTTTTCTGTCATTGTCATCTCTTGAGAAATATTTTGCAAAATGAGGGAAGAAGGTATTTTCATGTCATGATAAGATTTCTAAAATGCCAGCAGAGTCCCCTGGGAAACTAATCGAACAGTACTTGTTCCATCTGAGGCCAAAGGAGTAATTTATCCAGGATTCTGTAACTCTGCTGGCACCACTCTGGATGGTTTCTGAGATGCTCCTAAGTTTATAAGCTAAAATATCTACCATGGTTTACAGCACTGCCACCCATGATCTGACCAGAACTACCCATTTTTAAGACCATTAATGGCACAGCTAATGCAAAAATAAGGAGTGTTACAAAACTTTTTGTTTACTCAAACCCACAGTAAGTCCAGACTGCTTGGGAAGCCACTGTAATGTGATGCTGAAAAGCAAGCTGGGTACTGACAACACACAAAAATCCCTGCACTAACAGAGCCATTGCAGTGAAGAGGACGTTCTGTAACCACTCCATTCCAAACAGTGCTGCCACAAATACAGTCAGAAAATCTCCTGCAGATTGCAGCTCCAGAGGCAGTCAATCATGCTGACCACAGACTCCAGGTCTACTTATCCTTCTCCAATGTCTTGTATCAATTTTCACAGATTAAGTGGAGATTTTTTTCCCCAGTTGGCAACATTTTTTCTACACTGAATCTCCCCAGATTCCTCCAGCCTCTCACTGTTATTGTTAGAGTTACATTATCAAGATAATTGGGTTGTTACAGAACTGCCTGTTCCAACTGGAAAAGGGATTGCTTGGGACAAGAAAGGAAGCCTGCTGATGCTGGCCAAGCTTTCTAGGACTGTACATTCCACAGGGAGCAGGCAATTTTTTTCATGTTTTCCACTCACCAGTTCAATACTTTTACTGTGTTAAATCTGTCTAAATCACATATTAACAATTAATATGAGAAAAATCAGAGACAAACGTGGCATAAGAAGAATAATAACTGTTACCATGTGTTACATTAACTTTCCAAGATTTACTTTTCTGTTTAAGAAAAAAATAAATTCAAGAAACCCTAAAAAAGATGGGATACTGACCTGGCACATAAAAAAAAAGATAAGTGTGTGCTTTTATGCTGTTGTTGTTTTCTAAGAGTCAAAGCTGGATAAAAATACTTGCAGTCAATATTTAAAAGAAATGATTATTTAAACCTCACGTTTCAAGGCTACCATAAATATCAAATAGGTCAAATTGATTTGTTTTCAGCACGAGAGGAATTGAGTTCTAGAAGACAATTTCATGAGATATGTCAAATTTAGTAAGATAAGTGTATTTCTACCCATGCAGTTGAAACTCCAGTATATATGGTGATATCAGCAGACTGTCATATGCAATTTTTCTTTATTGCTTAATTTGGATTAATATTTTACTGTAGGTCATGCTGGTACCTTCCCAGCATATGCAGGGAAAATGCAAACAAACTGAACATGGCAGAAAAATATTCAATCAACAATTTACAGAGGTGCCTGGAAGAAAAGGGTTATACCCACCAACATCCTCACAAAAAACACCCTAAACTAAATTTTATGATCACATAGAAGTTATTTTAGAGCCTTCACATGAGTCTGACAGCCCTACAAGTTTATTGAATCATTGTATGGCAAGAATCACATCCCTTGGGCATGGGTGAGAGCATTCTTCAATACTGTATTTGCAAATTATTCTTCATTCAGCAATGAAACTTCAAATCTCTCAAGCATTGTGACATACTGTTAAAAACATATCCAAAAATAGTCATGTCACATTCCACATTGCCTAGTAAACCATCTAACTAAACTTTGTCTAAAAATGCAGAGTTCTGTTTTATTTGTAAAGAAATCCCCTGAAACCCTTATTTAGCTATAATTTGTTCTTGATTCCAGGCATGGTCTCGCTAATTTCACTAGGACAACCCTCAAATTGGCAATTTAATGGGCCCAAAATTAATTTAATGGTAGAATCTAGACATTCTTCATTATTACATCCATTTTATCTGAACCCTCCACAAACCATTTATCAGGATCAAAAAGTAGAGATGACAGACAGATGTAAAAGATGGTGTGATGGCAACATGGGATCTGCTGCTCATGCCAGGCAAAGTTCAACATCCTGACTGGAAATGGCTGTTACAATGCAGATATTTCCTAACAGATTTTTATCATTCCAGGAAGCCCCAGTGACAGAATATTCCTTATGGCCCCTCTACCCTGCTCTTAGCAGTATCTTTACATTGTTAAAATTGAAGTGTGCCCTGGAACTTTGTTCTGGACAGATGAGGTACTAAAAAGCCATCACACTTTAGACTAATGAACTTATGGCATCATTAATTTTCTAATTCCATTAACAGATGTTGGCAGGAGAGACGTAAATCCTATTCTCCTCTCCACTGAAGTTTAAAATTATTCATAATTTCCTAAAGCATTCCAACACTTTGGAATCACCTACTTTTAGTCTCATTACAGTACAAGTGAATGAGAGTAGGCTGAGGAGTGAGGCTTTCAGCAAGTACCTGAAAAGTCAAAGCAATCAAGAGTGCTTTATTCCCTAAGGTCTCAAGAAAACATTCTGCTTTCTAATACACACTGTGTCCATCAATTAGCACATCCCAAGAATTAATTCCCTCCTCTCCTTCTGTGGAAGGCAAATAACATTAAACCTAGTTATTCATGACTCAGGCTCAGATGTCTTAAGCAATGTCTATATAAGGTGTCTTTGATCAATATGATTTATGGAAAACATTTTCATAATTTGAATCATGACATCTTCCATTCTGTTAATATAACAGGAGCAGACATGGATTTTTTCAACTAAAATTTCTTCAGTCCAACAGATATGCTTGTTTGCATGCTTGTTGGGGGGTTTTTTGGTTGTTCTCAATATTGTGCTCAATATCCCTTCCTATCTATATGGTCCTTTTCCCTACTTAAGTCTTGAAACAGATTGATTGCACTGCATTTTCTGCACTCATTTTCAAAGCATGATTTTCACTAAATCTGTAGTCCCAACAAGAACTCCTTAGAGTATGTTGCAATGCTTCAAAGCCAGTTTTCTGAATGTCAGGTATTCTGGCAGCTCATGAAGAGGAATACAGATTCTGCTACTTACTGATGAATGCTGAACTCACACAAACAGGAGATAACACATACATGGCTCCAGCCCTCTCAGCCAGGCTGCAGCACAGAGCAGATGAAGTTAGGAGGGTGGCAAAGAAGACTTTATGTAGAGTGTCTGATGATTTGAGAAGGGAGCCTCCGAGCCTTCTCCTGGCATTATCACTAACATAGGTGTAAATTCTACAAAGAAGATGTACACATCCAGCAAGGATGTCAGTTGTATTCATAAGACTTCTCTGTTCTGGACTTCTGCTGTTTTTGAGAAAGGTCTGTCAGTGACCATTCACTGTATGTAATGTCCTTGTTGACTTGTGTTGCAAGCATTAACCTACAGTTAACTGTCCTAAACTGAACACATCTATATTGTAATCAGTATCATTTATAAGGTCTAGTTTGGATTCTTGAGATCTGCTTGAGATCTTGATTTTCGGAAGCCTTTTAAGGCATATGATTTTCCTCTTGAAATTCCACTGATCTGCGACCTGGAAGATATGGGGAAATATTACTGCTTTAGTCTGCCCTCCAGACAAGAGACCTGGAGACGTTATAGGGAGGCACAACAGGGAAGAACTACAGACTACTTAAAAAAAACTTATGCTTTTGAAAAAGTACTTTATAATAAATGCAAACTCTCAGGAATATAACAATCTATTTGGTCTACTTATTTTTCTCCTAACAGCAGCTGTAACAGAATGTCTCTAGGCATTGAGAAGTCAGCTTAAGACATTGATACATTCTTCTGAGTGCTTTAAGGAAGCTCGCCCACACTTCAAGTTTTGTATAGCTAAGCTTCTGCTTAAGAGTCACAGCTTGCTTTGTGGCAATTTGCCTACTCCCTTCCAGTAACACAGATAATTATGTCCTCCCAGAGCAACATCAGTTCTGATGAACTGAAAAGTCTAATAAATTTTTTAAATATTCCTGCCCTCAGAAGGCATCTGTAGAGACCCCAAAGAACATTTACAAGAATGACATGCTTTTATCAGACATACCTGTTCTCTAAGCTGAGACACTAAGTTTAGCTGTGCAATACCATCCAAACAAACATAAAGAGGTAAAGGATCTGCTCAGTCAGGGCTTTGGAGATGCTCAGAAAGTAGTACTTCAAGTATTTCATCCTAAATGTAGACTTTGCAGCACACAAAGAGCTTGACTGTGTTGACACCAACACACTTCTTAAAATATGAGAATTTACTGCCTTTAAGGGTAGTCCTAAAGGTTGGAAAAACAGACCTTGTGCTATCAGCAATGTGTACATGCCTGAGTCATATTACACTTCCAGGGTAATCTGTAAGTGAGAAAACAAGATCAAGCCATTCATACAGCTATGTACATCTGAGTCCCTGACTGAGAAAAAGTGCCTATGGCAGTGTACAGTTTCAGGCCTCTCACTTCTAAAAGAACATTGAGGTACTGGAGAATGTCCAGAGAAGGGCAATGAAGCTGGTGAAGGGTCTGGAGCACAAATACGATGAGCATTGCTTGAGGGAGCTGGGGGTATTTAGAGTGGACAAGAGGAAATCAGGGGGACCTCATTGCTCTCTACAACTACCTGAAAGCAGGGTGTAGCGAGGTGAGGATTGATTTCTTCTGCCATGTCTCAGGGGAAAGGACAAGAGAAAAGGGCTTTAATGTGGGCCATGAGAGGTTCAGGTTAAACGTTAGAAAAAACAATTTCACTGGGCATTGGAATAAATTGTCCAGGAAGGTGGTAGTGTCACCGTCTCTGGAAGCGTTCAAGAGATGTCTGGATGTGGCACTTTTGGTGGTTGGTTTAGGCATGATTGTGGTGGTACTGGGTTGATGGTTTGACTAAATGACCTTGAATGTCTCTTCCAATCTTGATGATTCTGTTTATAGATAACAGAACCAAAAGAAGAGGGTTTGTGAGACTTCTCATTTTTATGATGCTGCAAAAGGCACAGATTTTGACTGATACTAGCCCCAGAAAGTCATCCTAAGTTTTCCTCCCTGCAATCCACAGCTTGTTTCCAATCAAGTCGAGGAGCAGTCTCTGCTAAGTTTTCACAGCCAGATGACAAGTTTACTTCTAGCACCAAATTCCTACTGTAATCAACAGGAGGGTGGTGGACTTGGTTGTCATTGACCTTTGCAATGCCAATCCACCCTCTCAGCAATTCAGTCCCCACTGTACTACACGGGAACTGATGTTTCAGCACTTAATGAAGGGGAAAGAACTTACTTGCCTTCAGCATAGGCTGGCAGGTCCTCAGAAGGCTGCCTGAAAAGCAGGCACACTGCCTAGAGCAGGGACAGCTCTCTACTGCCTCCTCAATCCTCCTTTCCCGTTCTTCTGCCACCTAAAATCTTTTCTCTTTTTGATATTCTTGCACTTGCCTATGTGGCCTATGTTGCGCCTTCCTCATTTGTCTCCCTCACTCTTCTTTACTTTCTAATTGCTTCATTTATCTTCCCTGGAGCTGTTTTTTTTTCCCCTTGATTTGAAAAAGGACAATACCTTGTGGAATGAACAGACTTCACTTGAAACATTCTACAGGTCCAAAACTGGTGTCCAAAGATAAGAATTCCTTGCTAAGCTCCTCTATTACCTTAGTATTGCTAAGGCAATCACAGCTTCCAAACAGAAGGAAAACAATATGAAAATCAAAGAGATCAGTGCTACTGTACATTTGCATTCACCTTTTATGAAGGTATTTTCACCAATATTTGGTGTGACCATGCTTCTCAGGTTATGGATTGCACAAGTGTCTTTGAAAAATGTAATTACAGGAATTCTCTGGCACTTAGGGCATTTGCTTTACCTTGCTTCAGTATTAATAAGTACCAAGAAGGTTTTGTTTGTGCTTTGCTCTCTTACATTACTGGAATTGTATCTAAGCTGAAGGAAGTTGGACCAAATCCAGCCTTTGGACTGAATCTTTCTTCCTTTCTGCATACAGGTGAGACCAATCGATTTGTGCCACATCTAGTACAGTCACTAAAAGTCCTTTTCACCTGGGTAGTAGTCCATACAAGGCTTCCTTCCAAATGGGATAAATTACAGCTAGTGCTGTACCAGCAGGGAAGTAAGTTCACTCTGACTTCTTCCAAGTCATTTGTGCTAAATGTGTTGCTTAAAGGGCTTTCACTGAATATAAGGAGTTCACGTCTATTGACAAATCAAACTGGATTAAACTGGAGTCTCCTTTAAAAGTGACTGCTCCCCAGGGAAGGAAGAAGGAGACATTAACAGACAATATGTGTTTGTTTTTGAACCAGAAGCTAGTGTTTCCCTGTGTAGGTTGAAGAAAAAAGGTTGGTTTTTAAAAAAATACAGTGACTATTTCAAGCTTCATTACCTTGATTTGAGACAAGAGGGTAGAAACATTTTACAATACCACACATTCTCAATCCATCATTTATACCAGCTCTCTCTTTCAGAGAACTCATTCGTGTGAAAACCAACTATTTGACCTTTTTTCTTCTTGTGAGGCTGATTTTCAGGCATTCATTTGGATTATTCTGGACTGTCAGGAAAACACCCCTTAAAAATGGCTTCAAAATATGTTACTTAAAACTGAATTTGTGTTTTCCCTTTAGGACAGAAATCTGTTTGACTGTGGACAGCATTCTAAGTGGTATATTTTCCTGCAGTGTATGAAATACTATTTTAATCTTGCAAACATGAAAGCTAATTTTGCTTTTAATTTTTTGAGAACGGAAAGAGACAAAAATGGATAAACATGCATCAAGACATCTTCTGCCTGACACAAATGCAGCAGGAACTCATGAAATTAATGTAACAAAAACTCTCAGATTTCACACACTAAAAGTTGGATTTAGATGCAAAGCATCTACATTTTCCTCACATGGCTTCAGCAAGAAAATTACATGTGCACCTCAGATCTGGACCACTGTGTTACAGAAAGGTGTACCTTCAGCATCAGTCACAATCTGTAAATCCTCTCAACTAGCCCTATACTAAACTTACTGAACACCAATTTGTTGAAAGCCCTTAGCAATCACATTTTGCAATAACGACTTAGATGAAAATAGTCAGAGGCATATATATTTTGGCATTTGCAATACAAATATTTCCACAATGGCCAGACATCGCTATAAAAACAGCCTACTTTGAAATTGTGCCCAACAAATATCACAGTTCCTTGGTATTATTCTTCCTTTGTCCCTTCCCTTCATCCTCGGGATTTTTGCATAAAAACACTCATTCAAGTCTCAGGAGCTCACCTGCTCCCCTTACTTACTCCTCAGTGAAGTCTTAGTTAGTCCTCTAATAGCAATACCAACATCATCTGCACAATAATGAACTGCTTCTTGTGACACAAAAACCAAATTATACATTTGGTAAGCAATGAGAGTAGGTCAGCTTTAAGGAACAAAGATTCTTTTTCATTAATATTTTTTGTGTTACAAAGAATATGATGAGAAAATAGAATATTCTTTATGAGTCACTGGTAAAGGGACTGAGTTATGCCAGTTGAGCTATTTCCCAACATCATTTCTAGAAGGAAGCTGTGTTACCCAAAAACATATGAAGCACACTCTGCTATACAGAGAGTGGCTTAACAAAGTCCTATTACATTGTGATTTAAACATGACTTAACTTTCCAGGTTAGAAAAATAACCTTCATTTTCATATATTGATTTTTGCTCTATAAAATAGAAACAAGTCACAGCTTGTATTTAAGCAGAGGAGAATTGACAGCATTCTAAATACTCTACATGAACTCTACATGCAGATGTTCTTACTATGTTTAGGGTGGGTAACACCCTTCCCAAATTGTCTTGTACAAGGGCATGCTCAGAAGTTAAATTATAGTCAACGGATTATATAAGAGCAAGCAGTAAGCTATAAATTAATAACTTGGCTTCCCACTGCCTGCCCAAACAGACCCTTGAGCTTCCCCTCCCACACTCCAAGAGGCAGCAGTGAAGTTGACACTTGCAGAGCTTGAAACAGCCTTTCATTTTGGAACTATAATTGTGACAGTGTGGAAAACATATTCTACAACAGCAGTAGATCATCTTTGAATACCAGTACCTCAGTAAGGTCAAGAATTAATATCTGGTGATACTATGAATCTTTTAGTTAGGTCACTATGTCCCAGTAGTTGCGTTAATGTTCTATCCCCCAGAAGCAGGTCCTGTCCATGATATCCAAGCTGCCAATGCTTCTATACTGAAGCAACTATTAATCTGCATGGACTGTCTCAATATGATGATATAAAAGCATCCTGGGAGGATGAGGTATGGGTTGGAGACTTCATGAATATAAGTAGAAAATACTGGCCAAAGCTATCTTGGCTTGTACAGAGAGATGAGAACAACCTTGTGTCTGTCTCTTTAGCTCTTGGCAGTTACTCAGGGAATACGTAGAAAGGCACAGAGAAAATCTTAATTTCACTGTATCCAAAGTACATCCAGAAATGACCCTGTACACAGGCATTAGCAGCAACAAATGGGATGGTGATTAAGTCCATTGTTTGTATTAGGGATTTGTGCAAGAATCTTTCAGGAGAGGTATCTGTTTACATTTAGAAATTATGTTCTCACACTTAAAGTAACATCTGCAGGATGCAGGAGCTCTGAGCTATGTTTGAGTTCTGACATGGATTTCTTTTGCAGTCTTAGGAAACCTGCTTAAAGACCTTAAATTCAGCATCAGAGTGTAAAACTCACCACCCACGTTCTGACAACTGGTAGAATGGCCCATTTTCCCAAAGCTGCTCCTATATTTCCCTACTCCAGAAATCTATGGCTTGTTATGTCCATATATCACTGCTCTACTCAGGGTAGTGATGTAAACCAGGAATAACTTTATGACTTAGCTCACACACAAACAGTGAGGACCTGTTGTTTATTAAATTCAAATTCTCTAGAAACATGGTGGAGCCCAGTCATGGGACTATCACCAATGGTAAACACAACAATAACAAAGACATGCCATTGCTCACCAGCTTCTGCAGTCACTAAAACCACCCTGTCCTGCCTCCTGTGGCTGCCTTTGCTAAAAATTGGCTTCTCCTGGGACAATGAGTACCTGTCTCATGCACAGTGGTTTTCTGATTCAGATTCCCTTCGTTTCTATGAATGTCTTGGCTACTGCCTCCCTCTCCTTCAAATCCTACATGCTCTAAGCCAAAACAAACCCAAGTCCCTGTGCTCTCAGGATGATAAACTAGAGCAAGGTGTGAGCAGCCTGATTCCATACCCTGCCTGCCTAAGCTCCATCTCCCACAATTAAATAGAAATATGTGAGAGAAGCATGAATCCAGCAAAAGGAGTGAACCCAAACCTTCCTCATAGCTGTGCCACTGAAACAGAGGATGTACACTAAAGATAAAAAGGCAATAAGAAACCCCAAATGGGAAGAGAAATACACTCTCATTCTTCCCCTCCATGCTGGGAACACACTCTGTGTCCCCCAGAGAGAGTCTATATTTCCTCCTGCTTAGGAGTGTTTTCATTTCACGGCAAAAATCTTCCTCATGTAATAAACTTTGAATTTTCCCAAAGATACCTCAAGAAAAATAGATCTGCATTACTGTGGTAACCTGACATGAGACTTCACCAAAAGAGAGAAATTCCTGCAGTCTTGCAAAGCAGGTGCAAGTTCACAAGAGTAAGAAGGATCCAAACTCTGCATAGTTTCATACAAAAGCCCAATCTCAAATCTAAATTCAAGTTTTTGAGTCCCTAATTCACGGGGAGAAGCCTCATCTCCCAGGCACATAGAGCCCTGCAGTGACTGCAGGAGACTAGCAGTTCCCAGACTCCTGCAGTTCCTTTACAGAATTGGTTCTGGAGCTGGCAGAGGGAGGCAAGTGTGAAGGGAGGAGAGGAGAAAAGACTGAGAGAATATTGGCAGCTATACCACCATGACAATAATGGCAAGCACAACAAACTACTTCTTATTCTCTTTGTTAACAAAAATTATAGTAGCTATAGCAACAGAAAGCGGGGCAGAGAGCGAAAAAAGCCTGAGATTTTTTTAAAATCCCCAAAGAACACAATTTTCTAATATGGAAAAATCAAGATTTATTGCACCAGCAGCTCCCACAAGGCAGGGCTATGGTAGTGCACAATGGTTTCAATTAAATGGACCAATCATTAACCAGTACAGCTGGGCTTAGTATTTGGCAGGCAACATCATCTCTTCCAGTGAGCCACGATTTCTTCAAGGACTGAACTAGCTTCTCTTGCTGTATGACATGTCCTTCAGTCCTTTTTCTGGTGACTTTACCTTATATTCTCTGTCAATTCCTGCAATAGAGTGACTAATGTCACTGCTCAAGAGAGAAAACTCCTGTGCTTGAGCCTTGGTGCACATATCCCTTGCCAGCCCAGACACACTGATATCTCCACGGGCACTACCCACAGCACTGCACACTCAGCAAGTATCTCAGAGAGAAAAGTATTTCAGTTCCCTGCTGCCTGTGTGTATTTTCCTTCCTAAACACACACACTTGCAAGCTGAAAGAGGGGAGGAATGTCTGGCGCTTCTGCACTGACCATCTGGCAGAAGCACTGCTCCATTTTCTGGCAACTTGACCAGGGTCTTAGAACAATTATTTCAGTTCCTGATTCAAGCGCTGGAGACAGAAGATCAAGTTACATTTCTCTCTAGCCATCAACACTAATTCACTTTTCACTAAGTCAGCCTTGCTGGAATTTCACTCTTCCACACTAAAACAAAACAAAAACAAACAACAAAAAAAAAGGAAAGTGTGAATCTACACTGAAAAGCCATTAGAAGAAATATAAGGAATTTCAAGAGTTTCCTTTCACAAATGTAAGAAGCACCAATAAGGTCCAATAAAGAAGGAGATATTTCTTCCTAGAAAGGATATTTGTATAAGATAAAATTATGTAGAACTGAACCTACTGCAGATGAAATGGTACCATGTTCCTCAGTGATATCCATTGGCTTTAAAACTACCATGTAAATAAGCTTTTTTCCCTTACTATCACAAGCTGATAGTAAATCTGAAGAGAGCATCTTCCCAGCCATGCATGGCTCAGTCACAGGTGTATGCAGCCATCAGAAGAGGCATTTTTCCAAAGAAAAGACTGCAGCTCCCACAGCACTGACCTTTGTCATCTGCGTGAAAGGAAAGTTTCAACAAGCTACCTCAAGCAAAAGTGTTATAAATCACCTTTCATCAGGCCTCCAACCACTAGCCAGCGAAACAACTGGAAATACTTAAACCTGTTTTAACATTCCTTGTAAAAGGAGGCAGCAGAACACCTTCCTGCCCACCCACCAAGCCGACTGCAGCCACCAAACCGCTGTGGACTGTGCATCCTGCCAATAGAGAGTTTCTGTTGAAGCTTCCTGGAACAGCAGCCATTCCCAGCAGAGCTGGGAAACCAGGCAGCAGCCACAGAAACACTAGCTCTGCTCCCATTTACACTGCATCCAGAGTGGCAGAAGGCAGTGAGGGAGTTTTAGACAGAGGCAAACAAAAACAAAATCCACAAACAAACTGTGAATGGCATCGAATATCTTCTAAACCTCTTCAGGCTTTGAAATAGTATTTGATGATTTGAAAAAGCTTCTCCTCTTTCCTTTTCTGAAAATGATTTACATACTGCTGTGTACATGACGTGCTGGAGACCTCTCAAGAGACCAGCCGCTGTTCCAAAGAACTTACACTTCCATGATAGGAATTTCATAAATGAAGGCACTAACTATCTTCCCAGATGCAGGCTTGAATAGACCCACTGTACTGGTGAGTCCTGCTGAGGGAACAATCTTTCTTCACAGGCCACGGAGAAGGAGTGAGCCTGATGCAGGGCAGCGTTACAAGACTGAACTGCCTCACTCTCTGGTTGGAGAGGACGGAGACCCACCGGAGCCATCCGACCAGCAGCACCACTGAGCCCCGTCACACAGCCTCGGGCACACTGCTCCCACGGGTGATTCAGGCTGCCCAAATCCCACTTCTCTGCTCGCACAGCAAGTCTTAACAGCTGTAATGCCAGAGAGGGCAGAGGAGAACACATTCTCAAGATGAAAGCATGATCCCATGCCCTTCCATTCAGCTGGATATGTCCAGGAATAACAAGTAGCCAGTGAGTGCAGGAACAGGGTCCCCTTTTCTTGTTTCTAGGTTGGCTGCAGTGCTGTAATGTGCTACCACTTATGTTTAACAATATTAAAACATGTAACATGAACTTGAAATATTTGTGTGAAATTATTAATTTTATCCAGACAGCATTTGGAGTGCCGCTCTGGCACCAGCATTTCTACCCAAAGTTTTAGCACTGGCGTTCCTACTTTAACTCAATTCAAAACTGTGAGTGAAATATAATTTAATAACAACTTGATTTTGCAATGATCTCATTGAAATGGCATATCCAGCATTGCCCTCGCAACACAGAAACGGCCACAAGATAAGCCTAAGGGACACAGATTAGCACTCTGATCAGATACAATTTCAGCCCCTTCTCCCTTTCAGGGAATGTTTTGGCCTCTTGCCAAGCAGAGAGCGTTCCACGTGAGGTAGGGCAAATTTGGTATAGTACCCATATGGAAATACCTTCTTCATGACAAGGCCAGGGTACAAAATCTATTGTATGGAAATACATGCTCTCTCACTCCAAAAGTGAATGAACCTACAGCAAAGTTTGACTCAAGCTTTCCCCATCTCATGGGAGTCCATGTTTGAGCAAACTTGAGAATGGTAATGTCATATGCCCTGACACTGAAGCTGGCAATCGTCTTTTTCTTCTTTCATATGGATTTAAGCTGAACACAGCAGAGGTCCAATTTGGGTCTTTTCCCTATACAAAAATGTTTTTATTGTCTCCTAAAATGTGACTATCAACCTGACCTTAGAAATTAGACTTTTCTACTCACAAGAAAAATATCGAAGCAGAATTTTGTTATTATCACTTATAGTTCACTTAGTGAAAAGGTAAGCTGGAATTCTATTCTGCTTGCATAGATCTTATGCTCATGCAGTTGTCAGCTAAACTCGAGTTTCCAACACTCCTTTGCTCATGTTCATAGAGGATACCAGATATTAAATTCCATCTCAGGCTTCTCTCCTGTCTCCCTCACTGTTCCTCCTTCAGTCCGGTTGTACACACACTCATCTTTCCAATAGCAGTAAGCAGAGGATTGAAAATGAACATCCAAAAATACACAAATCATTACAGATGCATAGGTGCAGTTATGCACAATTAGATATGTGCAATACTCCATACACAATTTGATAATAAACTTCACAAACAAAACTTGCCTTCCAGTAAGTAAAATGAACAGAATAAAGAATGCATACACAGTATAAACAATGCTTTCCTACTAAAAATTCTGTGTCATAAAACAAATACAGGCTCTGAGGCTTATAAAATCTATTACACAAAAACACTTCAGTGTCACCTTCACATGCATGTATTTTTTCCTCTGGGTTTGATTAATGAACAAATCTAAACATTCAAGACAAATATTAAACAGTTTTGTTCAGCATGAAGTCTGCTTTGCAGAATTCCACATGATTTCCAGTTGGTACGACAAACTTGGCCACAGTTCATTCAAAATTCAATCCTAGTCCTCTAAAAGGTAGATAAATGCACATGAAACTTTTTATGATATGAGGAAGGTGATTTGTATTACAAAGGCAGATACAATTGTATTCATGCCTAGTGCACAGTAGGCAAAAGCTGGCTAACAGCAGATTTTACCCTACTAGAACAACAAAAAAAAATGTCTTTTGCAACTCCAAAAGCTAAATGATTTATGAGGTGATGAATCCACATCAAATATCTTTTCTGACTATCTACTCATCTGATGATTTGGAGTGGAGGTATTTTATCTGATAACTTGCCTTGACATTTGTAGGTGTTATAGATTCACAGGTTCCTACAGATCATGAATTCCTGAAGTTTCCTGATGGAATAACTGCCTCTCTTTTCTAATGTGTGCCTAATACCTAATGTCTGAACCCTTACCTCCTTTTCCCCAGACAAATCTGGTCCTGTTTATCCTAAAGAAGAACACACGGTGCGACATCCACGTGATGCCTTAAGGGTGACAGATAAAAAATTGAAAACACAGAGTGAAGGGGAGAANTTCCCCCAACGTCCAACCAGCTATATTATAGGTGAAGCTCTAAAGAAAATACACATGTGAAGATGGTTTAAAGTTTGAGAGCTTTTTTCAAACTGCAGTTTAATTTTATGGCAATTTCAAGGTATTATCTCTGCTATTTCAGACAGCTGCATTTGCTTAACCCTTTGACCATTCTTTCCATTAAAGAGCCAATACAATCAGAGTTTCTTTAGTGATAAATTCACCTCATACCACCAAAACATCAAGTAACTTCTCCATTCAATTCTCATAGAAGCAAGCTTTGGCCCTTCCAGTTCTAATGAAAAAGCTAGAGCCACAACACAAAAAATGAGAACTCTTTGGTAATGCAACCACACCCCACTCATGTTTTGCTCTATGCCCCATGTCCCCACCCACAGATACACCACAGAGGAACACCAGCTGTTGAAGCTTTGAAGATGGCAAGTCCAATATTGGGCCATTTTGGACTTTCTCCTCAAAGGATCATTCCACACTGCTTCTTTTATAGGATCTGGATTTCTTTTCTTGGGGGGATGGATACTTGGGCATGGAAAATATCTGTGGGCATGAACAATGGGAAAATACCATTTATAAACTGAAATAAAGTCTTTCAATTTGTGGAAACAGCTGGAGGGGGAAAAGAATCTTCTGAATAACACAGCTGAAACTGAACAGACTGTTGACAGTGAGTTCTTTCAGATGCTAACTATGGCTACACTCTCACATGACAGTACAAGTCTTAAATGTACAACTAAAGAAGATTCAGTGTACAGTGATGTGTCCAGAATTTTGGTTTACTAAACTGAAATCAATAATTCAATCCTTTCCCTACACATAATTTTTAGGGAAGAAAGTAGTTTCTTCTGCATTTTAGGTACTTAATGGTGCTATACAAGTGCTAGAATGAACACTCATTTTCGGTGCTGTGTGAGAGGTACAGTGTATCCGTGACAATGTAGAGATGCTCCCTGAAAGGACAGAGATGCTCTCTATTTGGAAGTCATTGAGTTGCTGACACAAACAGTCCATGTAGGACTAAAGGGAGTTTTTACAAAGCACCAAAAAAATATTCTGTGTAGGAATTACAACATGGGCTGAACAATCCAGAGGTAAGTACAGCAGCGTGACATCAGGGAAATGCACAAGGACTTGTATCCACTTACAGGGGAAGTGGAGCCAGCCTTCTCCTTGTCCCAAACTCTCACTGCTCCAGCTTTTATCTCCTCCCCACTCATACGATTTGGTGCATAGCATCCATTCTTCTCTTGCTGAGAGAACAGACATCTAGCAGACACCACTGCTCCAGGCAACTTCCAAACACTACCTTCACACAATGCCCAGAAACACATACCAGAAGTCTTATTCCCATGCCCAGCAACGGTTTGTGTACTTGGGAGCTAAAATATTAAAAGTCAACAGCATGCAACTGTGTGAGTCATTTAGGTGCTTTTCAAATGTGAATCAATCTCAACACAGCTGATATAAACTGGAGGTTATTTGCTTTCAGCAGGCAATTCATTCAACACAGAAGTATTAAATTCAGCAGTCAGTCCAGGGGATACCTGCACGGGCACCTTCAAGGGAACATCTGCTGAGCTTCATGTTTCTCAAAAGGTATTTTTCATTCCTGCCACACAGAATGAGGCTTTCAGGTAGCAAGAAGGAATCATGTTTCTTACAAGAAACAAGAGTAAGACTTCAAGTGTATGTCATTCAATACAGAACATTTTCAATACAGCATCTTTTCAGATTAACTCCACAAGTGAAAGCCCAATGAAAAAAGACAGAAAATATGGAGCCAAAATTACACACAAGGAAACACCTTAGCAGTCTCTTTAAAAGTATTACAGAAATCTTTCAAAACACTGTCAGCAAGGTACCTTATCTATGCTAAGGAGAAGCAGATATATTTGAATAAAAATTTTATTTTTCTATTGGAAAAAAAATAAAAGCTATTTGCCAGCTAAACCTTTTCCTTCAAAGCTACCCTGTTTCAGCCAAGCCTCATTATTCATTATGCTGTTAGACAAGATTGCTTTGATGTCAATAGATCATATAAAAGATTGAAGACAGTAAGCTGTCTGAAAAATTCAGTGATGAGGTCAAGGTAAATCAAGGTGAAAAGTCCTTAGTCAGTTCTAAATTAGTCAAGAGTTTTAATTGTTTCACATAACCCAAGAAGTTTATCAACTTTTGATTGTTACTTTATCTAGCACTTCATAGTGCAAAACCTCTGTCTTCTGTTATCACTGTTTTCTGACTTGTCCAGTCACTCAGAAACTCAACCATCTAAGGAAAAACAAAGACTAAATTAGAAATGCTCTTCTCTATAATTGGGCTGTAAGAAAGTGCCCTGCTTCTGTAATTGGTTATTGAGTTTAAGATTACAGGTTCACGTTTCAGAAATCAATAGACACAGAAAGATGGGAAAAGGACATGATCAGAATTGTAGAGAAACACTTGTCCAGGGAGTTTGGAACTACTCAATTTACAGAATTGTGTCTACTGATAAAGTTGTCAGCCCAAAAACTCAGTGAAATCAGCTTATTCAAAAAACAAGCATTTTAGTCTGATTGCTCAGCTAATTCAAAATTAGAAGGAGCATTTCTATTAGTTTTTTCCTGTGAAAAATAGTACTTTGAAAGTAGCAAAGGCACACTGTTTCAACACCTACTTGACAGTAAGATTCTCACAAAATACAGTTTTCGTGCCAATATTCTTGAAGAACTTTCATTCCTGAAATCAGTGGAGTTTTGTCTGAATAATTATGGGCCTTTGTTGCTTCCACAAGGAATCAAAGGGAGTTCAGACATCTGGACGTAAGGCCAAGGGCCACTGTGTTTTAGTCTGAATCTTATTCCTAAGGCTTACTTTAAATAGCATCAGTGAGTTCTACAAGCTGAAAAAAAAACAACTTGAACTGAAGGGGAAAAGGAAAGTTAACTTTGAACAGAGGGATCCAAAGGCCCTATTCAGACTGGACAAGCAGTTTGTGTTGTCTTCTTAGCCATCAAGTGGTGTTTCATTATGTGTCTTCATTCATGGCTGTGGGGAGATCAAGGGTTCACACAGGGATCCGGAGGCAGGGGAGGTTAGGCAGGGTCTTCCTAAGGATATGTTATGAATTAAGATAGGCATGGCTATTGAAACACCAGCATGCCTGCTTTGTACAGTCACAGCAGACAGGCAGGCAGTTCATCCAAAGGACATGACAGACTTTAAAATGACAATCTAAAACAAGTTAGTGATTTCTGTACAAATCACTGGTACTTCATCAACACCTTTAGTCTCAGTTTCTTCCAGTTGTTCTTCTCCCAAAGCACTCAGTAATCCCTTAGAACTTGGGCAAAGCATGGGGCTTGGGGGGGGATGAAAAGTAAAGCTCTCTTTGGGCACTATAAACAACAAAGAAAACCCACCCCTCCTCTAACAGACAACGAATGGATCCCTCAAGAACTAATTTCAGCAGAAACTATGATTAAAAATTCTTTTGGAAAATATTCAAGTTACAGATTATGGACAGAAAAGCATTAAAAAGTATGCTAAAGATTCCATTAAGAAACAAAAAATAACCGTTCTTTAAATAACCATTTAAACTAATACTTTGGCAACAAAAAACTTTTAAACCATCACTTAGTAAAAGGATTTGACCTCGATTCCTACCCTCTGTTTTAAGAGAACATTCTTGAGAACAGCTCACAAGTTTGTTGGTACCACTAATTTCTCTCAATTGTGTTTAAACTTTCAAGCATAAGTAAAAGACTTGCAACATCCGTTCCCACTTTGTTGCCTGCACACATTCTTACCAGTAAGGGCTATTAAAAGAAGCTGAACAAGAACTGAAAACAAGAAAAATCAACAGTTGAAGGGAAGGGTGTTTCTTTTACACAGACAGTACAGAACATGAAGGATCTACCGGTGCAGCAATCTTGGCTCCCTCTCCACTTCAGATAGTTTCTAGTTCTTGTGACAACATTGTTGTCAGTTTAAATTGGCATTTGCTTGTCTTTAGCCCACCCTGGTTGTCGTCTTCTTCAGGTGATGACACTGCCACACCATTTCGGTTATTTCAGTCTGTAAAATCACCAACTCAGCTGTGTAGAATGAGCAAATTTAACTGCACATTCCCTTTAATGCGTATTTTAATGGAGACAGTGGATGAAACTAGTCTCAAGATACTCATGTGACAGCTCATTAATAACCTCCCTACAACGCAGTATTTTTCTCTCAACTCCGGGCTTTACCTTTACAACCATATCAAGTCACTTTCCAGTTGCTCTACTAATTCCAGATTTCTCTTAGTTTCTGCTGTGGCTCTGCTGTCAAGCAGAAGTCCAAATGGGGCACTGCCACTTCTTTGACTCTGCAATTGAGGTATTGGAGGGAGTTGTCAGATTAGTCAGCACAACCTACCTTTTACTTTTAAACTCCATGACTCTAAACATCCTTTCCTTTCGAGTTGGTTTACCATTGTCAGAACCACTGACCTGAATTTTCCTCTTTAAAACACTGATAATATATTTAAAATTTCCAAGCACATTGTAAAAGTCACAGAATAATTGGAGTTGGAAGGGACCTTTGAAAACCCTTTAGTCCAACCCCCCCCTGCTAAAGCAGTTTCACCTAAAGCAAGCTACAAGATCTCAGCCAGGCTGGTTTTGAGTATCTCCAGAGGTTTTTTGCTGGGTCAGTTGTTTTCATGTGCCTCTTACACAAGTATTTCTTCTTGCCTCTATGGCAAATCTTACCCATCAGGTCAACAATATTATGGAATCCTAGAATGGTTCAATTTGGAAGGGACCTTAAACACCATCTAGTTCCAACACCCTGCCAGGGATAGGGACACCTTCTCCTAGTCTAGACCAATCAAAGCCCCATCCAGTCTGGCCTTGAACATTTCCAGGGGTGGAGCATATTCACTGTCCTCCTTCATTCCTTTGGGAATGAAAACAGAGCATGATTTAATTTCTGCATATCTGTACAGTCACTAGTCACTAAACCATTCTTCTCATGATAACTATTCTACCTACCTCATGCATCTTTCCTACTTCTATTTGCATAATTTTGGAGGAAAATAAAAAAAATTTGTTTTGTTTTAATACCCTTAGCAGTGTCTAATCCAACTTCACCTCTGGCAGTCCTTGCTTGGTATTTATACTTCTTCACCTCAAAAAAATGCACCTTTATTCCCAGTAAGTTTTTCCCCTCCTTTTTTTTTTTTCAGATTTTTCCTATTTCTTCTTTGTGGCTGTGCCCCGGGACTCCCTTCCTGAGACACCAATTCAATGGCAGTTCTACAATTCTTAACTTAAGGATATTCCGGATCTTTGTATTTAGGCTTAATTACCTGCTTAATTCAGCCCAGCTGAGGTTAGTAAATAGCAGCTATAGCTCTATCACAATTTTCTCCTTGAAAATAAGAAGCCTTGTTAGAGAGCCATTTTTAATTCATTTATTTTTAAAATAAGAGTAATTGATGGTTTAAAAGACTGCATGAGCATTCTATTTGAACAAAGCTCCTACATCTCCTAATGAATTCCTCCTATTTTGCTACAAAAGTGATGCATGGAGTGCAGTTTGCATCATTTTCTGAAGAACTTTTCTCAACAATATCATAATCTATGCTCATAATACTAAAATACTAAAGTTAATACTGAAGTATTAACTGAAAATCAGAGTCAAGTTCTGTTTCCAGCTGCTCAGACTAGATGCAGCCTGACACAGCTGATTTTAGTGTGGGTAGACTGAATTCAGTTGGTGGGACAGAATGAAACAGTTTGCTCCTAGACTTTTGCTGCGATGGGCAACAACATCCCTTTCAGAACAACAGGGAAATAGCAAGTCATCTGCACAGAGGGTGCCAGCATTCTTTTACAGAGCCTGAGATACAAGAGATCACTTGCCTTTGCTTGCCTAATACACACACTTGACACATCGGACAAAATGAGCTGCTTGTACTGCCCCTACCCTTCCACTTCTCTTAGGTGCAACACAGCTGTTTTTAAAAATCTTGTGCATGTATCAGCTTTTATTCCAAACTCTACACAGTGATACTTAAAAAATACTTTCTATCAGCTCCAAGAAAAAACATCAGACATTTCTGTGCTTTAAAACTATGACCTGACAAAACCTGTAAGAATGAAGAAAGCATAAATCTACCCTCAAAATAGAATTTACCTTTTCTCAGCCAAAGTTACAGGAGGTCAGCATCTTTAATATTCCAGTGAGAAAGAATAAGTTTTAAAACCCCCTAAGTTTCCAGTTAACAGATGTAAAATCACACCTCAAACTTTTTCCCTAAGCATTTCTTTTTGCATCTCATTTTTGTTTCTGTCAACATTATAACATAAACCATCTGAGAGGTTTAAAACTGAACAGTTTTAAGCAGTGGGTGAAACCACAATATGTTAACTGACAGGAAGTTTTGGCTCCTTCTTCATCTTTAAGCATCTATTTCTCAGCTGCTGTTTTTTGCAACAGGGGCTAGAACATTTAGACTTCAGCCTGAGATTCCTAATTTCCCAATACATGCTACTTAAGCATGTTTTCTTTTAATTTGGTTGTTTCTTTTGCACCATTATTGTCATCCAGATTGTCCACCTGAATATAATCAATATTAATTCACATTTAATAGTGCCCTTCATCTAACACCTGACTGTATCAGATGACAGGGACCAACACATATGGCTGTGATGTCATTTAACAGAGGGCCCTGTCTGACAGGTGTCAGGGCTGAGGTGGAGACGACAGCCATAAGACAAGACATGGATGCTGAGAAACTAAGGTATACCAGAAGCACCAGTGTGATACCTCTGAGCATCAGCCAGCTCTCCTTCAGCCAAATATACAGCTATTTTACACGTGTAAACTGCAAGCAAATTACTAACCTGTTTCTTTTAAAAAATGAAATATTTTTCCTATGGCCTATAGTCAGCAGACATCTCCAGCATAAGAGATTTTGTCCTCAAACACTCTGAAGAATTGAAGAATGAAAGCTTACAAAATGTTGGAAATAGCACCATTCCAAACCAGAGACTAATGCTGAAATACAATCCAGGGGCTGTGCTTCCATTCATAAACTGTTCCATTTGAACACAGGGTCTGGAATGAATTTTATCCTCATGTTCAACCAGAGAGCCACAATTTATTATAGTGCTGCACTTTTCAGTTTCAAAATCATATCCCTAATATTTTTCCCTGTCAAGTCCAGTGAAGATTAGCAGGTATTTCTACCAGGATCATCCATAAAGGGAAAATACAGCAGAATCCAATGGCCCAGAGACACAAAGAAGCAAGATCAGCTCTGTACCACATGGCTAAAATAAAAGGAAACCTATGGCAAACACACAGCTTCAACTGTTTAAGCTGGAAAGGCATCAGAAAGGCCCCTTCATTAGTAACAGCATGAGTGAGATCTCAAATGTACTCACTTTAGCTTTGTCTTTAAGTTACCACTAGACTGTCTATACGGCAGGCCAGCTCTGTTACTCCTGTGTAAGATCAGGGTAATGCTCCCTGACAACTTCAAACCCCAAAATAAATAACCACTGCTTCCCAGTCATTGCATATTCCACAGCTGAGATGTGCCACAAAGATACAGGGTTATTTACATCAATTAAATTTTCAGAGCTGTCTCAGGAATGTCCCTAGGTTCTCTAGGGAATCACTACCCTCTGATGTTCAAATTAAAAGGAAATTTGGATTCAACAACACTGGTCAGTATGACCAATTTCAATCTATAGGCTCAAGGCTTTTGATGACAATTTAAAATGAACCCTGCTTTGACTAGAGCTGCTGTAGAATATGTTTTTTAAATTCATCTCTGAATAGTTTTGTTTGTGACTACAGTAAGAAATATTTTTAACACAGCATCTATAACTCCATGAGAAGCTTCACCATCTATTTTGGAAGGCAATAAGCCAAGAGAACTGTGGTGTATTTTCATTCATCTCTTGGCTACTGCTTCTTCCAAAGTTTCTGTCCAAAGACAGCAAAGACCAAGTTCTGTGAATCATTGCTTCAATGAGATCTAATTATTTAATTAGTTTTAAAGCCTTTTGTTTCCTTATTTCTTCACAGCCTTACACACCTCTTCCCCTTCAGGGCACTTGTCCTCATGTCTTTCCCACAATTGGAAGTGCAGCTGATTTCTTTCCCACCCATTAACAGCTTTCAGATTGAGAAAAGAACTGAATACAATATCCTGCACAGCCCCACTGGATATACTCCTTTTTATCTCGAAAGAGAGGAAGAAGAAAAATCTGTATAGTCAGCTACTCATAGATTCAACTTCTGAGACCTGATCTGCTGTTTTGCATACATCACAGATTTATTACCTCTAATCTAGAGATAAGTTGACTCCATCCTGAAAATAGTCACATTTACCTGAATACACAAGGTTTTTAATATAGCCTCAGATATGTGTAAGTAGGGAAAACTTAACTGTAAAATATGAACTGCTCAAAAAAGTGTATTAGTTGGAAGATTTCAGTGATAGGGAAAAAGAAAATCTCTCAGCCGTTGTTCTACTGAACAACACTCTTAATTTGTATAGTGCAGACACTCCTCCCTTACCCTTTTGCTTTCTTCATTTTTTTTCCTTTTCTTCTCACTTCTCTCCAGTTTCACAACTGAAAGGATGATGCTCAAAGTCCCACAACGCTCACTTTGCCTTTGCTAAGCCAACTCCTGCACAGCTCAAGACAACTTGATTTCAATTTCTCTTTCGTCTAAAATACAAACTTTTCACATTTCTTGATGTAGTGGAATGGCTACAAAAGTGAACAACCAGAAGACTAACTTTCCTATCTGAAAAATGTAAATACAATTTCTGTTTGACCAATGACTTTAGAACAAGTTTGAAGGAGAGTATTTTAGCCCATAAGGATTCCTGCACTCAGGAATACCTTGCAAAGACGCTTACTGGATTTGAATTCTGTTGTCAAAGCACTCAGGACTTCAACATTTCTAGAAGCCAGTGGGACCCCAGGACTTTTGAGAACACTGTCTTCAGACCCCAAAAGCACAGTTAGAGGAGATTTCCAGGTATCTGACTGTTCAGTGGAACTGCCAAATCTATAAACAAACCAAATCAATTTTTATTTCAACAGAACTTCAAACAGCTTCTTACTATTTTAAAATTTCCTTGTGCAACCGGGTGCTCAAATACATCAGAAACCAGATTGTGAATATCTTTAAAGAGTACTTGTGAATTTGAAGAATGATTCTGCCTCCAAGCTGGGTCAACATGTTTAGGCTGTTCTCTGGCTGCTGTAGAATACGTTACTGCAGTCATTAAAACAGTCAATATTAATTCTCCACCTTACTCTTTGTGAGTCCCATTTTTTGTTTTGTCTGCTACTACGTCAATACAAAAAAACCCTGCCTCAGAACAATGATATCTCCTTTCTCCCTGTATGACTACACACAGAAGAAACAATAATGAATGGTATAATATAGATTTACAGCAAATTCCTAACTATCTGTTCATCTTAGTCATTAAGTCCATAACTCCAGGTCACAGTGATCCCTCAATTCCCAAAGAAGATGACTCAGTCGCTTTTACAGGAATACTGTCTGGGGCTCCAGCTTTTTCTGGTAGAATTAAAAATGCAAACTAGGACGAAGATAGCTAAGAGACAAAGCACTTTTTCACAGTTCTAAGAAGCTGGTTTTCCACTTCCCCGCCTGCACAGCCTGCAGGAATGTGCTGGCTGTAGGAAAACAACAGAAATGCAAACTTCCCATTGAGAGACAGGATGGAGAGATTTTGTAAGTACTGCGTTTTCAGCCACATATGTGTCAGGATTGGGAGAGCATAATGAGCAAATGGATATGCATTGACTCATTTGTCTTTCTGTTTAACTAAAAGATAATTAATGGGTCTTGAAAATCAAAATGTGTGTATCTTTTGAAGAGTTACAGCTAGCAAAAGGTAGCATTCTACTCAATTCAACAGTGATGTTTATTACCCTGGTTATTATTACACCCACTACCTCACAAATCTTGCTACAGATTAGGACTTGGCATACTAAACACTATACAAACTAAATCCAAAATATTGGTCTCACTCAAGTAGTTTCTATTCAAACACTATGGCAACTTGAGTTTGCTATGATGTTATCCACAGTTTCTTACACCATCATTATGAAGGTGCAACGGAAGAGGTATCTCGGGACTGGTTGTTACCAGGAGAGGAAGAAAACTTTGCAGTAAAGCTCATGAGTCAACTAATGCTTCATTTTGTTGTAGTTTCGAAAGAGACTATACAACGTAATTGGTAGTGCTGCATATCACTTCTACCAGCTACCCTCCAGTTCACAGCAAACATTCCTTGCACAGCTCACTATGGCTGAGTTTGTTCTTGTTCTGGGGACCAGCTCCCCCCTGAAGTCTGACTGAGGTTCTAGAGACAGCCAGACTAGCCTCAAAGTTCACACAGTACGAAATTGTTGTCAGCTCCTTTTAATAGGCTGTCCTCAAATGTTGCCCCTTCCACTTTCAATGCCAAAGGTGCAATAGAATTACAGTCTTGCAGACAAATACTTCATTCATGAAGCAACACCTTCCCCTTCTTAATAAGTGCTTTTCCTCTTTCTCAAAATAGAGATCTGATTTTGCTAAAAACATAGAACAAAAGGTTCTCCCTCATAAAATACCCAGCTATGCTGAGGTACATGGCATTCTTTGAGAACAAACATTTCCATTCCTTGTCTTTCATTCTCCTACTGACTATACTTGATGTGTCACAAAGTTCATGGAATCACTGAATCGTTTGTGTTGGAAGGGAGCTTTAAAGATCCCTTAGTTCCAAACCCCCTGCCATGGGTAGGGATACCTTCCACTAGACCAGGTTTCTCAAAGTCCCATCAAACTTGGCCTTGAACACTTCCAGGAATTGGGCATCCACAACTTCTCTGGGCCTGAGACCTGTTCCAGTGTCTCACCACCATTACAGTAAAGAATTTCTTCCTAATACCCTACCTAAATCTAAACCTGTTTTCTCAAAGCAAGTTCCGTGGTCTAAGTAGGCAAACCCCTGGCTGTGGCACCAATCCTTTATCCACTTGCTGATTCTCCACATTTGACTGACCCTTTGATGATGTTCTCTCTCTTTGACATTGCTCACATGGAGACCAGGAGAGTAAGTATTTGTTATTGGTACATGACAAATTTGCCTTTGACTCCTTTTTATTCAGCTTCCTGCTTTGCACCTAGCAGACATAAGCCATAACACAGGATTCACATGTTTTACTTGGTAGCTTCATTTAAGATTTCCAGCAATGCTTGAAAAAGCATTGACTTAATTTGCAGCAGTAGCTGCATAAATAATTATTAGATTGGCTACTCATTGTTTTAAAATAAATACCTTTGTCTACTTGTGTTTCAGTCAAAGTCATCACCTTTGAGTTTGGAATGACACAATTCTCAGAGATGATACTGGAGATCTCATTACTGAGTAGTGCCTGTTCTACTCAGTACTGGCTTACTGCAGTCACACAAGATGGTCAGTCCCAGAACATATTCTTAAATCAAGCAGGTTTGCCCTTACTCTCTTGGAAAATTCTCTTGGGCAAAGGTGACTGAGGTGAGCATTCATTCATAGATATACACATTATACACACATAGAGATAATCAGCTACTGCACAAGAGTGGGGTGTGTAGGACCAGGATTCAACTCATGACCTTCTGATACAGAGCCCCAGGGTCTGTCACTTCAGTTAAAAAAAGCTCTAGTACCTGCCAGTATTAGCAAAGCTGCATCCTGTTTGCCATTCCCCACAGAGAAAGGCTGAATGCTTGTAAGCAGAACTGATTCTACTCAGGAGAGGGCAATCATGTTATAATTCAAAAAGCTCTTGAGCCCTCCTCCTTTTTATTACTTATGTCATATTTTCTTATTTATACAACTACTATTTCCCTTCTTTTATGTTCCCTGCATAAGAGGGGCAAATATTTGTATTACAAATCCTTCTTGATTTCATGATTGATACATTCATGATAAAAAGAAAGCTCTGCATGTCTATAATTTTAGCCTTTTTTCCTTGTTTTATGTATAAGTGTGATTTGGCATACAACATATTAATAGATAACCTACAGATAGACAGTTGCAGACTACCGCATCTTGTAGTGTTCACTGAGAGAGAGATTAGTTGAACATAAATAAAATGCTCTTGCACTTTTTCTTTTAAACATCTGCAAGAGAACAAATCTGACCACTCACCCCAAGGGTTCAACCCTGGCCAACATTCCTGTCAGAATATCTGTAACACTTCTGAAAAAAACCTAGTGTGATTCAAGGGTGCCCAAGGCTGCCTCTTAGAAGAAGGTGCCTCTGATTCAATCCCCAAAACACCAACATGCCTTTTATCATTAACTTGATCACCAATGAATAAAACTTCTTAACAAATGGAAAAATCTATCCATTCAGCACTGGTTCAGACCTATATAGGAGGCACTGCAAATTACAGAGAAATGCAGCAAGTCACAGCTGGCTGCTTCACATAGAAGGAGCAGAATCAGTCAGTAAGAAAGAGCAGGAAGAATAATTTTCTCTCCTTATCCATATGCTTTCCTGACTAGGGCCCGCAGGGGATTTGCTAATAAAACACAGCTTGGTCACATTTGTGAGACTTGAGGCTGTCATGGAAACATGTGACAACTGTTAATGAGCCACTGTCACAAGGGCGATCTGTCCGAGCCGACAGTCACTGCTGCTGCTCAGAGGGCAGGAGGGAAACGGCCCAGCAGGGTCTCAACATCACTCTGCTGCCACAAGAGCTCTGGACTGTTTTGTTTTGGGAATATCATGGGTCCGTGATATTGAAACAATCCTTTACGGGATTCGCAGTCTACAGTGATATGTCAGTTGGTTCATTTGCTTTTAATTCAGATAGTAAGCAGATCTTGAAGTGATTAGTGTTGAAATGATAAGCTGAGCCAGATGCCTAGGTTTTTTTAGACTTTGCTCCTCTTCTGCCCACCTTGAAGGAAGCCAACCTCTCACCCAGAAGTATAATTACCTTTTAACAAGATTTCCTTACCTCTTTCACAGATAACCAGCTGGCTTTTTTCTGCACTGTTTCTCCAGCTATTTCCTAGCATTTCCCTTTTCTACTCAGACTAAGCAGCAGCTGACTGTTCCCTGACTGCAATGGTTTCTCCTTCTCATAACAAATCATTTTTTAATAGTAAATATTTTAATACTTCCAGAATCTGGCATATCATTTGGCACCAATACAGGTAGCAAGAACTCATCCTGCCTAGGAACCAGTGGCAGTTCACTTTGGAGTCTGTCCTGTCACTGTGTCCCTGGGATCCACATGGTGCCAGATCTCAGAGGACAGTAAGCCCACGTGCATTGCTTCTGTAGGAAAGTCATACGTTACACCAGCAATGCAGCTGCCAAAACAACATTGCACACCTGATACGACTCAGCAAGAGTCAGATGTACAAGAAGGCTTCACCTAATGCAGCCTGGGTTTGCATATGGAAATATTATTGAGCTGGAAAAAGAGGGATGGGGCCATTTGTTCAGGATTTCAGGACATCACACAGCCTGACCAGAGCAGCCACTGACTGACCCCTGAAATCTCTGGATAAATGGCCACTTTGCAATTGCCTGCCCTATCCAGAACATGAGCTGCGCAGATTTTCCAGAAAAATCACGAAAACCTTTAGCATAACTCCATTGCCCTCCTCTATCTGAGGATCTTGCCATACCTCTAGAACAAGTAGCACACCCTTTATCAGAGCCATCAGTGCCAGAGGCACAGGAACTGTTCAGGGAACTGCTGACAAGGTGCTGCAGCTGATGGCCTTGGGTTGCCTCTTGGATGCCCTGTTCTTCCAGATGATTATATATGCAAGGAAGCATTCTGTGCTATTGTAGTACACAGCACTGAGTCATGTTTACATGTGTTTTCTACTGTCCACACACATCAGCCAATAGTAAATAAATTGCAGCAGTGACCTTAGTTCTTGATGTGTTTCAGCAGAAACCTGGATTTTGTCTCCATAGGAGAGGAAAGCAGATCTTAATGCATGTGTCAAATTTGACAGTATATACTACCACATTTTGACAATATTACACTAACCGCTGAGCAACACAGAAGGAATTATAACCTGCAGGGGGGGTTCTCTGTACAAACAGCTTGTATAGCAACCCCCTCACCACGCACAAAGAGCTCCAAATATGTGGGCATGAAGTGAGTATTTCTAAATGCAGTAGAGTTCAACCTCTCTCTTCATCCAAACTTTACATTAAACAAACCTCATTTCCAAGGAGACTTACATTGAAAAAGAATCCTGGGCTCTGCTGCTGGATAGCAAGTGAAATAACTTCACTCTCAATGCTACCCTTTTCCCCTCATCTCCATGAACACCAAAGTGAAGAAGCAGAGTACATAAGTATCAGATGACAATAGGCAGGTTCTGCAAGGACCTCAGCTCTGCATGTCCTCCATGCCTTGACAGCAGCTCTGACCTGACTCAAGGGAACAGTGTTCCTGCCCAGCTGATCATCCAGTCACGCTCAAGGACACAAGTTCTCTGCCCAAAACACTTGCAGTTTCCACCCAGTCCATTCTGACCAAGGGCAATTCAGCCTTCTTGCCCTGTGCCTCACTACATTCTCTCCTTTTAGGACTCCTGCCACACTAGAGCCTCCCAAGCAGGGGCAGGGGGAACAGTCCCATGAAAGCAAGTGACATTACAGCACCACGGCAGAGGCTCGTTGCTGTAGGAGACAGAGGACCTAAATGGATCATCTTATGCAGCTCCAGAAACAGGACTGGCTCCCCTTCTCCACTATAGCCTCAGATCAGAGAAAAATAATTCTAATTGTGCCTCAGCTGTCCAGGCTGGCAGCAGGGTCTTGGTTGCTTACAGGTGGCACACAAGGGCAGTATTTTCCATAGGAAGGAAAGGGATGACCAGAAAGCCACCTGCACATGTCCAAGGGTGATGCTGCTCAACTCACAACCTACCTCACACCCTGTCATGTGCTGCTGCTAACAAAAAGAGCACCGAAAACCCAATGTTTGCTCTTAGGTCATCGTGCATTCCCCAAAAACCAATCTGCTGCCCAAAGCATGAGTGCAACATGGTCAGTTAAGTGGTGAAACTCAGTCTGATGCACAGCAGGGCAGCTGTAATCCAGAGCAACAGCTGATTACACACAGAATATTAGTTGTCCAAAAGTGGTTTTATTTTCACTTTTCCCTCTGAAACTGACTTGACTCTTTTCCAAAAATCAACACCAGAATGAGTCACTTAAAATTATTTTTTAGGTAGATTTCTAAAGACTGAGTTGCAATACATCTTCTTCCTTCCCTGTGACAATAAGCCAGGAAACCCCCAGGGAGCTCTCCCAGAAACTTCTAGGGGATGAATGCAAAACTGGCTGAGCTGTTCAGCTTCTCACCTCCCCAGCACGGGTTTGAACATGTTGACAGTGGGGTGGTATGAAGACGGTTTTGTTCCTTACAAATCTTTTGGATAAACAAAATTGTTCTCTACATCAGAGATTTCTCTTTGTAACTTCAGTCAGTGTTTCCTTGGCTTGCCACTCTTGACATCTCAGTCATAAAACAGCTCTCACTGGAATACACCATTCAAATTAATCAGCTGTCAGCTATTCTCCTTCTAAAACTAATAATAGAAGGTCTGCATGAGCCTGTGAGAAGCTGAGACATGGGAATGTGAATTGTGCAGCTGCAAATGTTTCCATACTGCTGCAGCTCTCAAATTGCTCTTTGCTCTCTATGGAGAAGGCATGAAACAGCATTGCAGGGAGCAGGTTTTGTACTGTCAAAATTGTTCAGCTTACCCTAGCATGCCCATCATGTGGTAAATGCTTAGTGATGCCTTTTAACGTTCAAGCATGCTTTAAAGACAGGAGGGATGTTCTGTTCATAAACCAAGAGACTCAGCTGGACCAGGAGCACAGCTAATTTGATGGCTTGTATCCTTTGGATGCCAGCTGCACAGGGGGTGCCAAATTGTGCTCTTGCCATTGGCAGACGTTTTAGCCTCCAATTTATCTTCTTGTCATCAAACTGCAACAGGATGGGGAAAAAAAATCTTCCAGGGGGGAGCACTGCCTGACAAGATGAAGAAACAGGATTTCTTTTAACAGCCTCTACAGCAGTTTCGCTCCAAGTGGGCAGAGAGAGGATTAATGCTACATGAGGCTTGAACCCAGAATAAGAGCTGGCACTGGAGGAAAGCCAACTGTGCAATACTCCTCTAAATGCTTAAGGGACTCTGCTGCTGTCACATGAAACTGAGGAACAACTGGGAGGCTCTGTTCAAAAAAGTGCTCAGGTTAGAAGCATGTTTGCAAAGCCTGATGAAGGAACAAGAGCAGCACCTGCCTATTCCAGGTGTTTTACAGCTACTATCACTAGGGGCCATTGCCTTTACCAGCAGTAGGTTAATTTTCAGCCTGAAAAATACTTCAAAATGCCTCTCAGCCTTTTAAGAGAAAGAAGTAGTTTAAATCCCAGACCGGAAGCCTTAATTATAATGGATTTGTGTGAAAGTTGCCAGATCTCTTCCTGCTCTGTGATCAGGGCTGTGCCAAGAGTCTGCTTTGTGTCACACTAGCAACTGTGTTAAGTCCAGCAAAGTAACTGGGTCAAAGATGCATAGGCAGAAGAGAGATCACTGATTAGCACTAATGACAGCCTTCACTGCAGAGCAGAACAACAGTGCAATCATGCTGAGGCTCTTGCTGTAATTAAAGGTAGTCAGACTCATATCTAGTGTGAGCTGCTGAGAACAAATCATTGTGTGTCACATTTTACACCTTGGGAAGTCACTCAGTCACCATAACCAGAAGAGAGCACATGAGAGGAAACACTCATTGTTCATACTGCTGGAATTGAAGTTAACTTATAGAAAATCAGGAAAGATTTGAGCAGCTCTTCTAAACATGCAGCGCTGTTGCTTTCAATCAATTCATTCCACCTATGGTGAGCAAATATTGATCTCATGTTCAAGAATTTAATGGTGCATCTGTCCAGAACTGTAATATCACATTCCCAGAAGATCACCCAACCTTCAAAGAAAACTACAGGGTTTTTCCAGTCTCACAGACTTTCCCTAAGAAGAAAAAGAGAAAGGACCAGAGTTATTTAGAGAAGAGAGTAAGAGCAGAAACAAGTATTAAATGGTACAGAGTCAGTCCTAGGCTTCTAGATAGCCTTGGCTCATTCATAACGCAGTGTATTTCCAAGTAATAAAGACAAATACGTCAAGGTAGCAATTAACCAGGAATTTACTACAACAGACAACACAGAAACATACACTATCAAGGCATGAATAGAGGGAGTACAAGGAGTGACACAAGAGCAGATCCTGTGCAAGATAAAACAAGCAATTAAAAACATTATACCTCAGAATATAGAAATTACTCATTAGACAGTCAAGAAAAGAGAACAAAAGAAGATTTATACTGTGTCCCTTCATTTTCTAAGTACAATGAGACAGAAAGCAACTAATCCCATCAAAACCCTCTGGACACTGACCTCTCTGGAAATCTCAGACTATTCACAGACAGAATATGGACACACAGCTACTGGAAGAAACATGGTAGGCACATAGGACCAGTGAGGAAATTTATGTCAGGACAACACAGAGCAACTGTCTTTGAGATACAGAAGTGGATGCACTTAAAAAGCAACAACTACGGCTGGCCTGTAAGTGCTGAGCTAAGGACCAGAGGTGCTGTGTTGAGCACAAAAGTGCTACACCTGCACAGAGAGCAGCAAGAAGTTTGCCTGCATCACCAGCTATACCAGCAGCCTCCCAGAACTGCTTATTCCCTTAATGGAATAAAGCACAGACCATTAAGGGAAGTGCCACTGAGCCACCAACAGAGAGAATTCACCAGGCTTCCCGCTGCATCACACCACACAACAGATAAACACCAAAACCCCACTGTTGCCTTTGGAATGCACAGCTTGCAACACCTTGCAGACATCTCTGGAGTTTGCCAAGATGATCATCTGTAAAGTGTAAGGACTTAAAGGCAGTGGTTCAGATGTTGAAAATCATTAGATTTGTCTGTCTCAGAAATTTCAGGGACTAATAGTCCTTTCCCACAAATGAGGGTGGGTAATCCATCAGTGTTCCTTCTTAAAGAGGGGGATGGTTCAAATTAACACACCAGCTCCACAGTTATTTAATTTCTAGTCAAGGATGTGCACAAGGATTTTTTATTAAACCGCTTCCAACCAAAGAGATGAAAAACTACTTTTTTCCAAACCAGGTTATTGATATTCACTAACAGCAGTATTTTAGTTATATAGAATCAAGCTGGTCAAATCTGGGAGACAAGAGGGGGCCACAAAGTTTTAGATAGTGCTGATGAGCCCTGTTTGCAGGTGACAGCTGTCAGTTCTGCTCCAGGACAGCCTGCTTCTCCCGCATGAGTGCCCTACGGCAGACCACCGCTGTTAACAGTGTTTTCTCCTTAAAGTCATCCTGAAACTCCCCCCTGAAGCACAGCCAATACTGCCTTTTAATCAAGGAACAATTTGCACACACAGACACGGACACACACTCGTAAACAACAGCCGTTTGTGAGAAAGGGAGGTGGGAGAGAAGGATCTGATTTCCCTCCACCGCACTTTCCCCTCCAGGACGATATTAGGAGAAAGGGGAAATCAGCATCACCATTATCTCCAGCGTGTGTTAACAGCCACGCTGAAGCCAGTCAGCAGCGCCTGGCATTGTTTGGAGGAACACAAAAGACCTTCTGTTTGGAAAGTTCAAGAAAGAAAACGGAGAGCCTGTGGCCTGGTCCTGCAGTCAAAAGACTGAAAACAGAGGCTGGGAAGTTCTCAGGCAGAGGCTGAACCGAAGCCCTTTGAAGTTGACGGGAAAACTCCCATGGACTGCAGCAAGCTTTGGATCGTGCCTGAACCACAGAGAAGGAAACAAAGCAGCATAAAAGTAGAAATGAGCATCTGCTTGAGGGAAATTTAAACAGCACAGAGGTTACCTAATCTGTTCATCATGGCACCCCGTATTTTTGTGATGTTTGAGGAAGTAAGATCATATAAAATTTTTAAGTCTTTTCATTAGGACATAGCAGCTGTACATTCATTATTAGGTATTTTTCTGCTTAAAATGCTGTGCATGCCATCCTAACATTGAGTGTTTAATACAGCTCTGTCTCTGAGGTGGAGGGGAGGAAAAGCCCCTTTGAAATTGCTGGAATTATGAGTTTTCTGCTTTCTTTCCCCACTTCCCCCTCACAAAAAGGCTGGCTTAAAGCTATGAAATACACAGTCCAGGACTGAAAACCTTATTAAGAACAATGCTGCCAGCATCTTCTATTCATAAGCAGCGCTTGGAGAAGGAGCCCAGCCCAGAAGAAACTCTTTAGCAGTACATTCTACAAACAATTGTTAAAGGATCCCATGTGCATAGAGGCTCCAAATCCTCTGCTTAATTACAGTGTAATAAATTTTCTCATTAGAGTTGAATATAGCAGCATTGAAGATGAAAGAAATGTCTTTTGATTTCTCTAACTCTTCCATAATAACTTTTTTGCATATAGGATTAATTGTTGCAGTAGTTTTAAAGATTGATGCTGTCTAGGCCCTAGATTATATTTTCTGGGAGTTTAACCAGTTATAAACTTTTTTTTTAACACTTCTTGTAGCCTTTACACAAAATTCAATAAAGAGTCAAAATAACTCCCTTCCCCCCCACGCCCCCCAAACAAAAAATGCAGGATGTTTCCTCTTTCCCTGGCTAATAGAATCCAACTGTTGCCGCATGACATCATCCCCTAGAGTTAGGGAATCCAATCTCACTCGGCTGGGAGTAAACACCACAGAGAGAGAGGAGAAAAAAACAAAAAAGAATCATCAAAGTTTGCAATGGAAGGACATAACATTAAATTGTTACCTGAAATCTGGAGCATTTCCCTTTCCACTCCATTGTCAGATTTGTATTTCCCAAACAAAGCTCTGTCTTATTAACTGAGGCAATCAGAAAATCAGTCGTTTAGTGTCTAATACCTGCTGTGCTTCCCATAACTCCTTCACATGACCTTTTGCAGCACTGATTCCAGCTAAAATGATTGCAGAGAACACAGACTGGCCAGGCCAGTTGTCATGGAGATCTCTCTCTCCCCCTTTTCATAAGCGCGCGCGCATACACACACACACACACAGATTTAAACAATTCTGGGAGGCATCCACAAAACAGCATGCCTTTTCATCAGCTAAGTTTTTGAAACATTCCACCCCTCCTCCAACCCCTCCCTAGAGTCAGCCCAGGAAGCTGAGCTTTGGTCATGAATTGATTGTTGAAATCAGAAATATCGCCTTTTAAAAAGCAACCACAAAACTTTTACTTTTTTCCCCCCCCAGAAAAGAAAGCAGAGATATTTTCTCACCAAAGCTTTGAACTAAATCTATTGCGTTCAGACCTGCAGGCTATTTGTCTTTGCTCTCCTTGTTATGAGTTTGATATCTGAAAGCACTAAGGCTTTGTTGAAATACAATCACGCAGATTACAAGAAATGCTGCTGGCATGGCCTGACAGCTTACCTTGCTGTTCTCCCAATAGCAAGCCAGTGACTTAATTAGCACAGGTATCCAGCATGGTCATGTAGGACTTCCTGTATTCTTTCATGTTTCTGTAATTAAGAAGAGAAGTGGGCAGGTCAGGAACATGTAACTCAAACAAACAGAAAAAAAAAATAAAAAATAAGAACACACAGATACAGCCGGAATTTTTCTCATACTGACTATAAGTTTAAGTCTGCCTTACCCAAAACTTGCTATCTCCCAGTTAAAGGAGAAACCCATTTAAGTGACGTTTGCAATTACAAGAACTGATTAGTTTACCATATTCACTGGCACCATGGTTGCAAAACAAAACTTACTCCGAACATAAATAAAGACATACAACATTTTTTCCTTGACAAAAAAATAAATCTAAATTAATCCCCACCAACGTCATATAGGAATGTCTGGACTGATAAATCAAGGGAACAGAAAACACTTTATAAAAAAGAACATTCAGTAAGAAAATTTAGTAAAAAAGTATTTGGACTCAGAAGAAGTGCCCAAAGTTTTTTGCACTTTGAGAAATACCTTGGAGACTCACTCTTTAGAGGATTTAACCAGAGACAATCATTCAAAGTTTTAAAACTTCATAAAAGATACTAAAGGGACTGCATGACTCTGGGTTCTGCAATGAGCAGTACAAGCAACGGTCCCTCTAGTGGGCAGAAAATTGAAATGCTGCCTCTGCCATGCTAAGTAGTAAATCAATTTCTTCTTTATCTATCAATCACTTCATTATACTGCTATGATATCCTACCTCTGCATTTAAAACTTAGAATTAGCATATGAAATCCTTTATATGTTATTTAGGGAGCTGAACACAAGAAAATATACGTTACATAACCAACATAACTACATTTATACATGAAGAGATTAAAGAGTTCCAACATATTACTCTTCTAGTGGTGTTTGTAACATAATAGCAAAGGTGAGTTTGAAAAAGAAAGGCCTACACAGTGAGAAAGCCAAGATGTCTTATGGGAACACCTGTCTCTCCATACAGCCCTTGTTACATACAAACTACACTGGAGCATATTATTGCCTGTACTTCAGAAAACTCTGTATTCTGTGAGTGACAGAGCTCCCAGCAGTCTGAACACTTAAACCACCTCTCTTCCTGGCAAAAACATCACAAAAACATCGCAGGAGGCATACTTTACACTGTTACTAAAAGCTGTGTGCAGACCATTCACAAATAGATAAATAAAGAAGCTACTTAAGCTGTCAAGAACACAGAAGATGCTGAAATGACTTCACATCAAATAGCTCCTAGATATGAAAGCGCCACGTGTTGAGTTTGCAATTTCACACTAAGTTCCCTTAAGAATGCACCAGTGAAGCCCAGCAGAGCCATGCGAGCCAAATATGAAAAATTATTACAGCTTTTTGTCCTGAAAAGTTCCCTTTGGTGTATGACTGAGATAAGTCATCACATGCTCTAAACAGGCAGAATTTCAGCAACTTTACTGAGAAAAGGGAGAAACTGCCAGCTCCTCCCAAGAAAGTACTGTTTTATGCTACACCACTGCAGAGGGAGCGTTCAAAGACATGGAAGTAACAATAAAAAACAACCTAGGAATTGTCAATAGACAAGTAAAATGGCTGAGCAGGCTCAGATTTCCCATGGACTCCAGTACTGGTAGCATGGGAGCATGTACCAACCATGTGCATCACATCCCACTCCAGAGTTTATCACAAGGCTCTGTGGCACTTCATTAGGTGACCACATCTGCACATATGGCAAGGATCTGGTGGAGCATGCAAGCTAGCATTTATAAAAAATTGAAAATGTTCAGTGCATTACATGTTCATTTAGTTACAGTTTAAAAGTTCCAAGCAAAGTAAATGAAGTCATTAAAATATATTACACATATTCGAATATGTAGGAACAAAACACAGCACTAAAACTATGACCCAGGCTTTGGTCTTGGGCAGGTGACTGCCACAGAAACCCTCAGACAAGCACACTTCTATTCTAAGCCTGATGAATATACTGCTAATCTGTTCCAAAAGGTGACATACTCTGATCAGACTGACCCCAGAGAAAAAAAAGAACCATTCCCATGTTTTACTTTTTTCTTACTGGGCTTTTATTTGAGCACACCAATACCTCAGAATTCAATTTAGGTTCAGGACAAAGACTGAGATCATAAACAGAGGACATGATGAACAGCTGATATTACATTAATTACAGCATCATGGCTACATTGCTATGAAAAAGCACTAAATTATGTACCCTCACCCTCTGCAGGAGACAGACAACCCATTAGTCACACACAGCTGATGTTTAGTTTCTTATTTCTGATACACTTCCCATTTCTGACTGGTTGAACACACTTCTTCCTACGCTCCATGGCCACAGGCAGAGGATGCAGCAGCCACATGACACACACAGGAGAGGCCATGCACTGAACAGGATGAGTGCACAGGGAGAGTCCTCACCAGGGCACACCTGGAGTCCCTCCCCTGGAGACTGGAAAAGGAAACTAGAGCTATGCTCCCCACAATCTGCATGGTCTGAGATTCTTTACTGAATCCTGTCCAAACTAGGCAGCCATCAGCAGCAATAGGACAGGAAACAAAAGTCAGACTTGTTCCTAAATGACTCATGAAATTTTATCGCTTTCAGTAGGTGAAAACACAACACCAATTTTAGGATTTAAAACTACTAAACCAGAGATGAGCTACAGACTTAGCTGCCCACAAAAGCAGCATAAATATCTGGCAGGTGTAAATAGAAATTGATTGCTGCACCAACTTCAGTAACATTTCCCTCTGCATTTTTTTAATGATATTAAATTCCACATAAAAATTCTCCTGCAAAATTACTTAGGATTTTTCCCCTCCTCAGATAACTTTCTGCATTCCAAAAGGGCTCATTTCCCATTGAAGACGGTCACCTTATTTCTTTTCCTCTCTACATGTCTATATGTCATCTCTACACATCTATTGGCCATCTTTCCAGTGACCTCAGGAGATAAATTACTGAATTTCAAGCAGAAATCTAAGACACAACAACAAACAGTGAAACTTAAGTACCCTGTCCCACTATATTTTTAACCCAATACTGCTGCAAGCGCCTGCAGCTCCTGCTGACCTCACTGGGAGAGGCAGGGAGCTTCAGAACAGCACCCCCTCATCACCAGGCAGTGACTTGCAGAGATGTGGAAAGGAGGGGAAAAGGCCCAAGTCCATAATATAAAGCACACATACACTACAGAAGCTGTGTTCTTCGCTCTTCTTTTAGAGACTCAGTACTCAACACTTTTTTTTTTTTTTTTTGTGAGTGCCAGGAGGATAAGACAGCAGTCACCATACCTTGTGAAGCAGTTCCACACCACCACCGAGTTCTTTGAATTAATAGTCCACAGCACTAGCCTTTATTACTAACACTCCAACTCTATGGTATAAGAGCACAGCAGTAAAGCAAGAGGCACAAGATTACACCTCTGACCCCAAAAGTATCATTATACTGAGGTGACTAAACCTTCCACTGAGGTTAGTGGCACGTTAATTTCAATTTTGCCTCTCTGCATGTTTTGCTAGGACTGTGGTTTCAAAGTAAGCAGCACAAAAGTATATTATACCCTTGCAAACAATAGCAAAAGAGTTGTCCCAACATATGAACTCCCCTGTTGCAATGGGACCACACAAGTGTAGGTCTAAGATCAGTCAGTTATGGATTTCTTTTCTTCCCTCATTTCAGCACCAGATCCATTACCTATAGTATAACCACAACTCTCTTCTAACAGGAGAATTAAAGTTTCCATGACCTCTTTGATAGCCCAACAAGGATCACGTTTCCAGCATGGTACTGGGTTTACTAACTCAAAGAAAAAAAAAAAAAAAAAGAAGAGTGTGTGTGTGTATATATATACAGTATATGTAAAGTATGTATATAGGAAATGACTAATCATAGCTGTGTGCTCTTTGAGATGCTGCCAATCCCTTTATGGCTCTATATCCCATTTCAGTTTGATCTCATTCTGCAAAGGAAAGCCTGTCATACTTGGGTCTAGCCCCGACATTGCAACTGAGTGCAAGATAGCAATTTGAAAAAGTTTCTAAGTGATTCAGTGAAACTAAGAGGATATCTGTAACTGGGGGGTCATGACAAGAAGCTGACATACATTCAACTCCTGTGCAAACACTCGTTCAGAAATAAAGTGGCTTAGCTTTGTGGCTACTATTGGTTTAGGCCCTGATTCAGCAAAGCACTTAAATATTGACTTCAAAAGAACTTAAAAAAAAAATCAAATATGTGCTACAATGTTTTCCAAACTGGTGGTTTAGTAATTCTGTGTATTTCAGAAAAGAGAAATGGAAAGGGTTTTTATTTGACAATTAAAGTTTTAAGACATTGTTTGGTCATACTGGGACACAATCCTCATGCTAAACCTACTAATAAGGTTGAAAATTTGCTGAGCAATAAGCTGAATAATTCCTTAATAAAACCACTTTAAACATGAACAGCATGGAATTTACTCATGCCTGGTTTGAGAATTATCCATACCTATGGTCTGATTCATAACAGGAGACACATATTACAGCTCACCCTGCTAGAAAAGCAATGCAAAGCTAAAAGAGCCATACAGCCTGGCTCTGGGCCCAGGCAGCCAATTCAGCCAGCCCTTAACATCCCAGTGTGCAAACCATGTCAGATGGCACCTGGCCAAGGCAAAAGCCAAGCCAAGCCAAGCCAGAGGGATAACCAAAAGGTGGGAATCACATGTAAATAAGTCCTTCTGCTCCTTAACTCTCCAGAGCCAGCCCTGTCTGCAATCCATCTGCACTCTAGTCAACACCCTTCCTTGCATGGCTGTGCTGCATCTCAGGCATGCCCAGAAAGGAAGGACAGGAAGCTGTAGGACCAAAACTGATGGAGGGGAGAAGCCCCTGAGGAGAGACTATTTGTCCTGTCTCCATGAAAATAGAAAAATTTGCCTTTTGTAGGTGCTAGTCTCTTCCTATACCCCTTTTTTTTTAACTGCCTATATCCCAACCAAACAAGAATTTATGTGCCAAGAAGAGGGGCAAATGAGACAAGCAGGCTTCCTTTGTGAACTAGCCATATCAGGAGAGATGTCAATGAGTTGCTTGAAATTCCACAGGATTTCTGATTTGCTCCTACATAAATGTAAGATATCTCAATTTGTCTTAGTTTACTACTGTTTCTTTTAAGTAATAGCCAAAGGAGAAGTTTCTGTTGCCCCCATTCATGGCACACATCCTACAACACAAGATGCTGCACATGGGACTAGAAGGCAATTTAAAAAACAGATCCTCTCACACATGGAATTGCACCGAAGTAGGACACACAAGAATAAAACTCTGAGAGGACTAAATCTTGTGTGAATCTGAGCAAGTGCTGCAAAGCTTTGATTTAATGGGAACAGAGGGCCAGAATCCTTCTCAGAGCACATAAATTCTGGGAATACAGATCCTTTAAGTCAAATCCCTACCTGAAGGGGAACTTTTCAAACCATTGTCAAAGTAGCCCTTCACTTACTTGCATTAAGGTACCAGGACACAGAAGACACTGTTGGGAACCATCTCCAGTGTCACACTGGCTATGCAAAGCTAACAAAGGGAAGAGGAGCTTCTAGCAAAGCAATGGACACAAGGACAGATACATGCAATAATGCAGGGCTGGTTTCTGAAGCAGAATATGGGTGGTGGATGCAGTTTTTGCATGTTTTCCCCTGAAAAAAATGCTTTTCCAGAGCAAAAGAGCTCTTAATTTAAACTCAAAATGGAAAATGTGGGCCTAAGGCCATGCATCCAGTATGATCTCACCGTGTTTACATGAGAGAAAAAAAAAATCACCACCAATAGCATTGTACTCTCTTTGAACTTCTAAATAGATAAATAAATAGATAAATAATGACAACATGCTTCGTGATTCCTTTTGATCGTCAACTATGAAAGTTCACAGGAAGTTTATGGAACCCCCTCTGACTGGATAGATCTTATCTTCCAAATATTAAGAGGAAAGAGACTCCAAGAAGAAAGTGTCAGTCTGACATCCCTTTGGACGAAAAGCAATGACTTATCTGTGTGCTAACTTTTCCAGTTGGCTTCTTTTATTTCAGTCATGAGTTGAACCTCCAATCTGGCTGGCTTGGAGACCCTGTGAACTGCTGCTGACATGTTTGGGGATGCCTGGGAGCCCTGCTTCACATCTCTGGGCAGGATGGATAGTGCAAGCACCAGCCTAGCACTATTCCCATCATCTACACCCCATTGAAATCAAAGCCAGTTGCAGCATGTGTTTTCTCAGTCATATAACAAGTTTGTCTTTCCTACTGTCATAAACATCACAGCAGGCAGATTTTTCAAGCTGCGGACAATAAAGCTATTTTCTTCTCTATTTTAGATAGAAGAGATAAACAAAATATGGCTTTGAATATGCAGAGTTCTTTTCATTCATGACCCTCAGGGTGCTTTACAAAGCCAGTAAATGTCACTCCTGTGTGGCTGCTTGGAAAAGAAGAGTTAAGTGGCTTTAGAACTCTGCACAGTGACCCTTTGGAAACAGTATGTGACCAACCATGTTCTGAGCACCAGGCTCTGCTGCCTTCCCTGAGGCCATAGCTAGAAACTAGAGGGCAAGTGGGGTCAGCAGGCTACAAGAGATACCAGAATTTGTTTTCCTCTGGAAAACAATTTGGGCATGGAAAACAGCTGAAATGAAGCTTTTCTGCTAGCCAGCTTCTCGCTGGACTAGGATAAGTTTGCACAAAATAAAAGAAATCCAAATCCAGACCATGCAGACAGTTGAAAAACACTGTGAACAATGTTTCTCAGCACCTCAGTGCTTCCTGAATTTAGCAATGGAGTGTGGTGCAGAGATGTCCAAATGAGCCTCAACCACCCTAACTCCAGAACTGCAAGCAGCACAGCCCCAACAGCACAAAGCAGTGCTTGAACTAGTGCAGCTGTGTTTCTGGGGAAGGGTGTCGTGCCTCCACACAGTGCCTTACTGGCTGCAGGGCCGTGCAGACCTCCTGCAGTCAGCTCCAGGGCTTTCTGAGCTGAACTCCATCGTGACACACAGACATCCCCTGAGCAACACACTGCAGACCACAGAGGAAGCCTGTCCCAGTGGTAGGAATTCAGCTCCCAGCACCCGAGCTCCAGATAAATGCCTTAAAAGCAAGGTCATTCCTCCTTCGATTCTGTGCATTCTTCCTAATAGAGCTGCAGGATGTCTCTGAAAACAGCCCCACATCCAAAGGGCTGTCCCAGCACCCACATCTAGACTGCTGTGAAATCACACACCTACCTGTCTCCTCTTCACCACTAACAGCATAGGCTATTATTTAAGAAAAAAAAGTACACATTCTGCTTTATTCTCATCAAAACAAATGATTCAGAGATGACATTTTACCTCTCACCAAGAAAATGCATAACTTTTTATTTTTATTAAATTGTTTCCCATTTTAGAGAGAAAAGGAAAGCAAGGTTCAATTATTTCTTTATCAAACTGAAAAGAGTGGAATTTGGGAAAACACCAGTGCTTTTCTTCCAAGTCTGGAAGAACTATACAGCTTACATAGGACAGAACACAGTTACAAATATTTTTCCTTTAAAACCCTGGATAAAATCCATGTAGTCACATGACGGTCCCTATTGCTATGTACATTTCTTTAAGCAGATAGACAACTCAATTCACTCCCTGAAATCACTGCTGCTTGCTGTTCATCCTACGAAAGTAGTGAAATCCCACAGCACAGGCTGAGAATCAGCTATTCAGTGTGCAAAGACCACACACCAGAAAGTTTCCAAAAGACCTTGCTGCTAGTGAAGAAGCACTAGTAAACCCTCTGCTAAAAGCCTAAAGTTTCTAGGTTACTCCTAACCTGGCCACAGCAGCACGAGCACTGAATGCTACACCAACATCTCCACCTGAACCCCACAACTGGGGCAATCTTCCAAAGGAACTGGACATTCCCAATTAATCACACAGAGTTATGCAGAGATTTAAACATGTAAGTTATGGCTCTTACCCGTGCAGCTGGGGGTGTGTGTGTTCACTGCAAACACAAGTTAGTGCCTACAGTGCTGGAAGCAGCTCATGGAAAGTCTGAACCATAAGATGCAAATCATTAGGAGTGTGCATCACAACTTGCTTTGGGGAAAATTCCCCATTCAAGACCAGACATGCTGGTAAAGTCTCCAGTTTTCTGATTTCCTGACGTGTGAAAGCCCCATCAGTAAACATGAGAGCTCTGTGCTTACTGAAAGCATAAAGCAACGCCCTCAGTTTGCCATAAAGAGCTGAAAGGGCTCTTTTGCACATACACATGTTGTTGAAAACCTCTCCTCTTCCTCCTGTGCTGTGTGGAGGGTCTTAACAATGAGTCAGAAGAGTCAAATTCTGTTCTTGATTTTGACACCATCCAGGTATATGACCTTGGATAGCTTTCTTTGCCTAGTAACACAAGACCTGTTTGGTTTTCTGAAGCATGGAGTAATCTAAGAAGCAAACAGTAATGGAACACTGCAGTAAATTGAAATCCCACCATGAACTTCAATCTCTGATCACATTATACAATTCTATACATTAAATAACCTCTAAGACTGTTTCTGGTTTCTTAACCTGCTTCACACCTATGCATTTTTGCTATTCCCTCCAGCCTGAAGGGTGAACATGAACAGGGTTTCTTCATCATCCTTACCACTGAAATAAGAATGTTTCCTCACAATTTACATAGTCCCAAAGAACAATAAACGCAAATGCAGTCCTGAGCCCCTGAAAGAATTAGAACCTGATTTTTTCCTGCCTGTTTCTAATGAAATCAGAACTCTGGACAATTTTTTCTTAGATTTTTGCATATGGTCACACTTTAAAGTAATAGACAGTTACACTGCAAGATTAAAAAAAAACAAGCCAAGAAACAAAACAAAAAACACCCCACACTACCAAGAAAAAACCTATGTTGCAGGTAATTTTTAAAATCTTCTCCATTCAGCTGCATTCAAAATAAGCTGCATTGCACCTGTCTTGAGAAACCCTCCCTTATGGTTAAAGTCTAGTGTCTCACTAGTTTTATTTCTGATTTACCTAGGTGTAAGCTGGAGCAAATCTTAGCAATTCTCCAGAGCAGTTCCCAAGTATAACTCACATGGCTTGTGAATCAACTGTGAAATAAAACAGGAGCTTGCAGCCCTAGTTCCTAGATGTCTAGGACACTCATAGAAAGTTAGCAGACCAGCACAATGTCGAAGACATTTATGAAACACAGTGCCATTTAACATCTATTTGGAATGGCACCTCAATACTTTAGAAGATACGACCCTCCCCTGCAATTCAGCACAAGCCACAGGTAATTGAAAAAAAAACCTTCTGCTTTCTTATCTCTAAAGGGCTGACAATAACTGAATCTACTAGAAATACTGTTAGAATAAATTTATTAAATTTCTTAAGTTGTCCACAGACTGCTGGAAGGAAAGCCTTCCTATATTAAAGAGACCAGCTATATCTCTTTTAATTTAACTGGATTCCCACTACTAAGCCCATTTAGGAGGCTGTATTAATATAATCCTCACAAACATTTTCATTCTGCAATTTTAAAATTACAAGCTGAGCTAGGGAAGGGAAATGTCATGCACTGTCATGCACACACAGAGACTAAGAATCAGCTGCTTTGAGGCTGTCTTCTGAAGAAGGCGATAAAAAACACATATGCAGCACAGAGCACCTCTAAAAGCCAAAACAACAACAGGCAATTGAGGTGGAGAGTGAAGCAGACCGCTATGAGTCATAGGCTATAAGTCTAGTCAGTGAAAAATCTGGCAGAAGTGTGCTGTTTGACTATGTCTGTACATTCCCAAGAGATTTATAGCTGCTTATTAAATCATCTGTTCCTCTTAAAACTAAAGAAACTGTATGTTTCACTGGATTTTACATCTGCTAGAAAAACCCAAAAACCATTAGTACAGAGTAGAGTTTTTCCTATTGAGTGAGTCATTCAAAAGATTTTAAGACATAACTTGGGAGAGGAAGTAAATCCTACACAAGTGATGGGCTGCAGCATGATCTAAAACCTGCTGCAGGATGGGTCTCCCTCACTGGCACTTCTGGTGTGTGCTTGGCCTATCCTCAAAACCAGATGGGTCTTTTCAGTGAGAAATACTTTCTGCAGAGAAAAGGAAAAACGTACTTCCAGCAGAGGAAAGTTCTATTGAAGAAATAACCATGTCTTCAAGAAAATGACCATTGTGGCTTGAGACAGGGCTTGTGGAACAGGTTCATGGAGTGCGGTGGCACATAGGCAAACATTGCCAAAGACAGCACAAAGAGGACCTGTCAAAACGTGAGGAGCTGGCAGCATTACTGGCTTCCAGACAGAAGTTGCTAAGCTCAGGATCTGGAGGAAAAACACCAGTAGCCTTGTAGTCTCATCTTAAAACCAAAGGGAAGAGGAAAAGGAGCTATGCATAGTCCTGCTCCAAACATGAACACTGCTGCTTGAGCGCTGCTTAATTCACAGAGGAGCAAGAGTGAAGGATGGGTAGTGCTTTCATTTCAATCCTGGTTAGCTAAACAAGCTATTTTGTTACCTCACAATGCTCCTTGGAACATCTCCACCCCTACTCTTCCCACACATTATCTATTGAAAAGAAAAACCTGCACAAAGAAAGAACCTTTCCTTCTCCCATCTCCTCTTCCCTCCTCTCCTCTCCTCTCAGCATTGCTTTTTTGTTCTTTTTTCACCCTTAGGCATATCCACAGATTAGCCCTTCAAGATAGCCATCTCTCAGTGGTAATGTAAAAGATGTTATTAAATAGAAGCCATTTGCTGAAGCATACATGGGGCTGAACATCCCAAATTCCCAGAAGGTAGGAAAGTTTAAATTAAATTTTAAATTAACCCCTTAAAAAATAAACAAAACTGATGCACATTTGCCAAACATATGAGAATGCAGAAATACTGTATCCATGGCTGCTTCAGTGATAAGACTAGAATAGAGATGTACTTTAAAGCCGCTGAAAATGCCCTTCTGGGTCAGCCCAGCAGAGCCTCTAGCTCAATACTCTGCCTTCAGAAGCAGTGAAAGCCAGTGCTAGCCAGGGCAAGCCCAGGAACCTAACTGCTTTCTGGCCATTTTATTTTTACCTTGGGAGACTGCAAGCTGTGGGCGAGCGGAGCTGGGAAGCAGCAATATTCACAAAATATTGCTAACAGTGATTTTGTTACTCTTGCTGTACCACTCAAGTCCTGTTAAGTCTGTAAAGTGAAACGTAACAGAAAGCTGTGTGTGAACTGTTGCACTCAGATGAAAAGTCAGCAACTTGGGAGTCTGGGAGCACAATAATAAAATCAAGACCCGCACCAGCTCACACACACATATGTCCAAAGCCTGCAAGAAAGGGAGACAAGCACCACCATGCCTGTGGGTGCAACTGTGACAGATTTGCCAGCGCACACTGGATGGGGGGACAAGAAGGGATGGGTTGCTCAGCACATTTCTCTTTCATGTGTTTGAATTGCTGCCTTGTAAAAGTCAATTTGCTAAAAAACATGACAAGATAATGGTAGGTCCTGCTGAATCGGCACAGCTACGCTATGCCAAACTGATTCCTGCAGTAAATCATGTGCACTCTCAAAACACAAAGGCAGAGCTGTACAGCTCTGCAAACTCGTTAGTTTTGCCAAAAATGACAAAATGTCTGTCAGACTTGGTTTTTTTCTCCTTATTACCTCTGTATTGAACTGTCTTCACTTAAGCATGCTGAATCAATACACAAGGAACAAATAAGCATCATGAATTTGATCTCCCAGCAATCTGTACAAAAACCTGAGTCAGCATAGCTATGCTCTATAGGTTATAGTCAGTCTCCTACCCTACAACTGCACAGATCCCACCATCACCAGCTTCCTGCCCATCACAGTAACTAACTTTCTGATATGTCATCAGTATGCTGAGACTGATTGAGTGATTTTCTTCCTAAAAAACCCACTATAGAACAGCATTGAGGAGGAAAAATAATGATTACAGCAAGACCCATACGCAGCACAGTAATATCACAACTCAGCCCCTTCAGGATGAGACATTATGACCAAGGCATGTCATCCCTGCAACAGACTGCCTCACAGGCTTTGGACTAGTCACATGTTATAGGTCTCAGGATGGTGGCATGGAAAATCAAGAGCGTTACTCAACCCTGAGTAGTCATCTGCATATCTTTTGATTTGGCTCTCTTGCTCCGTGTCACCTTTGCCCCTGTGTCACGCACACAGCAACACTGTACCTCATAACCAGCCATCTTAAAGCAGCCCATGGCCCAACTCACTCCAGATCAACACCACAGTATCAGTGGATGTCACCTACCTACCCCTCCAGTGATCCAGTCAGGTGACGAGTTTTTCCTTCACACGGCAAAAGGAGGAGGAGTGATCATTATATTTCACAAGCACAGGAAGCACACAAATACTGATGTCTGCTCTCAACAGAGGAAACATCTTATGAGAACTTATGTTGTGAGAACTACAGCAGCCTTCCAGGCCAGCCTGGAACCTGAGTCAGCCCTTAAGAAGCTGCTGAAGTCAACACTCAGCTTTCAAGCACACACTCAAGTATTTGGCTGAGCTGGGACCATTTTCAAGTGTGGGATGCAGAATCCAACTCAACGGTCGCTTCAGTGTCAGACTACAAAAGTATTCTTGTACATAATAATGTAGTAATTTATGAGGGTGCATTCTCCCTTAACCAGAACCTCAGTCTCATTTGTTCTTCCCAGGCAGTTGTTTCCTAAGGACTGTTGTCATGTCCCTCATCTGCAATCACTGAGAGAATAGCTGCCAGCCACAATAGGAAATGGTTTACATCAACTGAAAGTATTTCTGAAACCCCACCAATTCTGTTCCATGAGTAAAAAAAAAAACTCAAACCCAAAAAAGCACAAGTAACAACAAGAAAACCCAATAGAACTTGATAGTCTTTATTCTATGTCTTTGTTGTGATGTAAGGATCTTTGTTTTCTCTTTCACAGCATCCTGTTATTCACACAGTGAATTACAGGCCTAACCAATTCTATAAATGGTTGTTCCCCGAACTCCTGGTTTAAGTTTAGGTTGAAAGAAAATCATTCACATGTGAAGCATAACTTCTGTCTGGCAAAGTAAAGCCATTCTGATTTCCAACAATGCTATACTTAGCTTATTTTAACTGTCTTGATCTGCTTTTTTTCCTCAAAATTATTGAGTGGTAGATGTCAGAAGAAAGAGATTCTACAATCCCCAATTAGAAAGAAAGGTCACCTGGAGGAAAGCTAGGAGCCAGGCACTGCCAATCCTATTCTCACCAGCATGTACTGCACACCCACAAGGACACATCACATCATTGCAGGTGCAGCCAGTTGCCTGCCAGTGACAGCACAGGCAGATTAAAAGCTTCCAAACCCTAAATTTCATTTTAACGTGATACCACTGACCTACCCAAAGTTACATGAAAGTCTCAATTCCTCAGTGCAGGATTACACCACTTGTTTATCTAATTCATGGGTCATCATAATGATGTAGTTTATTAATAACCAGATTGTTATAATATGCAGATAACTAATTCTCTTCTGGTGCCCATAAACCTGTGACTACTACCTGCAGTCTGAGACCATCAAGGAAACAAATAACACCCTGTACAAGTTAATTAAAACAAAGCAAACATATATTAAGCAATGTAAGTTTAACCTTGTAACCTTAAGATAATGCAAGGAAAACTGTGCTAATGCTCTACAAAGACTCAGCACCTACCAAATAGAGTTAAGGGGGTAGTGTCTAGTTTTGAAGGAACAGTTCATTTAGCCAAAGTTTTAGATGAACAAATACCTGTTTGCACCTGCTAGTCACGTGCTAAAATAAAAAAGAAATTCCATCCACAGAGACTTGAAGGCAAATGATGGTTCCTGTCCTGAATGTGAACACAAAAATGCAAACATCATGCCAGCCATTGACTCCAAAGCTGACAAAGAGCATACAGCTAATTAAATATATGCAGGACTCTTGGTAATCTGCCCAGTTTTGAAGCTGCAATGATGCAGTCAAACAACAGGACACCAAAACCATGAAGCAGAGTGATTAGCTACACTCCACTCAATTTGGTATTCAGTGATGTAAAGACCTTTCTCCTCTATGCCATGCTGTCTGAATTGACAGCCAAGTTTCTATGCAACTTCAGATCTTGGAAGGGGTTTTGGAGCAGGAGAGCTGGGGGAGGGTTGGATCAATTTTTAATGTTTTTTAATATTTAGATACTTTCAACCTGTTTACCAAATAAAACTGGATAGGCAGTGAAAGATCCCAAGGATCAATCAAACCTTCAGGGTTCTAAAAATAAAACCTCAAAATGCTTTATTCTCCATTAAAAACTTTAGAATCAAATTAGATTGGTCTTATCTATGTAGCTGACAGGAAGATAAAAAGTCTCAATGAACAATCACATCTGATCTCCTGAAAAGCTCTGCTCTGAAAAGCAGGTGTTAGAGGAGGGGATGCCTGTGTAAGGAGCAGCCCAGGCCAAATACCCCTGCTCACCTCCACTGCGACCTTCAGTGCAGTTACTGGAATGGGAGCACGGTGGAGAGCATGGTCACAAAGCTGTATTATGCTTCTGCAGGTGAACGCTTTTAGCTTATGATTTAGCATCTCTTTTTAAATGGAAGACAAAAGCAGCAGGAGAACATCTCTGAAAAGTTATTCCTTTTCTCCTCTTCCCCTCTCCCCCGCTTTGTAGTGCAAGTATGCTTCAGACAAATTCGCAACCCTCCTGCTTGGAAAATTTTGTCTGTTATTAAAATCAAGTGCAAAACAAACAACAACAAAATCAATTTTTGATGTGTTTTTCTTGCCAAGGCCCCCAGCTTCCATTCTCAGGGATTTACTGTAATATTTGTTTATTGACACAGATCTGCAATTCTGAAACAGTGGATTCTATTCTGGCAAGACGTTTGGCCATGCTTAGAGGTGGTAGCGATATTAAATATGTTTCCAGTGACATCAGTAGGAAAGTAACTGTGCTGTAAATAACAGTGTCACAAAGGTATGGCTTTGTCCATCCCTTACAGATACTCAGTTGTGTGAAGGATAGTGGAAGATATCACTTCATCCTGAGCCAAGGTGCTGGTTCCTTTCCATTTAGTGAGCTGAATGCTGACCACTCCAAGTAGATGCCATTTTCTCCTGTCATGTCTATCAGCTCACTGGGAGAAGGGCTGAGTCACAGGCTCATCTCCTGCTCTCCCTCCAATACCACATAGCAAGTGGACAGTAAAAATAAGAAGAAATTCATACTACTGGGTTTGAGTCCTTCAATGCCTTGAGATAAGTCCCTGAGATGCTGCAAGATGACCTAAACAAATCACAAAAATTTAGTTATAAAGGTTGAACTCCTTCTATTAGCTTTACATATTTCAAGACTTTGGGACTCATGTTTTCAAGCTTTCCTATGCAGCTATAAAAGCCATAGAGGGTCAAGATTTCTAATAGTCACTTAACTCCAGGATCCCTGGCCTTAAAAGATGGAAGAAAAAACCAAACTAATGTTAAAAAAAAAAATCCTACATTAAAATCGGTAGAGTTGACAAGAGCAACAGAGAAAAGTTGTTGATCTTTCTTCATTTGCCTCCCACATAACCACATCGGGTAAAAGCACACCGTGACAACATTTCTAGATCTCTCTTTAAAATTCCTTAGTCACTGTAATTGTATACAAAGCAAACATGAACTGCTTCACTTGCCAGCAAAACACAGCAGCATCTGGACCACAACATGGCAGCCCTTACAGGATGCATAAAGATGAAGAAGAGAAAAATCAACCAGCCTGGAATTTGAATACAGAAAATCAGACCAGTACGCCTTGACCCAATGTCTGCAATGCTACCTTTAATGACAAGGAGAAACATTTGAGAACCCAATTATTGCTTTGTATCTCTATATGAAAGCTGACAACAACTTCTTGCAGAATGCAGCCATCACGTTGGGACCATGACACAGCTGTAGTGTCCCTGGGGAGACAAGGATTCAGGATGTGACAAAACCCACCACATCCTACCTACTGAAGGTCAACTCTTTCCTGCCCCATACCTATAGTGTTTGAGAGACTACAGGAATTCATATCTCAGAAATGGCACTTCTGGAGGTGAAAAACAAGAAAAACTTGGATGGGATCCACCAACATGGCTTCATGCCATCAAACCATTCTGGTATTTTTTTTTTTGAGCAAATATCAGCATAATTCATCTGCACATCATGCTTACCTCAATGGGCCATGGTGTTGAAGAACATCTCATTCAGTAGCTCTACTTGTAGCTCTCTCAACAGCAGTTCCTGCAATTACTGTTTCCATATGAATCGTTATGTGCTGTCTACACTTCAGCTTCACTCCCCAAAAGTATAAGTTGACTGTAAAGACACATGCTACCACAGACCGTTCTTACACCTTTTTTACAGATCAAACTGCAAGCAAGCATGCTGCAGCACTTGGACAAAATAAACATGCAGGAACCCCACGTGCAGTAATTTCATCTGCCAGGGAGCATGTGTGTACATCTCAACCCCAGGGGACCAGAATGAGTCGGATGTTCCCTCCTCTGGGGAGGCCCCACACTCTGGATGCTACTGTGTGGAAGTATATTGTTGAGGCACAGATCAGCCTAAGAATATTCTTCTTCAGTTGTTTAGTTCCCTTTGAACTCTGTCATAATTGCACCAGCCTTGTGCACACATGTTCATTGCCTGAACTGTGTGTGGGAGACGCATCTGGTGCCAGCTCTACACAAACCTTGTACAACTTAATTCTCAAGACCACTGAAGCCAACATGGGCCTTTTCACAGGCTTTTCCAAGCATGGGACCAGGCCCCCATTCCTTTGTTTTAAAGGACATCAGAACTGTATTGAATATTTTCAAGGCAAGCATTGAGTCACTGCAGCAAGACCAGGAAAATGACATGGCCAGCCAGCTTTTTCCACAAGCCCTCACAGCAGACTTATCCACTGCATTCATTTTCTTCTCACTGACACAAGGACCAATTAGACAGAAACTGGCCATGAGTAGTCCTAGGCTGGAAATTAGAGAAGTGTTTCTAACCACTAGGTACCTGTTGCATCATTTAAAGAGGATATGTCCACCTCCCAATAGCAAGGCATTGGCTCCAAATGCCTGAGAGGTAATTCTAGGGATGTTCACACCTGAGGCACCACTGCACTGCTCTCAGACAGGCAGGTAACCTCCTCACTGTGGGAACTTGATGTCACCACACACTGAGCCCTCCCTGCCAGGACAGCTCGTGAGCACTGCGTATCCAATATCCAAGAAAACAAAACTAGAGGGGAGAGATACTGCTTTCTGAGCTCTTCTTGCTTGGGAACATCAGTTTCTGAGAATTTGCCACATGTCAACAATGCCAGTGTCAGAGCTGGTATTAGCAGAAAGGTCACCCCAGAGGTCACGCTTAGTCAGTAGATCACACTTCTCCAGATCTCTCATCCACAAGGCTTCTGCACCAGGGGAAGTTTAGGCTGAACATTAGGAAAAAAATTCTTCACAGGAAGAGCGACTGGCTATTGAAATGGGCTGCCTAGGCAGGTAGTTGAGTCATCATCCCTGGAAGTGCTTAAAAAAAGACTGAATGTGGTACTTAGTGACATGGTTTAATTGGTCAGATGGTGTTAAGTCATAGGTTGGACTTGATCTCAAAGGTCTTTTTTGACCTAGTTAATTCTGTGAATATTCAAAACTAAACCACAACTGAGCCAGTTTTATTTTTATGCTCCTTTAGTGTGTAGGCATGTCAATTGGTCCTAAAGAAAGAGATTCAGAGGAAACACTTTTTCCTCCCTTTTTCCAAAACTTATATTCACCGAAACTCTTCGTTAACACAGAAATGCCCCCTCTTTGGCATGCACAAACACCCACCCCAGCTTTACCTTGGAACTGAAGAGGACACCAACAGGCAAGAGACAGCAGCTCTACCCATCAAGAGTCAACCAATATCTTAATCTGTCCTCAGGAATAAAATGCTGGACTCTCCCTTGCTTTGGCTTGAGGTACACTCATAACTTGCAATCTGACCTCTGGAAAGGAAGCCTTACAGTTCCTTATGCATACTCAATAGTGCTTTAGTCACTGAGCTGTCTCACAGAGCCCAGAAGAATTCTTACACAGTAAATAGCTGGCAGGGCCCCAAGTGCACAAACAGCCCTTAGGTGCCCTGTCCAGTCAGACCTGGGATTTGTACCCACACAGCCACTGCCACGGGACCAGAAGCCTGATTTAAGTGCAGGCTCAGCCTGTCCTGCATGGATTGAACTTCATCCTTGCTCTTCCCTTTACATCTGCCCAGTGATCACTGGGCTGCCAGTGAAATCTGCACTGTCAGCAGCCTGGTCCCATTTCAGCACTGTGGGACTTGGCCGTGGTCAGTGAGAGCATTGTCCTACCTCTGCTGTGGTCACCCTCAACTCCTCTCATGGCCCAGCCCTTGCTCTCTGCTCCCTGGCACCCTCCCATGCACACCACACTGTTTCCATTTGCTGATCATCCTCCCTGGCTAGATGGGCTCTGGATCATGATTAGGACAACCATCACAGGATAGCCATTAAACATGAATTTTGGAGGAAGGAAAAGTATCAGAACATCTTTTCCAGGGGCATTCAGCACCTTGGTTTTGACCCATGGAAAAGCTTAAGTAGCAGCTATGCTGGTATCAGAGCAGCTTTGAGGAACTGGGTCACTGTTTTTCCTGGTGATTAATTCCAGGGTGGGATACAGATCTGGTTCAGACAGAGTTCAAAACATCCCTCCTTATACAATCAGATGTATGAACAGGAAAGGCACTTTTGTAAGCTATCAGCTTTCCTTCAAACAGAAATACTGTATCACAGAAACACACGTCTTTGCTCACAAAAAAGGGCTGATTCAATTCACACCTAGGAAAGGTTCTCAGCTATCCAGACTTTCCTAACTAGCCTGAGGAGTTTGCTACTCCCAGAGAAACAAATTGCCAAAAGCTTCTCTCACTTTCACTAAATGCAATATGGCAGGGAGCATCCTTGTAGTCCTACAGTAAAACTAGAATAGCAGCAGAGTTTTCCTCAGGATACAATCCTTGTGAGCACTCTCGCCGTGCCTTACTCTCTATCTGTTAGGAGCACAAACTGGAGGCACTGGAAGAAAACTGGAGTCCAATTTTTGAGCTTGGCTTGTCCTTTTTACACATTATCCTTTCAAACAAAACAAACAAAAAGTCTTTTTTTCCCTCTTGTGTTCATAGGCAAAGAGAAAACCCAGAGAAATCCAGAGAGCTGATTTCCACTAAGGATAGAAACCAAGAACCAGCCAGGTGCACTCTATGAACTCCACAAGTTATTGCAGATTCTGCAGAGTGACACAGTGATGTGCAAAAGTAATACAGGCCAGAAATGGGGCATATGATCAGAGAAATTACACAGGCAAGTTTCAAGTCTGTTTTTTAACAAAACAGCATCAACTGTATGGGCATCTTCATGGAAGTTTCCTGTGCTATATGCCACCAGCAAACCAAAGTTCATTTTCTGGATATAGATAATTTTTGTTTGGGAGAGGTAGCATTTCACGTATCACTCTCCATCTTCTAAATAATCAACCTGCACTGTTTGATTCTACCCACAGCCAACCCCCACCCCCTCCCCAAACAGTATTGTCTGCACATAACCAAGCAAAATCTCTTGCAGCGCCCCTGCCTACACATTCTGGCGTTTTTCCAAGGGGAGGGTTGTGGGGAGGAAGATTGTGGTTGGGGTGTTTTTAGCCTCCAGAAGTTAAAGAGGCTGCTTTGCTCAATGACAATGGCCTCTCGAGCCTTTGGTGGCCATTCTGATCCTCGTGCCTACAAGACACTCACGTTCTGAGGACACGTGCAAGGACAATATAAGATAATAAAGCACAAAAGTGGGCTGGAATGGGTGTCCTGGGAGTCCCACAGGTAGTCCAGGTTTCCAGGAGGAAGAAGAGAGATCCTGTATGTTCTCCCCATGCGGAAAACTTCAGGGCTTTAACATGTGTCTCAAAAAACTCAACTTTCCCAAAGGACACTCAGTTCCGCAGATACTTGTACATAACAGTGATCACATTCATAAGGTTTTAATATAATAAAGAAAATACATAAAACAATGCTCAGCAATGAACACAAGCCTTATGAGAACATAGGTCATTTGGAACTGAATCCAGAAGTTTAAATCATTAGCTTTCTGGATGTGACAACATTAGCCTGGCCCTATCACGTGAGCTAACCTTCCCACAAGGTTCACAACACAGGAAAGGCTGGGACTAAGAACAACAATAACTGCAAGAAAATAAACTTTATCTGAAACTGATCAGTTACTAATGGTTTGAGGCAGATTATGTCAACTCCCCATATATGTGTTATCAGAAAGGGTGAAGCACCACACTGTCAAGTAACAGATGCAAGCTGCACATGGATTTGGATTTAAGATGCATGTTCAATACTCTTCTCATGTTCCTCAGAGGGACAATGGAAAAGGATTCCCAGCTTTAAAGGAATCTCTACTGAAGGCTCAGTTTATACACAGTCAGTGTGTTTCATATTCCACAGGATGAAGTGCTTTGATGCAACCTTTTCTAATGAAGCAGTAAGATTCACTCTCTACAACTACCTGAAAGAAGATTGCAGCAAGGTGAGGGTTCCTCTCCACTCTCAGGTAACACGTGACAGAATGAAAGGAAATAGTCTCAAGTTGCACCAGGGGAGGTTTAGTTTAGATATGAGAAAAAATTTCTCCACTAAAAATGCTGTCAAGCACTGGAACAGGCTGTTCAGGGAAGTGATGGAGTCACCATTCCTGGAGGTATTTAAAAGCCATGTAGATGTGACACTTGTGGACATGGTTTGGTGGAGGGCTTGGCAGATCTGAGTTAATGGTTGAACTCAATGACCTCAGAGGTCTTTTCCAACCTAATGGAATCTATGGTTCTATTGATGTTATTTGATTATATTCAGAAATATAGAAACAGCTGGCTGTAATCCAAGCAGAATATCGAATATTCCGCAAGATTTTCTATTTTTATTGCTCCCTGCAGAATTCCAGTTAGCTGTCCGGACCTTAAGATCCTGGGATTTGGCTCTTGATTCTTCTCCTTGATCAAGTATTGGCTTTTCAGGTGCTCTCCTGATGCCATCCTAATAACATTTCCAGTGTTTTTAATAAACAATCTCTGAGATCACACTGATCAGGCCCATTTATGCTGCAATGCTGCAGGGCAGCTCCAGTTCAGAAAAAGTTCTCTGGAGGCATTAGCTGTACAGCAAAAGGTGTGCTGGTTGCTCCCCAACAGAAAAATGAAAATGTTTCAAGTCCATGTACACAGATTGAAATTTGAAAGGCAAAAACTTGTGGAGCAATCAGCTCAGTTTTAATTACACACGTTCATAAATTATTCCCAGCTCCTTTGAAGAGCCAACAGACCCTCTGTTCTCAGGTGAAGCATCCTGAAGTTTTATAAAAGCATGAACACAGGAGGAATGCCTCTCTTCCTCTTCTGTAGGCATTCTCCTTGCACAAAATGAAGTATAAAGGTTTTCACTAGACATATGCTAAAGGATGAGAACAAGAGTTGCAGCAGGTTTTGATCTATCCCCTTTGGCAACCTCAGGCCACACGTACAACAGCTGAGACACACTAGCTATAATGTCCCTAAAATTACTGCTGTTGATGCAGTTTCCTCTGACCAGGGAGGTCAGGGATATTTTTTGGCCAAGGACCTTAATGACCTAACAGCACTAAGACAAACCTTTTTCAGCTATTCGTCTGCATTCTTTAGGCATGAGAACACAAAAAAGGGGAAGCACTGAACTATGTAAAGCTATAAAGGAGAGAGAGACATTCCATGCTACAAAGCTATTCCAGTTAGCATCTCATTTATATTCTGGGATATAAACATAACTTCTCTCCCATATGTGATGAAGATTCCCATACATAATTTTTCAAGACCAAGACAGCATAGACCTGCTTATAGCCCAGTCAACCTTTAAGAATTTTTAGCAAGTGACATATATGACCACTTTTTAGTATACTACAATAAATGGGTGAAGGTTAACACATATTTCTCCTCTTCCTGTCCACTTCTTATATTTGCCTTTTTCATATCAAAAAGGGACCTTTGCTATTGCTTACATTGCTGTAGAAAGACCAAGAAAGCTGGCTTCAATCACTAAATGGTGCTTGTAAACAATACTGGAATATGAAAGGCAGTCAATGGGGAAAACAACATCTGAGGACTTGTTAGCAAACAGCATGGCATGGACAGTGAAGGTAGGTACAGAGAAAAAGCAGAAGATGGGGTAGGAGGGTACCATGCCACTCAGATTCCTGCCAATGTCAACAGGAATAAGAGATGGGTTTAGATAGACAGGTCTGTCTCCGAGCTAATATTCCCTACAGAAACAGAGAGTTCATTTCTCTCTTATTCATGCATACTTTAGAAACCTCTGGAGACCACTCTGCAAACTAGAACAATAAAACAAAATGTCAAGACACTAAATGGGGCATTGAATCTCTGCAGCATGTTAGAGGAAGGCCTTTTCTGACTTGGAAGCAGTACCTTGTTTTCACCTCACAAACAGCAAAGCAATGCAGAGTAAGCGTTGCCTTTCAGGATGACCTAAATAGAGCAGGGCAGCACAGCATTGCTTGGCTGAATCAATTACATTCAAAAATTTCAAGTTGAAATCCATCCTGCCACAGGTCTTTTTCATCTAATCTGTGGTGTCATAGCAGGTACATTGTTAGAGACACCAATAAACAGCTCCAGTTCCACCTCTGTTCACAAACTCTTATTTTAATCCAATGCAATATATCAGCAGGGAAACAGTTAATGCTTTGTCCTCATTTACAGCATAAGCATTTAGAGCTAAAGGTAAACTTAGCTTCCCTTTCTCTGATTAGTAGAAAATTCATTGTTATTGTCTATCTACACACTTGTCTTTGCTTGGAACTTTAAGTTTAATTTCTGGAAGAAATAATAATTTTCATGCAAAAGTGGTAAAGCAAGTGCCTTGTTAAACTGTGATGAAACATAAGAGAGGCAGCTCTGTGGTCAGAGGACTCAAAGCTCTGTCTTTGGCATATTGGGCAATTCCAGTCACACAACTAATTTTATTTTCCTCCGCTTTGGTTTCTTAATCTACAAGAGGAGGTACTGACTAAAATTATTCAAGGACATTACAATAATCATAGTGTCATTACTTGCTTTCATCTCACAATTGAGTGAAACCAAAAAAAATTCTTGTGTTGCACAATAAGCCAGTTGTCCATTTTCCCACTAAAAGTAATTGCTGCGTTTGTTTCTGTTAGGTCTCCAGCCCACTCTGGCTGCTTAGGAAGCTCTCCTAGCATCAGATGAATTCCAGAAAACATTCAGCACAATCAAAACAGAATATTTTAAACATGTTTCATTGAATCAAAACCTTTCAATTAACTCTAGCAGTGGTTCCAAGCAGCTTTGAAAACAGTTTGGAGAACTGGAATGAAAAATGCTGTGTCAGAGCTAGTTATTATCTCTTACACACATACAAGCTGAGCTAGTTATTATCTCTTACACACATACAAGCTGAGGGCTTCAAAATACAAAGAAGCAATATCTTTATGCCTTCATTGACTTCAACACTGCTCCAAGTCATGATATTCCTCAAGGAAGAATTTCATCCATTTTACAATTACTAAACATGCAACACCTTTGAAAAATAAATAGTGAATAGTGGGCACTCACACAAATTGCTTCATCTGGTGAAGTACAGCTGTTTCTGGAGTGAAACACAATATTCATTTAACAGTACAAAGTCGCAGAAGTATAGAGGGCACAAAAGAAAAAAATATTATTGTATCCATTTAGAGCAAGAGGGGAAGTTTGTGGAGGCAGAAGTGCAATAAATAAATAAACTAAAAATCAAACAAAAGCCTTTAAATAGCACCCTGTCCTCATTGCCAGACTGGTCAGAAATAGCCCATGTTTCCAGATTTGGTCAATCTTCCAAGGAAGAGTCAAAAGCAACAAATCTTTGTAAGGGTTGGTAAGGGTGGAAAGGACACTGCACCCAATTTGATTTACTGGCTAACTTAATCTGTACTGTTTATGAATGCTTAACAGCGTTGGTGGGCTGATCTCGTGTTATCTTTAGATGGCACTTTAATGTTGCAGGGCAATCATTATTACATTCTTGTGAGCTCAGAGTGCTTTGAACAGTTGTTTAAATCCACGAGATGTGATAACTCCTTGGGTAGAGAGGCACAAGTGTTAAATCCAGCACCTGCTCCACATCTTATTTGAAAACCATGATCTCCAGTGCCCTCAGATCCTTTCTGGACCATTGATATATGTCTTCTCTGTTCAGGGAAGAGATGTCCTACACTGAATCACAGAACCAAACATGTTCTTGGGAGGTCTCCTACCCACATAGTGAGCCATTCCCTGTACTGTTTAGCCTACAAAAAACTGTTTAGTCAGAAAGTTTTGAAGGACCTTGTGAAAGCAAATCTCACATCCCCTGCCTCACTTTGCCAAACCCACTAGTCCTAATTCAAAGGCAGATTCCACACTGCCTCCAAGTCTGCTGAAAAATTTCAGCCTGCTTCTGTAAGCAAGGATAAAACTGTCCTACTGGGGGTTTTTTCACCCTGTCACATTAATCAGAGTATCAAATACCCTGAAAAGCAGGGGAGTGGGATGCAGGCTACTTTTCTTCATCAGTCTTTCAAACATCATTGCAGAAAAGACTGACATTCAGCCTTACAGTAAGGAAGGGCACTGTAGGCGGTCATCACAAATCCCAACCAGGAACCTGCTTCTCACAGGGCAGCAAGACCCCAGGAGTGACCCTCTAAACAAATGGAGCACAAAATCAACGTATTAAAGGCATTGGTTTTCTTACAACTATGCTCCCAGATGGACAACAACTGGGCATCAGTCAGCCTTAGAGAAGGATATATAATCTGCTCTTGTTAAGTGTCAGCTATGGAAAAACAGATGCTTTTCAATTCACACGCTGTTGTTACTAAGCACAGTACAGAAAACAATCAATGGATCAGGTTTCCAAATGGGAAACAAAACCACTGGAAAGGTTTAAATTCATTTTTGATTTGTGAGTTTTCACCATTACCTCATAATCCTCTTATAAAAAACACAGTGTCATGCTGTTCTTATATACTTAAACACTTGAGTTACCTCAGTAAAATGAAAGTGTGTTAATGTAGTTCAAGGTTTAAACTTCTATTTCCCCATTGTGAACAACATACTTTACAAAATATAAAAACAGACATATTTGGGGAG